>BROG01000580.1:0-435000 GCA_030159075.1 Atrina japonica | reverse complement strand
TAAATGCGGATCCGGACTGGATTCAACAATTATAAAGTGCAAACGCTTTTATACATAGACAGGGAAGATAAAGGAAAGGAAATGACACATGCCTAAGCGAACAAGTTTCACTTACTTATTCAACTGTTGTTTACAAACGGATACAATACGATGTGCCATAGACCTACTCTGATGTAAGATTGAGAGGGGATTTAATAGTTCAGATCTGTCTTTTAAAAACAATCTATTATACATGGCCAATGACGTTTGATAAACTAGATCAATATAATATCCCGACGGCAAGAAAATTTTAATATAAATTTTTGGGCGGCATACATGCATACATAGATAGATAGATAGATAGATAGATAGATAGATAGATAGATAGATGGATGGATGGATGGATGGATGGATCGATGGATGGATGGATGGATGGATGGATGGATGGATAGATAGATAGATAGATAGATAAACAAGTTCAACAATATGATTTCAGACAACTCAAACTTTTAAAATCCGAAAACCATTTTTATAATTGTATGTTATTAGGTTATAGGTAATCTAATTCATGGCGATCAAAAAGTAAAATCCGATTAAGTTATATAGTTGTTATTGTGTTTCGTTTATTAATCATGTTATATAATACATCATACAAATATTTTTCACGATGTAATCGTTTACCTGGTGTTTACCTTAGTAATTTGCTTAGGACTGCCTCTTCAATCTTTGCTATTATTTCTCAAAACACAAGGCATCTGTCACATTAAGATTTCTCTATCATCATTGAAACTGATTTGAATTATTTAAAATTCCCTAACAGTCAGTCCAATATAAAACAACACTATCACTATAAGATTGGAATTCTATAATCTGGAACAATTTAGATATTTTGTTATTCTCTATTGTAGCTGGAACGGAGTAACGGAACTTCCGGTATGATGTTAATGAAACGTGTACATCTATTATATCATAAAGGATGAATTGATATTCGGAAAGACGAATTCTTATTATTATTCGCGTGATTTCGAAACAGAGTAAATACTTTGATAATACACAGTAACATAATCTTGTAGGAAAAATAAAAAGATATTAATGCAATGATTTTCAAGTTTCAAATTGCTTTGAAAACTTTTGCTACAGCCCAAAACAAATATCTAAATCTAAATTGATTACAGTTTTGTTTTCAGTGTGTGTGTGTGTGTGTGTGTGTGTTGTTGTTGTTGTTGTTGTTGTTGTTGTTGTTGTTTACGTCATTTTAATCATTTCGTCCTTAGGACATACTTTGATATATGGTGTTGTTGGTTTTAGTGCCAGTATATTCTAGTAGATATATAACATACTTAAAAACCAATACTATCGCAGTTTCTCTGTGTACTGATGCTTGTCCACCAATCATTTGGTCTCGTTTTTGGACAGTTCTACCATAGATGAATGTTTTTCTCTCATTTAGATAGATTAGGGACCTTTTCAGTTTTCTATGCTTAGACAGCAATGTTCGTTATATACGTATATCACGTAGTGCATTCATCTATTTTTTTTATTTACATGAATATAGACAATCATTCGATACATCTCAATGATATTGCAGTGTATGATCTTCAGAATACTTTTTACTTGACATCCCTAACCTGTTATTGCACTGTATAACCCTCTGAACACTCTTTACTTGACATTTTTAGCCTGTTATTGAACTGAATAAGCCTCCGAATACTCTTTACTTTACATTCTTAGCCTATAATTGCACTGCATAACCCTCCAAATACTCTTTACTTGACATCCCTAACCTGTTATTGCACTAAATAAGCCTTCGAATACTCTTTACTTGACATCCTTAGACTGCTATTGCGCTGAATAAGCCTCCGAATACTCTTTACTTGACATCTTTGTCCAATCCGATTTCAGTAATAACTGATTTTGAGTAAAAGTGGTCCTTAGACTTGCGTACCTCGTAGAAGAACTTTGAAGATATTTGCTCCATTCATACTTTGGTATGCAAGATTTTTTATATTCATTGAGACACAAAATTTCATTTAAAGTGAGTTGTTTTCTCTATTCACATGTTGGTAGTCGTGTACATATTTCTTTCGTTTTTTGAATTTCTTTTCATTACTTAAATTAGAATTTTATTTCATAAATTATTCTCACATATATGGAAAGGTAAACTACCTCAGTACAGTTTCATTAATAGACTTTTTCTAGTTGTCACATTCAGTTTTGTAGAATATTTTGTACTCGGATCGCGTGACATTGACAGAAATGTGACCTAGGTTACTTCCAGTTTCGTAATATCTACATTGACGATATTCAATGATGTTTCTTTTCAGGTTGACTGGGGAAAAGTTAACCTAAATATTCATTCTTGTAAAGTTAACATGTGCCCTGCCTTTCCTTTAAGCTACTTCTCAAATCTGACTCTTTTCATTGTAGGTAATACATAATTCTGGTCATCTATGCGATAAACACATTAACCGGGAGTTATGTATTACACATATTTCATTGAAGGTGTGTAATATTATCATGAACCGTGTCGGAATGGAACGATTCGAAAAAGGTTTATTGTCCTACGCCATTTTAACGAGGGTTCCTAAAAACATGACACCAATCACTACCCGACATAAAACACCCTCTAGATCTACCCAGCACAGAATCTGTGTATCTGTCGCCACCGTAGGTAAGATGTTAGACACTCCAAGAAAAAGAGGACAGGTATCATGCCTTTACCTTAGGCTACTTCTTAAACTGGCTCTTTTCACCGTACGTAATACATCTTTCTGGTCACCTCTGCGATACACCCATTAACTGGAAGTTATGTAGGACACATTTTTCATTGATGGTGCATAATATTATTATGTCGGAATGGAACAATTCGATAAAAGGTCTATTGTCCTACGCCATTTTAACGTTCCTAAGACATGACATCAATCACTAGATCTACCCAGCACAGAATATGTCTATCTGTCGCCACCAACAAAATGTGGGTTTTTAGCAGCCCTTTTAAATACGAGAAAGAAAGAGTGTTGTAAACAGACACCAACATGAGTGACAAAGAAACAAAGATATGATACAAATAAACTATATTACCTTTGCTTAACTTACCATTGCATCTTATTACTAGTACATATTCAACGATATATCCAAAACTAATCTTCTATCAACTTCTGTATATAATGTAATTAAAAGACCTGAAACTAAAAGTCAAGTTTAATTCGTATATCTCTCATACATAATCGCCAAAAGTCTTATTTGTTAGGTTAACACTCATATTTATACGGTCAATAGTAACGTTATCTACACCTTTAGTTTGAGCGTTATAGATAAAGGAAAATGCATACGAAAACATAGGTAAAAAGCCGACGCCGACCCGATATAGATGTTGACGAATTATAGTCGGAGTAGTTTTAACCGAAGAATATGCAATACTTATGTCAATGTTACAGTAGTATTACTGTCGGCCTATATTTATACACTTGATTTTTTACTGTGATTACATTTAATTGTTAATTAAAAAAGAAGTACCATAATATTTCTCCTAATTTTCCATAGGAATTAACTGATTTCAGTCTTTTAAAGACATTTACGATAAAATCTCAATCGTAACTCGAGTGGGCTACGCATCAAAGGGGGATAATACATCCATACTGATTCGGTTTGCGTTAGCTGAAGTAACGTAACGTTGTAGGTTTATCGTGCGTTGCGTTTGTAAAACATTCCTTTGTTTTGATTTGTGATGCGTATATAACTTGTTAATAATGCCTGGCGAGGATAGTATATTAAGTTCAGTGAGACCAAATTATAGATAATAGCCCAAAGTTGATTTTTTTATCAATGGCTAGTCCCGTTGACCAGTAGATCTAGGCCTACTCAGTTATCACGCCTGTTTCAGTACCAGTTTGCAGGTACCAGTTATAAAACACCGAAATTAAATGTGTTTTAATTGTGTTCCTTGTTAGTTCAGATAAAGGCAATTTTTACGCAAAACTGTTCGTTGTTGTCTTTCAATAAAATATCCAACAAGGAAGAAATTAACAGCATTTATAAAAATCAATTTTTAAAGTGTGTATTTGGAAGGGTCCTACTTGTGGACAAGTGCGGAAATCACTCGATGCCGAAATCACCTGGCATCAGATGGTAAACATTTAATTTCTATGACTTGCGCATGCATCGGTATTTCATGAAATGAAGACCACAAGTGTAAAATATGAAAAAATGACATATGGGATAAACATATTTTATCATAGGCCTAATATAAAATGGAATTCACGTTTCTATGTTTGTTTAGATATGATGTCACACAGTTTTGTCGACTGACATCGATGCACTTCCTAATCTTTATTGCTTACATATTTTGTAATAAATGTAGATCTATATCGAAATATTTTTCAATGTCTTCACCAATTGTTTCGGTAAATTTCGGTATCAGAATATCCAAATGCTGAATAGCGTAATAGGTAACTATTTCTGTAACTATAATAATGGTTTGTCATCAAACGGCTAGTTCAAAATGTACAAGATTTACTTTATTTACAAAAAATTGACAGGATATTGGCGATTCACCTGTCAGAAACATCCGATAACCAACTCGACTGACGCCTCTAAGTGATCTTCGATATTATTCATCGCATTACACAGTTATCGAATAAAAATACATATAAATCTAGTTCTAGATGGAATCTTCGATTTTTTTTCACAAGAGCATAGTTACATAGACGTGCAAAAATATTCGAACATTACCTTATTTAAAACAATATTGTGAAACCATTTCTTATCGTATTGCAATAAAAGTTTTACTGTTAAACAGAGAAAGTTTCACAGTTTCATTGCTGGTTTGGATGTAATTTTCTAAATCATTATTAAAAGATTTGACAATTTAAACAGAAAGTAAAAAATAAACATCACAATTTTACTTACGCATATAGGGAGTGTTCATTACAAACTTTCTGTTAAAATAAATAAATCCTTTAGCTTCAGGTTCAGAAAATTAAAAAGAAAAATAAATGATGAAACTGTATTTGATTTTTAATGGTGAAAAATATTGAAATGCGATATAAAATAGCTTCACAATATTATTTTTAAAACATATTTTTATATGAAATATATAAGTAATAAATGATTGTGTCCGAATCTTGCACTGTTTAAGCCTGCACGCGTTACAAACAATTACTGTTCTGAACAGAGATGTCTTTTCCTTAAACTTAAATTTACAAATAAAGGCATAGACGCTTTAAATATTGGCAAAGTTCTAAATCACAAAAAAGTTCAGTCCTGTATTCCACCATATTTTAAATTGAAGACCTTGCATTTCATAAAGCTATACACCTAGCATCGCATCCAAGCTATTTAATTACAAACAGGTTTTGCAGTGTCTAGACATCTTCTACACAACACTGTCACATGTTCATGTGCTTCATCTCATTTCAAATACAACCCTATCGGGCATGTCATCACCGGCGACGTTTCTATTGTTGAAAATGAAAACCTCAAAAATCTTATTTTAAGGGGCCCTAAATACCGAGAAGCCCGTTTCTTTAATTGGCGTCAGAATTTCAGTTTAGTTATGGATTCTGTCGAATATTATGCCAGACGATGGGCCAAACATGAAGACGTAGAACCAGACACTTTGTCTGAATGGCTGAAAGCCATACGATGGTTGATAAAATCTCGTATTCGAAAACTTAAAGGGACTATGAAAACACGTTATCCCTCTGTATTTAGTGATCCATAAGTAGTAACTGAACTGGATAGATTACATGACCAATATGTACTGGTACCAGCAGACAAAGCCTCAAATAATATTATTATTATTTGTAAGGTGCATTACTATAATTGTTTATTAGAAGAACTTGGGTTTAATACGAATTCTGGAAATCCTACATACACACGTAGCTCACTTTCAAAGGACGAGATCCTTCAAAATCACGTGTCCGTATTACGCTCATTTGATATACCTACAACGGATACCGATTTCGAGCTACATTTATATTGGCTACCTAAACTTCATAAAACCCCATATAAGCAAAGATACATAGCAGGATCCAGCAAATGTTCTACCAAACCTTTATCTTTACTCCTTACCAACATATTGACAGCCGTTAAAGAGAAATTTCAACAATACTGTACAGTTGCTTACTGCAGAAGCGGTGTAAATCAGATGTGGATACTTATAAATTCTAAACAGCTTTTAAAAAATTTGAAGGCACACAATTTTTCTCGAATTCACAGAGCATAAATTATTACTTCTCTACTCTTTACACAACTATTCCACATAAAAAATTAAAAGAAAGACTTTTTAGCATCATAGACAACTGTTTTCTCACTAAAGGTGGTACCCGAAAATTTAAATATCTAGTGATTGGCTATCAGGATACTTATTTCGTCAAACACCACTCTGATTCTACACATAAATACACTGAGTTGATATAAAAACATGCTGGAATTTCTAGACGTGGTCTTTCAACAAACTGTCGGCATCCCTATGGGAACCAATTGTGCCCCTTTATTGGTCGACCTGTTCCTTTATTCATACCAATCAGACTTCATTCAGAAAATGCTGAATCAAAAGAAGAAAAAGATAGCGGTGTCCTTTAATTTGACATTTAGATATATCGACGACGTTTTGTCAATTAATAATGAAATGACAATTTTCATGTGAATGCGATATATCCCAGCGAACTAGAAATTAAAGATACAACAGAATCTAGCACACACGCTTCATACTTAGACATTTTAATTAATATAAACACAGACGGGAAATTAGCAATTAAGCAGCAAGTAGTAATATCCCTCAGTCACCCGCATATGGAGTTTATATTTCACAAATGATCAGATATGCCAGGGCGTGTACAACATATGAATATTTCATATACAGAGGTAAACTACTCACTGACAAATTATTGACACAGGGATATCGAAAACCGCATTTAATGTCAAAGTTCCGCAAATTTTAAGGTCGGTATAATAGTCTTGTTTGCGACTACTATGTTTCACTAAGTGAAATGTTGAGTTGCCTTTTCGTTGGCGGTTGTTGAGACGATTGTACCAATTGTGACGAGGATACACTCCTCACGTATTTCATTGAACTTGACTGTGGACTCACGGTGGGTGTGACCGGTCGATAGGGGATGCTTACTCCTCCATGGCAGCTGATCCCACCTCTTCGTTTCCAGAGGTCCGTGTTTGTCCATTTTTACCGGATTTGTATCTATGTCCTGGATATTCTATTGATTTATACTTTGGTATCTGAGATTTTATATGTATTTAGTATTTCTGAAGTAGATTTAGAATATATAAACTATGGACTGGTGATAAATATTTCATATTGTAAACTATCGGATTTTTATACAGAAATTATATCAAATTACATCACACTGGTCCAAAATATACGTACAATGTAGTTTTGTTTGGGTTAATTTGATTTTTATGTTTACCACTTTGATGTCGGCACATCTGTAGCTGAGTGGTTAGAGCATCGCGTTTTAAACCATGAGGTCCCTCGCTTCTGGCCAGCACAGGTTCGGGCCCTGTTTAAACCTAAGCTATTTTGTTAGGACTGTTTTAGGTCGGTGGTCTCTTACCGGGTACTTTGTAACCGTGTTTTCTCCGCCGACAATGAAACTGGTTGTCACCATATAAACATGTTAATGAAAAAGTGAGTGTGATGTAAAACAATATTCAAAATCAAAAACGTCATTTCTTAAGTATAAATGGTGGTGGCGCTCCATATTGTTTTGATGAAAAACTATAAACACATTGAAAACAATATTAGGTTTATTTGATGAATACATCTTCATATTTCACTGACAGTGTTGTTATGAAGCCGCATATAGTAAGAGAAAATAATATTTATAATGCATCTCCTAACCATTTGGACATTTTCAACTAGAATCTACGCTTTTTGTTTGTTAATGAAAGAAGGGGATAGGGGTAAGTTTTGGCCCATTTGGCCAATTTTACAGTAACTAAACATATATTTTGCTTTTTATGTCACATTTAGTGTGTAGGGGTAGTGTTATTATTTCTTTATTTTGCCGGATACTGTTATTTTTATTATTTTACATATGAAATGTATCCAACTATTTAAAACATTTAAGGTGTCTGTCAGTGTTGAAATTATTTTTTTATTTCAATGTACTTACGAGTAATTTACTAATCCACATTTAGAAATCTGGATAACTATATTCTTGAAGTCTATTGGAGTCAGTTCCTCAAATTTTGTATAATCAGTCCACGATAAACATTATTTTCCAACTTAATTTATCTTGAAATTTCAACTTATTATCTTCAATTTCCAAGAAACTATCTTGGAATTTCAACTTAATATCTTGATATTGCAACTTAGTAAATTGAATTTTCAACATATTATCTTGACATTTCAAGATAATATGATTATCTTAGTTTAATATTTTTTTCTCGAGTATCAAACATCATAGTATAAAAATCATGAACAACGCAAAGTGGGATATAAAAGCAATCATAATGCTGATATTTATCCACCTCCCAACAAAAGATACAAAACATTAACCAGTCCCATGTTAATCATATACATAAATGTAGCATTTTGAGTACAAAAATAAACATTATAACATGATCAAGAAGTAAACGATTCATTGTGATACATGTATGGAAAAAGTGTGGTAAATATTTGTAGACAAATAACTATAATGTCCAATATATTACTGTATATAAATATCATCTCTAACAATGTTGGAGCTCAGCTGATGGAGTCTGGTTGACAGAGACGATATCGTCTTGAGCATTATAACTTTGGGATTATGTTTATAATATTTATAGATTTTGTCAGTTCTAGGAGGAAAACATTGCCGTATATAAATAGCATCTCTAATAATGTGTTGTAGATTTTGTCAATACTAGGAGGAAAACATTGCCGTATATAAATATCATGTCTTGAGCATATATTATCTTTATAATATTTATAACCAATAGGTTGTTGCCACTGCTGGTGGACCGTTTGAGTTCCCGAGGGTATACATGAACCTAGTATCTGGTATTTCGGTACCAGCTGTCCATCTTATAATAAAGTAATATTTGGCACTGATAACACTCATTTTTTTTACAGTGGTTACTCTTTGACGGATTTCGGCTATATTTTTAGAGATATTATTTGACCTTGTATGATACCACTGTCTCTATAGAATATACACATACTTTTCAAATTGGAGCTAAACTGATGAAGTCTAATTGACAGAAACGATATAGTCTTGAGCATTATAACTTTGGTATTATGTTTATAATATCTCTTATAATGTGTTATAGATTTTGCCAGTACTAGAAGGAAAACATTGCCGTATATAATTATCATCTCTAATAATGTGTTATAGATTTTGTCAATAGTAGGAGGAAAGCATTGGGTGGAAAAGGAAGTGTTTTGCATTAACAAAAACTATTAGTGCAATGTCATGTTGTAAATTTTGAATTTACTGGATGGGTGGAAATCAAAATTTGCAAAATGACAGTAAGCAAGCAGTTACAACATATATAATGTTCATTTAAATAAACCGCTTGATTTCACAATTATGAGTTCTAGATCTCAGTTGCATTTGTAAAAATAAAATATTAGTCAAAAAAGATGATTCTAAGTAATTAGTATCCATTTAATACAAATATAGGTGCCTACTATTTTGTTAAGTAACTCAGCTTTCTGATTAGTGTATAATCTATACTCTGAAACGTTTTGTAAAGTGAGTAGTGTCACCATGATAATTTCAGACATTTTGTTTAAATTAATTTCGGACTTTAAAATTATTTTATTTCTATTTTCATATGCATTATTTAATTCAAATTAACAGCTTGTTTACACTTATCCTATATACTTGTGCTAAGATTTAGTGACACTGTGACCAATAGGTTTAATAACACAATGGACTCACTTCCTAGTAAAATGCCTCCAAGTATAATTGTTTGTTCTGCAAGTGCATTTAGATATTATTTCAGATTATGTCTTTACGTACATCGACTTTAGATTTATGTTGTGTTTACTTTGTAATTAATCTTACACCTGTCAACAAATGTCAAACTTTTTCTTATCCTGAAACCACGGACCAAATTTTCTGAAATACTGATATAAATTTCAATTCCATAGTTCGGACATTAGACACACTACTGATAACACCGACTCGTTACTTTGTTTTTGGAGACCACGTATACTACGGGTCATATATCCAACTTGCATTTTATTTTCATCCAGGGCTTATTGCCTTTTCTTCCATATTTTGGATTTATTATTTATTACTCATCATTTCGAACTATTCGCATTTATTGTTATTTGTTGTGGTTTACTAATCCATCGTTGCTTCTTCACAATAAAAACGGATTGACTTATAGTGTAACGGAACGAGCGATGACACAGTCCAACATTCACCAATATGTAACGGAACAAGCGATGACTCAGTCCAACAAACAATCAAGATTTAAATCAAATTAAATTATTTGTTCAAAATATGGACTAACTGTTCTCATATAACTCAAAATAAATCAAACAAAGACACACATACACACACACAATCATACAATCTCAAAATTCAATGAAAATAAAAATGGAAATGAAAAAAAAAATACAAATGATGTTTAAATCTATTCTATTTAGATCTAATTCCTGTAATTTCGCACGAGCTCTTGCTCACGAAAATAAAATCATATCGTAACAAAGTATGATATATAATAGTATGACGAAATGGACATAAGAAATCGCGAAAATATCTCGCGAATATATTTAGAACATGAATATCTTGAAAATAAAGTCCCGCGAACATTTCCGAGTATTTAGTATGGTCTTTAAGTATAGAACATCTGTAATCTTATGTGGTGTATTTGTGCCTAGCGAGATTATTATGTAGTTGGCAATAATGTTTTCATAATTTATTTTCACTACTAGTGTAAATTCATGTTATTTTCTTTTTCAGGAACTCCTAGAAAATTTGTCTTTTATCCAATTTTAACAATATTTGATTCACAAAATTTTGAGGTTTTGGTACCCTTTTGCAATCCCGTCGTAATCTATTTATTGTTTCAGCCGAAATACGTGAATCTTCGTTTGAGTAACGTCATTTTTCTGTTCATTACAAAGATAATGAATGGATATGTGACTTAATACATAAACATTATTATTAAACTATCAATACTTAAAAGTAATTTATGGACGTCAACAAACGAAATTATTGTCAAAATTACTGTCAGACTCCGAGGGTTAAACATGCCATTTTTCAATTTTTTTGAATGTCTGCCAAATTCAGAAGAATTCACCGACTCTTAGAGATGTGGGAGTGCGAAATCTGACAGTTTTGCCCCGATGATCTTGGTATTTACAAATATATCGATAGCTCCCGTCCTCAGTTTTATCAGAAACACAAGGGGAAAGTCTCCGAAGAAATCATGATAAAAGAGTCAACGGACTGGAGTTTTCTGCCCTCGAAGTCGAAATCCAAATACTGTACTAATGGACGCCCGACTTTCATAGCAAATTGTCCCTTCGAGTATATTTCTCGGAAATGAGTCCTCTGTTCTGCAACACGGACTTTCCCTATGACGTCATCGGTGCCCACATGCAGGAGCACGTTAAACGCTTCGGACTATCCAAGTCGTCAGACGTCAGATGCTGTTGACCACGACCTTGTTAAAATGGTACCTGGAAGACGGTATAGTGGTGACCAAGATTCATCAGGTGGTAGAGTTTCAGTCCCAGTCTCTTTTTTGTTAAAGAAGTCAGCGATGCGCGTCGAGCGGGAGACGCCCACCCGAATATGGCGGTCGTAGCGGACACGAAGAAAACTATGGTGAATTCGGCGTACGGTTCGTTGATTATAGACAAGACTAAACACCTCAGCGTCAACTACCTCCAAGGCGAGAGAAAGGCATATCTAGTGGTCAACGATCCCTTTTTACTGCAAATCAGAGAGTGCGTAGAAGAATATTACGATATGGAATCCGCCAAAGGTACCACCCGTTTGGATTTACCCATTCAACTAGGGTATTTCATCTTACAGTACGCAAAATTGCCCATGCTCCAGTTTTATTACGATTTCATGGACGTCTACGTCGGTCGTGAAACTTTTAGTACTGCAAAATGGATATGGACAGTGCATATATGGCCATTATCGATAGGAGTTTAGATGACGTCACTTTTCCTTATATGCGTGATAGACTCCAAGATGGGTTGAGAGGATCCTATGCACGTGTGGAAGTCGAGGCCGACGCCCACCTGCATTGGTTCCCCCGTACCTGTTGTCTTGATCGTGCAAAATACGATAAGAGAACACATGGGCTCTTCAAATTGGAGTATGAAGGGGACGATATGATTGGCATGTACTCCAAGACCTACATCGTACGCAGAACCAAAGTTAAAAGAATATCATCGACTGAACTCATAATTCGCCAACTCCTAAGACGTGCTAAAGGAATCAGAACCAAAGCGCGTACACGCACGACAAAACTCGTACACGAATTTAAGTTCAGTTCCAAGAGCATTTCCAAAAGATCGGTCAAGTGTCCTCTAACCACCTTTCGACTAGACTTGCAGCCGAAGGTGTGAGTAGGGGTATCAGGGCAAAGGACAACACCTCCTTTTCATACGTCCAGAGGCGTAGGGGTTTTTCGTATTTTTATTGCAATAGGGAAGTCCTAGCCGACAGCAATCACACTGTACCCCTGGTTGTGGTCCTGCGATCAAAGGTAGAGGAGGAAAAGAGGTAGAGGAATACATTGTATCTTTAATCCTTTTATTCTGTTAAATTATAAGAGGGAGGCTATATGAAGTTTTCCGTCACCTATTGTATGACGCATTATAAATATAAGGGACCTACCTATTATCAAGCGTCATTTTAGAGGAAAATATCCGAAGGAATCACAATGGAGTGGATGTTCCAATGGTTACAGAGAGGATGGTACCTACGGAAGGCGAGAAGAATCTATATATGCAGAAGCCCTTCAGTGCATGAATAATACAAACGCTTATCGAGCATTGCTCGAGGATATGTTTGAAAGCGGGATATTCAGCGAGGTTAGACTGATGATTTTAGAAACCTTCACCAGTGACTTAGAAAAACATGCCCGGAAATAGATTTTGAACGACATGTCTACGGTGGAAGCTATATACGATGTAATACACTTGTTAAGATATGAAGATCATTGCGCAGAAGAGGATAGAAGTTCACTTGTACAGCAGCAAAAGACTGACGGTGATGACTGAAAAGAGAGAGAAAAAACGTAAAGATGAATACATATTTCTGCAAATGTTCAAACAAAAGCAAATAAATGTTTCTAAGATACTGTAAAATAAAAAAAATAAACATTCATTGTTATCTTTTACTAAATTATATACAATGTATTTGAAATCAGCATTAAACGAGTCACGACATGCAAAAACGAA
Source organism: Atrina japonica (assembly GCA_030159075.1). Taxonomy (NCBI): domain Eukaryota; kingdom Metazoa; phylum Mollusca; class Bivalvia; order Pterioida; family Pinnidae; genus Atrina; species Atrina japonica. The sequence continues at coordinate 421,643 of BROG01000580.1, read as the reverse complement.
GCATTCTGATCGGTTGAAAAAATGACGTCATCATGAACGAGTCGTGGCATGCAGAAATTCAACCTCTACAAGAAGAGAAACATTTCAAAAACGATAGATGGATGAAGCAATGAAACATTTATGAGACAGCAGTGTTGTCAGAACACACTTGAATACTATTTAATATATTGGAACCTTTATGCTCCTGTCAATCGTAGTCATAGCATTTACCGCAACTATGATTATTAATTTCGGTGGTAAGGATTGTAAATATATTGACTAGGAATTGTTAATAAAGAAAATTTTAAAGAGTTTAACGCATCTACATGTTTATCGATAGATCGGTACATACCGGTGTGCATGTAAGATATCAGACATTACGTAGAACAAATGCCGAGCCCTGAAGGTATGCTGTTAAACCGGAACCAAGGGTTATACATAAAGGCCAGAGTACCACACGTAGACAAGGAGGTACTCATCATTGTCGTTCGAGCCCTCGAAGAAACATTGCCATGGAATGCAGACTCGATTAAGTAAGAATTTGCTACGACGAAAAGAGGTCGGGAAATGCACTGTCATAAAAAAAACGAGGGGGAAAAAGAGGTATTATTTCCGCTTGAAGCAATTGGGATACAATATGTAGGAAATCGAAAAGGCTTTTACAGAACTTCAGCACGGGAAAGACGTAATCTACAAGATACATTTGGGCGGTACCATTTACGTCAAAGTGTGTACCGACTATCCTTTTGTCAACTTTCGTCATTTCTGGAAAACCCCCAAAACAGTTACGTCATACATCCCACGCAAAGAGAAGTGGTGTTAAGTGAAAAACAATTTGAGAAACTAAAGTGGGCCGTAAAGGCCATGCCAAATTTCATTCTCGGATTAGAGGTGGTCGCACCTTGTTATAAGAGAGAATATCATCGGGCCGACTGTACAGAATGTCATCCAAATGGTTGGGATAACGAAGATCATAAGAGCAATTCAATCAGTCTATTCAAGCAGAACTTTGCATCATGTCAGTCCTAGGCGAAGACGCACGCTTGAAAGACAATATCAGCCTTGGCAGTAAATGGTGTTTCCGAGGACAGAAAGCTTCTAAAAATGAAATTGTATATCTATGTCAATTAACAATTGTATTTATCGTATTCGTGAGTTCTATTGTAAATTTAAGCATGCAAAATGGTTCTACCGAACTCTGGGTTAGTCTTTTGAGTAGTTCTATAGGCTATATTTTACCAAACCCTTCTATAAAAAAGGTTTAATCTTGAAAAATCTCTGATGGAGATGGAGTCGGAGATGGCGACGTGTTTTGTTGTTTATAAGAGGATCACCGAGCGCGAGTATAATAGTGACCATCATGAGTCTTTTACTGTTAAGCCCGTGTTCCAGCTTGTGTATCAGCGGCCAGACCGGAAGCGGTAAAACTCTATTCGTATACAGACTATTCCGGGATCTGAATCAGATGTATAAAGAAGACCCACCCGATTGCATCTTGTACTGATACAGAATACACCAACCGTTGTTCGACGAAATGGAGCGAGACATACCAAATTTAATCATGAAACGTGGTTTACCCACATACGAAGACATAGGAGTTTACCAAAGCCCTACATCATCGCTTGACGATTTGGCACATAACTCCTAAATAACTCGGAAATGGAATTATTGTTTACACAAAGTTGTCATCATCGACGCATCTTTGTCATATTTATTTCGAAAAGAATATCAATCTCGCACCATTGCCCTTAATACATATCATCTGGTGTTGTAGGAAAATGTAAGAGATACTTCACAAATTACTTACCTAGGACACCAACTGTATCCGAGTCGAGCAACATTTTACCCGCAGCTTACCAGGACGCTATCAAGGAGCCTTACGGTTACCTGTTGATGGACATTACTCGGAAGACCAATACAGGTTGCGCACGCACATATTTCCGGGAGAAGATCCCATCATTTACCAGAGTTTATAAGAAGAAGACAAAGGGCAAATTTATTGCAAATAAACTAGTTTCGGTTTTAGTTTATGATTTACAACTAGTTTGCAAACCGGTTATGAATCTAAAACTGGTTTCCTATGGCTAAAACATTAAATGGTTTAAACTACCAAATGGGATACAGAAAGAAGTAAGAAGTCGCTCTTTTATATGAGATGTAAAAATAAAGGGGAAAATAATACCAATTATAGAAAAAAGAGTATTAATTGCGATACCACATTTTGAATTGCTTGGGTTTAATATGCTAAAATGCAAAATTCACTCTATGGTAATGTCCAAAAACCAATGTCAAACAAAAACGTGAAAACATTATCAACAAAATGACACTCAGTTTAGAGACTGAATTCATCAATTCATCGTTTTAATATTGTACTGTCATTATGAGTACAGTTTTACTGCCCAAGTACATAAAATGTCCGGAAGACACATAAAAGGTATCCGACACTACTGCAGGTCCATGTAGTCACCGCCATATTGTTGTTGCAACAAACTTGCATAAACCTATTAAACCACCCCTGGAGGCAGTTTGAATAGTTTAGGTTTAGGATGATACAAATGAAAAACCAGTTTTCGTTCAGAACTAGTTTAAAACCGGTTTATATAACAAATGGAAAGTTTACTAAACTGGTTCAAAACTAAAACCAGTTACTGTAGAACAAGATTTAATCGACATTCACCATGAGCCAATTGTTAACTAACCAACGTAGTCTTGGGATATTTTGTGAATGCCAGACTCAAGCAGAGAAAAGTATTATTACATACTTTATCGGATCTCCAACTGAAAGCTCTATGATAAATTACACACAACATGTTGAAAGACAACGTACCTGTGTCGATAGAACAACAAAAGAAGTTGAAGAAGTGCAGACAATCATTGTACGTTTTCGGAGACAAAAAGCTAAAACCTTCCCAAAAGAGACGAAGTATAAAGAAAGGAGCCAATCCTATTCAATATGTTTCGAAATTAGATCATTAGAGCATATACTATGGCTATCAAATCCGTGTTGATTCCATACAGCAAGTATCAACGTCTGCTTCACACGCAGGAGTGCACGTCAACCATACCGTGGAAGATGCGTTCACTCGTAAAGACGCCTTGCTGAGACATACAAGAAACAGACATCTTTTGGATACTACATCAAAGACACATCGATTTCCACCATCTCCACCAAAACTCATATTAAATCATTTCCACCGACGAGTGATTGGTATACACCACCACCACCGACACGACGTGAAATTCCACGCCCTCCACCCAATCCCATGTTAAATCAATCGATATTTCCAACGATTCCAACGAAGTCATGAAACTCCACCGAATGCCAGAGGAAATGCACCCCGATTTAAAAAAAAATTTTTTTTGGCGAGAATGGATTTGCTTTTAATTATGTGAACATATTGTCATTTGTAGTAAACATGTTAATTTATATATATATATATATATATATATATATATATATATATATATATATATATATATATATATATATATATATATATATATATATATATATATATATATATATATATATATATATTGTTTAACTTTAATGTTTTCATTGTTCATATATTTTTAAATGATTTTTGTACTGTTTAAAATTGTTTGTCATTCAAATTAGTGTATATGTTTTGCTACATTCATTGAATTGTGTTGTATAAACTAATTTTAAACATGTTTTCATATTCTGATGTTTGTAATTTCAAATTGTGTATATGTTGATACATTAATTGACGGTCTTGTTACTAATTTTAAACATGTTGTTTTTTCATATTTTCATGATTTCAGATTTTGTCATGTACAATGTGCCTTTTCCCCAACCCTACTGAATTTTTTTTAATGAATATTGTTTGAGTACATATTTTTTCTTGAAATTTGAGATTCAAAATCTTTTGTATTTATCAAATGTTTGAAACTCATTTCTGTAAACCGTACGTAGTCGAGAATCCGAACTTACTGACCTAGGACACGATCACGTGAAAGACAACGTACCTGTGTCGATAGAACAAAAAAATCACGTACAAAAAAATTATGACTCACATATGTATGTTTTATTTATTGATATCGAGTTTTCGAGTCATTGATCATCATGCAACTGACGAACGTGGTCGTCCGGGAAGTTTGGATTGCACGATTAATCTTAAACTCTTGACTAATGTCAGATACACCCCCTCACATTTTAGTGGATTGATAAGGTAACACCGAAAGATAGGGGGTAACTGCTTAGTTTTGGGTCAATGGTAGTTTCAATTGTAATGGGAAATGCACGTCGTTCTAAGAGGGTATGAAGAAACTGAGACATAACGCACGTTTTTTCCAACAGATTGGGTACTGTCGAAATTTGACCGGATTGAGGTAGTCATCGTTTGGAGAGAGCAGAGTTAAAATGGAAAACATACCATTCTAGTACATATACGACATATACGAGTTGTGCCCTGCCGTCATGTTTAAACGTGGCGGAATTCATTCCACTTTACATTTTTCTGGCGTTTTAATGATTACAGGTATCAAGCGCAAAAGTGATCTGGCAAGACGTCGTTTATCCCATCATCTTGGAATTGAGTTTATAAGAATTGGATAACGTTCAATTTGTTTCAACTATGACATACGAGGATTATTAAGTCTCCATCTATTACGATCTCAATGAGATATGGACACATTTCATCGACATCTCGGAGGGGAGAGTGAGTACCGATCATACGGTATGTTAAATCGCAGGTAGTGGCTCCATCAATAAGGTGGTGCCAAGACCCGTGGAACAGCCGAACCTAGAAACCTCCGTGGCGATAGCCAAATCGGAGCTGATGCGCGAGGAAAAGGTTATAAGAGGGAAAAGCGAAAAGGGAATCAAGCGCAGGGACCAGCAGGCAAACGATTACAAACTCTACGCACAGAAAACAGATAAGAGTGTTATTAGACCATGCAAGAAAATCACATGCATCAGATGTCTATTTTTGAATCGCCACGGATACAAGTCAGAGAATGGGTCAACCAACTTTGAGATTTTGCAATTAAAAAATCACGTGGTGTCACAGTTGACGGGTTATATGGACTTGGAACAGAGTCGATTGAATTTTTTTTTTTTTTTTAAATCTATGGGAAGCCTTTTTCTGGATTCCAAGTGTGTCCATAATATATAAAAAGTATGTGAAAAAAGTGGTAGTAGAAGGTCTCTCTCTCTTTCTCTCACATAATAATAGTTTTTGAAATTCACCAGTCTTACCAGAAAAACCGATAAATTTTACAAATTTGTGAAATTTATCTGAAAACTGGTCCAAATGACCAGAAATTTTCCAATTCATTTCAATTGTGTATATATACAGACCAGAAAAAAAATTTCTTTGACCAGTGAAATGCCTTTATTCACTGGTCGGGTTGTCAAGTAATTTTTATTTCATTTCAAAATGGCTGTAATACCCTATACAGTTAGTTAGAAAGTGACAGTCTATTGTGCAGTCTGTTTTTGTTTCTTCAGTTGTAAAATTGTGGGCTTTTTAACAGCTACCATATACACATTTTAATTATACATTAAAGAGGAAGAAATGGAAAAATTATGTAGTGTAGAATAGTATAGAGGAAGGGGATGAGGAAGACAAGTTATAAAGATGTGTGAGGTGGTAGACCAAAAGAAAACAAGAATACATGTACATGCCATGCATATATAGATGGATTATCCCTAAATGTTTGGCTTTATTTAGGGCTTCCATGATTTTATAATAATGATTATAATAATAATAATAATAATAATAACAATAATAATAATAATTATAATAATAATAATAAAAACAAAAAAATATTTTTTACAAAACTACAATATACAATCATAATTACAATGAAACCTGTATACAGAGGCCACCCAATGGACTAGAAAATATTTACCTGTATGTGCAGGTGACCCTTATACACAGGTTCAATTTAGTCGAATTATGCAGTCAAGGGAAATGAAAAAAACTGGCCCTTATAAACAGCAAATCCTTATATGGAGGTGGCCGCTGTATCAGGTATATATATATATATATTAATTTCGTTTCGTTTCGTTTAAATACCTTCTGTACATTTCGTTTCGTTTAAATACCTTCTGTACATTTGAATCAAAAGCTGATAGTAAGAAAAATGCAACCCTCCACTCATTTTTTTTATTATTATCTTTTCTTTTGGCAGTCTTAAAAAGTTCACAAAGAATGCTAGAAATTAACCTTCTGAAAAATTCTTGCACAAAAACATTTCTTCACCTAATTACAAGTAAAACACATTAAATGAATGCATCAAAGTGAATGCAAGGGGAGATAATTGAGGAAATAATGCAAAAATGAATGAAAATGACAACGGCTGAAAAGACCTACAAACGCGTCAAAAATTGATATTCCGATTTCTTTGAAAAATACAAACTTTAATCATACATCCATGTAGATCACTCAGAAACAATCCGTTTTTCAATTCATTCAGCGGTTCTGGGGAAGAAGATTTTTAAAGAGGAGTACCTTTTGGGACCTATTCTGTCCCTGGATCCACCCCTGGGCCAATCTGACTGAAAAGTACAAACTTGACAAAGGACCTTGAGCACTTGCTTCCTGTAAAATTACGTCAAAATCCCGTTTCAGAGAAGAAGTCGAAAATAGTTTAGGGACGGACTCCAGACGACGGACAGGGAGTGATCACAATAGCTCACTTGAGCCTTCGGCTAAGGTGGGCTAATAAAAAGATTAAATTGGGAAATAAGTAATGATTTGATAATATTTATTTTTCTAATAGAGGTGAATGGTCTTCAATTTCATATTTTTATTTATGATTTAAGCGGAGTTAGTTTTTTGTCAAAGATCAGCTGTGGTATTTCATGTGGCCCATTTATGGAAAGATTTCATTTTCATTCACAGATTTTGTAGATATTGATTTACCAATCATGCATACAAAATTTTAAAGTCTTCTGATCATTGGTTCATGAGAAGATGATTTTTAAAGATGTGCCAAGTTTTGGACCTTTCTGGCACCCCTATGAGTCCTAGCCCCTTTTCATTCGCAAACTTTATGCAGATTCACAAGGAAATGTCAAGTGTTAAAATGGCCCACGGAGTCTTAAGAAGTTGACCATGTCTCAAATTTGACAAAATTTTTTAAATGATCCTTATATAATTTCTAACAACTTTCTTATATAGCTTTCTATACAAAAAAGTCAATTTTGAGTTATTATGCTATTTGCATACAACTGTACCCTATGTTAATAGAGCACCCCTAGTGGACTGTTTATAGGCACACTTTGCAGATATTAACATTACAATCATGCATACAAAATTTGAAGATCATCTGATTATTGGTTCATGAGAAGAAAACTTTTAAACATATACCAAGTTTTGGTCTTTTTTGTCCCCTTTTGGAGCCCCTACTTCATTCCTAAATGTTATGTATCTTCACATGGGAATGCTATATGCCAGGTTTGGTTAAAATTAGCCAACTTGTTCTTGAGAAGATGTCAAAAATATGTAAAAGTTAACGACAAACGACGACAGATCAAAGATGATCGGAATAGGTCACCTTCGCTCATGTGACTTAAAATTGGCCATGTTAAGGCACTGTAAAATTGCTAGGTTGACAAACAGTGGCGGATTAGTTTATGACACCAACATATTTGTTAAACAGCATTGCATGAAATCAGAACGAGGCAAACTGTTTTAACTGTACATCCATTGTATAAGAAAATAGTTTTAATTACATGTTTGTTTGTTTTTGTTTGTTTGTTTGTTTGTTTGTTTGTTTGTTTGTTTTTTTGTTTTGTTTTGTTTTTTGTAGAGCTACTTTATGTTAGTCCCAATAATTCATTATTTCATAACATTTCAGAGATTCCTTGCAAATTTGGGGGACAACGTTTGAAATGACCATGTCAAGATGCAGTATGGGCATTTAAATGAAAAGCCAAAGGTGGGATCGAACCCACTATTACAAATTATGTCAATGTGCCTTTTTCAACAAAGACTGAACAATTCAATGTTTGAGGATGAAATAAGAGGAGATATATCTCTCATAAAAGACCAGCTTGAAAATGTGGCTAAAAAAAAGATATTAGAAAAATATCAGCAGGAATGGTTCAAAAGTCTGATCTAAATAATTGCTAATTGAGATTGTAAATGAGATCAGAGAGGACTTGACAAAGGAAATAAATAGACTAATATCTTAGAAAACACTTAAGATGAGAGAGGAAATAGACTCTCTAAATCTACATAATCACCGATTTCAAGAATTATTACAGTCCAAACAAAAAGAAATTGATCAGTTAAGAAAAGACCAAAAAGTTCAACAAGGAGAGATAGACAAAATCAGGGTAGAGTTATCAGAACTGGATATGATCTCTAAATCTGGTCTAAAAAGGCACATTTTAATCAGGAGAAATAGTATAAAGGTTATTTCACTTCAAAAACTCTAAAGTACCAAAGAAGAACAAAACAGAAATATTACACAGGATTTTTGTGATATTGTTAATTCAAAAACAGATGCAGGAATAACACTAGATGACCTTGCTGCGATTCACAGGATTCCAGGAAGAATCACAAATAGGCCAAGGCCTTTAGTGGTGAAATTCTGGCATTAAAGTGTGAGAAATTACTTAATGCAGCAAAAAGGAAAATTATCTGGACAAATAAAACTGGTTGCTGATGTTATGGAACTCATAAATAACCTAAACAATGACAGTCGTATAGAGAATACATGGTACTTTAGTGGGCATTTGTTCATACAACACCAAGGAATACGTAAAAGAGTGGACCTATTTGACATTCTATCATAAATATTTTACCAAGGAAGTATACATGTACAAATACATGCACGAAGTGCTGCACATTAATTTTTTTTCCATAATCCATTATATTTGTACTCGATGCATTCCAAAAAATGAAAAACAATCCTTATATTTATATATATTACCATTTTCTGTGAATCTGTAGTCAGCTGGTTACGAAATTCAATCTATATAATTGGCTTTGCGCTAGGAGTTTTTTTCATATGACATAACAGCTAAACAGCTGTGTGAGACGAGAAATAATTCCCCTTTTCTGTCCGGAAATACTAAATGGAATTAATGTTTAATTTCTTATTTTCATATTATTTTGAAAGAAACTAGTGATATGGAAAATTTTGAATAAGTGTCAGATTTGTTTTTAAGTTATTTTAGAATATTCGTCTGCTTGGTAACCGGAAGGTTAAATGTGTCAGAAGAGAATTGAAAATGCAAATGGTCGCGCCCATGAGTATGCTGTCTAATTTTATTACAACGAATTTGCGTTTGAATTCTGATATATTATTAATGAGATATACTATAGAAAGTTTTAGTGTGACTCACAAGAAATGAGACAGCTAATATTCATTCATGACAACTAAAAGCAGCCATTTTATTTGATATTTTTTTACTAGTCAACTGGGAGCCATAATGACTGATTAGTACGTAACCTATGTAAGTAGGCCTATTTTACACGACCTGATTTCACACGATGCGGGTGACGAATTGTTTCTGATAGGAATACCCAGTGAAGGCAAACAAATCGACTTGTTTATCAAGAGTTGCTTAACAAAGTTGCATTAGGCCTTACTATCTTTATTTCTGTTGTAACTACGAAGGGAACTTTCATTTATGTGTCAGACCGTGGTCTGTGGTTCTGGTCATAACATCATAACATGACCTAGATATATCACGATATAGGCCTGTAGGCTGTACAATGTGCTACAGGTGTAGTCTCGTGTTTCCGATTTCTTTCTGTGATTTTTATCTGTTTTGTGGTAGTGTATGGCTTTTAAAAGTAAATATATAAGAAATAAACATGTGATATTCAATTCTTTATTGATTCGTTCATGTATTCTTACGCTGAAAAGTAAAGCGGTTAATACTAGGGGCACGCAATTGCATTTACAGAATATACAATATATCGCTCTATATACTTGCAATGAAGGGAATTGCAGTCGGTATGTAAATATATGTATATGTTTATGTATATGTATGTGTATGTGTATACGTATATGTATGTGTATATGTATATATTTATGTATGTTTGTATATGTATGTGTATGTATGTATATGTATTATAGATCAATATACTTGTGTGGAAACAAGGGATTACATGTATGAACTTGGAAATAGATGCTAATTAACAGATAATATGAACTGAGTACTGTATCAGTATGGGTACCAAGTCTTTTTTTTACCAGAAAGACGTGTGTTTTTTTCAAAATATATCCATGTCTGACAAATGATGAAAGAGAGAAAGAAAAAAACTTACATGTGTACACATGTGTACATGTCGGGTTAATACATGTATATTGATATTACATGTGTCAATTTCAGGTGTATATTACATGTATGCATGCGCATGTGTCATGATGATGCATAGATTGTATGTTTACATAGTGCTCTTACAGGTAATGGATACATGTAGTGCTAGTATAGGCAAATGTGCTATGTGTATATTTCAGGTTGATAAGGTGTTATAATTTGCACGTGTGTAAAGTATGCATGTATATTGCAGGTTTAATATATAGTGGTATAACATTACATTATCATATGACTTATGTATATGTTTGGTCTAATATAGTTCTGTGTGTGTTATATGCACATGTATATACCAATATTTCAGAATGCTACAGTGCTATCACTTGCACATATCCCATGCATGTACATATATATTTTCAGGTTTGATATAGAGCTATTACATACACGTGTGTTACAATGTATGTGTATATTTCAGAATGATACAGTGCTATTACTTGCACATATATGTATGCCATATATATATTTTCAAGTTTGAATACAGACCTTTTACATACACATGTGTTATGTGTATATATCATAGTGATACAGTGCTATTACTTGCACATTTGTTTTGTATATAATTTAAGGTCTGATATAATGCTATAAACACATGCTCACTCTTGTTTATTTTTCGTATAGTGCTTTCATACGTATATGCAGTATATCCTAATTGTTAATTTTATGTGCATATTTTTGACTATGAGTAATTATATTCTGATAAGTGAAATAATACTTAAAACTGTCACGAGTAAGAAAAATACAGTAAAAAATGTATATATATCTAATGTAATATATCTTAAACTTAACACTGTAGCTTAGTCTATCAATAGCATGATGTTAGCTCGGAGTTTCAACTTTTTTAAATGTGGTGCCGTACTTCACGTATTATTGTTTTTATGGGATTGGAGGAGTTGTACGTTTCAATGGTTAAAGCAAAAAACAATCATCCTGATATTATATGTCTTCAAGAAACACATTGTGAGGATCAAGTAGAAAAGTATGGGAGAGACAATGGGGATATACAAGTATTTTTAGTAATTTTACCTCAAGATCAGCAGGTGTGGCCATCCTTTTTAGAAATACATTTAAATATAATCTACATGGTAGTAGAGTTGATAGTACAGGCAGATTTATAATGATTGATATTACAATTAATCAAAATAGACTAACATTAGCATTATTGATGGACCAAACCAAGACTCTCCTTTATTCTTTTCAAACATCTTATCTACTCTTCAGGATTTTAATAACATATCAATGATTTTATGTGGGGATTGGAATACAGTACAGGACAAAAAATTTGGATACTTGTAATATATCATAATAATAACACAAAGGCTCGTGAAGCAATACAAAATATAATACAAACATATGATTAAGTTGACCCTTGGGGGCAATTTTACCCCGATTTAAAAAGTTTTACCTGGAAACAAAAAATCCTATTCGACAGAGTAGATTGGTTTATTTCATAGTTTCACATGATATATAGCAAAACAAACGATTCCAAAATCCTACCTGGATATAAGACAGACCACTCTTGTATAGTTATAGATATAAATTTTGATAATATAGAGAGGGGTCAGGGGTTATTGGAAATTTAATGCATCACTTCTAGGGGATATAGACTATATGGAAAAACTTCGGTATTGTATTAAATAAACTATTTATTAATATATCACTGTAGGTAACATACAGGAGCGAGATTACAGAGTTCTACGGATAAATGATTTTTTTGAAATTTTGAAAGTTAAAATTATATCACTCTCTATTTCTTATTCAATAATAAAAACTAAAAAAATGGATTGAGGCTGAAAATAATTTAGAAACAGAAATACAGTATTTAGAACATCAATTTAACATAAACCCTAGTGATGATTTGTATATAGTTTTAGAAAATAAACAACAGGATCTAGAAAACATTAGAAAAAGAAAAGTTGAAGGTCTAAAGCTAATTGGTATGAAAATGGAGAGAAATCAACAAAATATTTCTGTAACCTAGAGAAAATACACTATGAACAAATCAACAACAGGACCTGTATCTGAGAAGGGAGATATTACTGAAAATCAAATGGATATAATAAAAGAAGAAGCCAATTTCTTTAAAGATTTATATACATCTAAACAAGAAGACACACATATACAAAATCCTGAAAATTCACATTTAATTCAACACCAGGTTAAACATAATAAAAATAGTTGTGAGGGTATACTAAAATTGGGTGAATTGACAAAAGTATTGAAAAATATGGGTAATGGGAAAAGACCTGGATCAGATGGATTTAGTGTAGAATTTTATAATTTTTTGGAAGGAATTAGGGATTTTTCTGTGTCGATCCATAAACTATTCATTTAGTATGGGACATTTGTCAGATTTTCAGAAACAAGGTATTATTACCTGTATACCTAAGGATGGTAAAGATAGAAGATATTTAAAAAAAATGGAGACCAGTTTTATTATTGAATGTTGATTACAAAATTGCATCTGCAGCAATAGCTGACAGGGTTAAAGAGGTTCTCCCAAATATTATAAATGAAATAAAAACAGGCTTTATGAAGGGTTGGTTTATAGGGGACAACACTAGATTACTTTATGACATTATGGAAATTCTTGAAGAAAAAAATCAATCGGGTCTATTATATATTCTGAATTTTGAAAAAGCTTTTGACTCCATCGAGTGGAATTCTATAAATAAAGCGTTGCTGTCTTTTAATTTTGGGGAATCACTGTGTACATGGTTTAAACTTTTGGATTGTAATTCAAAGAGTAGTGTTATTAATAATGGACATTTATCGCCATTCTTCGAGTTAAGTCGCGGCTGCCGTCAGGGGGATCACCTGTCACCATATATCTTTATCATATGTGTAGAACTTTTAGCTTTATCTTTAAAATCAAATAATGATATAGGGGGGGTAATGTTATCAAATGATACTACAGTTAAAATTCTTCATGATTTTGCGATTGTTTCTGGTTTAAAAATAAATCTTAATAAACCAGTCTGTACTGGATCGAAAGTAAAAAATTTCTGCAGATAGAATTTGTACAGACCTGCATTTAAATTTGTCTGTTTCAAAATTCAAATTATTGGGAATCTTTTTCTCCCTAAATCTTGAAGATATGGAACATATTAATTTTGAGGGTAAATTACAACAAATAAGTAAGTATTTGAAGTTCTGGAGAAATCGAGATCTTTCTCTAATGGGACGTATTACTGTTTTAAAAAGTCTTGTTTTACCCAAATTTGTCCATTTATTTACATGTCTCCCAATTCCCTCAAAAAATATATAAATAAACTTAATAATTTTATCTGGAATTATAAAACAGAAAAAGTTAAGAGAGATGTCCTTATTTTAGGTACCAATGATGGGGGCTTAATATGATAAACATACCATCTTTTATCAAATATCTTAAAGTCAAATTGATAAAAAGAATATTTGAAGAGAATGTCAATATATGGAAAACACTTTCGAAAAGTACAATACCAATAGATTCTGATATTTTTTATTTTGATAGAGCAAATTTACAAGAGATTGGAAATAACCTAAATAATCAATTCTGGAAACATACATTTATTGCACTTTCATATATTCAAAATGAACCTGAAACAACAGAAGAATACCTGGGAAAAAGTTTGATGAATTTTGTGTCACTGAAAAAAATAGATATTTTAATCACTGGAAACATAGTCGTCTTAGTGTCATAGGAGTTTGTTTGACAATGGAAGGATTAAGCAGAATAATGAGCTTATTGATATTCCTTTCTTTGATTTAATTTATTTTTCCCTAATCAAAAAGATAAATAGAAATTGGAAACAAGTTTACTATTCACAAACGGAAAATAACAAATTAATGTTTGTTTGTTATTGTTTAACTCCACTTTCAACGATATTTCAGTTATATCGTGGCGATGCAAAATAAATCATTTCTTTTCTATATAAAGCAGTGACAAAATTTTACTTATAAAACCTTTGAAAAAAAAATGTAAAAGACAATATATTGTAAATTAATAAGAATATTTATACAGCTCAAATTTTTTTAAAATAAACCGATAGCTTTTAGATATTCTAAAATGATGTCGCCAGCAACATTATTAAAAACACAACTAAGATCTGTCTCGGAGTAATATTTTTCACGAGTAAGTTTAAAATCAGTACATTCAGTTAAAATATGTTTAATTGTTAGTCTTGTTCCACACGGTATACATTCCGGTGGTTCTTCCTTAAATAATAAATATCTATGTGTAAGGTTACTATGACCAATACGACGTCTGGCCAAAGTAACCTCATCTTTTCTATTACTAGTGAAGACTGGTGGAATGTGGACGAATTTCGTATATATTTCATGTAATTTATTTTCAGTTTGCAGATCCCAATGTTGTTGAAACGTTGTGGTTATGTAACAGATGGTTTAAGATCTGTGAAAGGAATTTTATTTTCAGATTGTAAATTTCTAATTACTAATTTTGCAAACCGCAACAGCTTTGGTATTTCCTTTTATGTCGATGTGACCAGGAATCCAACAGAAAACTATCTCTGTACCTACAGTTGTCAAATAATGTACTGTCTCTATTATTTCAAAAATTATGTTATTAGAAAAGTTTCCGCTTTCAATTGATTTTAAACAAGACAAAGAATCTGAGTAAATAACACATTTTCTTAAGAGATTTTGTCTTTTTATAATTTAATGCCAGTAAAATCGCTGTGGCCTCTATGGTGAAAATGGAGGCATCGCGCGGCATGTTTGTTTTGAGAATTTCAAAAATAACAAATTGATAACTCCCATCAAGAAAGAAGATATTACATCTGAAATGATTTCCAAAAAAGATTTAAAATTTTTATATAAAAATTGTGTGGATTGCCACTCAATAAAACCTACTACATGTCAAGAGAAGTGGAAATCTGTTATTCATTTAGATGAAGATTTCTGTTGGCAAACTGCATATCAGAATTTATACAACTGTTCTAAAGAAACAAAACTCCAATCCTTTCAATTCAAGATTTGTCATAGAATTCTACCAACAAACAGCATTTTAGTTAAAATGAAATTATCAACAGATGACTTTCGTACATTTTGTAAACGAGAACAAGAAACTTTGGAACATATCTTTACACAATGATATTATGCAGCTAAAATATTCGAAGATTTTACAGCTTGGTATACAGAAATCATGAATAAGGACTTCATTAATTTTACAGTCTCTGGCATTTTATTTGGAAATCCAAAATATGGGCCAATGTTAAATCACTTCTTAGTTTTAATAAAAAAAATCATATATATGTATGCCGTGTCAAAGATTCTATCCCAAACTTTGATATTTGTAGAAACGGTTTTAGAAACCGCATGTGCCTGGAGAAATTCATTGCAAGGAGAAATTCATCACTAGCACAATTCCAAAAGAAATGGGGTGTTTTTGAATAAGCGTTAATGTCATGAGGGAATTTAAAACACAGATGTAATACTTTTATTTAGAATGTCTAAATATTTGTATCTATTATATCTATAAATAAGTGTACTGATCAATCTACAGACTATAACATGATATATTGAGATGCACGTCTGTATTGACTACGATATATATATATATATATATATATATATATATATATATATATATATATATATATGTGTGTGTGTGTGTGTGTGTGTGTGTGTGTGTGTGTATTTTGTGATATATTGATACATGTACATGATTCATATTTAAGTATTTCATATTTACTGTTATACATGTAGTACACTTGTAGATACAGAATAATCAGTACTCTCCCTTATAACTATATATATAATTTGTTATATTATATCACCTAAATAGTTATTTAAGTTATATTTCATCATGGATCATTTGGTAATGGATTTAGTGAAAAGTTGTCTTTAACTCTTTTCAACCTCATTATATGTACAATGTATGAAATAAATGTTTCGTGAAAATTTTGAGAGTGTGCATGCAAGATGTTTAACTGAGGATGAGAGAGATGTGTTTCTATACTTATTTATTATTATTTTTTCTTTCCTGTTCTTTTTCTTATTCATATAATGTTTAAGTGGGTTGTGTAAGAGTATGTTTGTGTGTTTATGTGTAAATACATATAAGATAGTATGAGCCAGCCAACCCCCTTACTCCCTAGCCAGGTGGAGATGTATGGGGAGTGTAAAAATCATCACCCAGTTTTTCTAGAATAAATGTTATATATATATATATATATATATATATATATATATATATATATATATATATATATATATATATATATATATATATATGTGTGTGTGTGTGTGTGTGTGTGTGTGTGTGTGTATGACAGTGATGAAATTGTATTATTAAATAAATAAATTAAATTAAACAACTTTGTTTTTTAAATGTCTAATTATTGATACACAAAATTAAATGTTTGTTTGGCCATGTTTTGTCCAGGTGTGGTCATTGTGTTTTGTCCATGTATGTGTCTTGTGTATGTATTCCCTTCAGGGTATGTCAGTGTGTTGGTTACCTGTATGTCTTTGTGTATTAATAAATTAAACCAGGAATTGGAGATGTTTGTCTTCAGATTTTATATTGAACATTAGTGTTTGTTTTATGGTATTTCATTTGGTTAATGTTTCCCGCCGAGTTTTTGAGCTGGGTAAATGTTTCTTTGGTAGTAGACAAAGGACCTGAGTTACAGACAGTCAGACATTTTCTATTAACATCTAATATTTGGTAAGTGCATTTATTTACTAACAATCCTAAATTCTAAATTTACTTTAACTTGCTAAAAGTTCAGAATGAGAGATTTTATATTTTTTAATATTAAATTACAAAGTAATTGAAAGAGTTAAAGAAAAATTTATGTTTCAGAGACCAGAGAAATTAATTAAATTTTCCTGCTTAAATTTAATTCGGATTAGTAATTTTACCTACAGCATTGGTATATACATTTTACTTATACTGGAAATTGTACTTTTACAGAATGGTGATTATAAACCATATGAAAAAAGGGAATTGTTTGTTTTACCTTACTCGGTCCCATAGACGGGTAAGAATCATTTGTATATATATTCTGAAAATAATTGATAAGTTTTTTAACCATATAGAAACTATATAATTATATATCATAATTATAAGGGAAGAATATTTATGTTTTTGTATTTTTGAATTATCTCCCTTTGAAATAATTTCATTTATGTAAATTATGTACAAGTGGAAATTGGCTTAAGTTATTTCTATGAAACTGCTTGTATTATTTTATATGCGTTTTAATCTATATGTTTTGTGTATTTACTATTGTTACATTGTTATTTCAGGGTTAAACCATTAAACCATTACCTAAACAAACAAATAAAATACGTCTGAACCTTAACATTGGTTTATGTAGTTATTTGACATTAAAGGAACATAACCCTGTTACATATATATATATATATATATATAAAAAAAGACATGTATTGGCTTGAATCCATCTTTTTCATTTAGGTAATGGTCATAATGCATCTTGACACGGTCATCTCTAACATTGCCCCCTAAATCTCCGACTCTGGAATTTTGAATATAAAATGTATTGTTATTACAAACTGGCTTTATGGGGTGTCAAGGAGTAAAATTCACATTTTCTCTGAAAATTTTTAATAGAAATGAATGTATACACACTTTATAGAATAGAACTTGTTTGTTTGTTTATTGTTGTTTAAGTTCAAGAATATTTCACTCAAATGGAGACGTCACCAAATGCCGGTGAAGATCTTCAAATTTTGGCCTATGCTCGGCACTTACGGCCATTGAGAAGTGAGGGTTCTTTAACGTGCCGACACCTACTGTGACACAGGACCTCCAGTTTTTACACTCTCATCCGAAAGACAGGAAACCAACCTGTCGCCGGCGGGACTCAAACTCACGACCTCACGATCCAGAGTCAAGCACACAACCAACTGATGAGCCATTATAGAATAGAACTACATACATACATATGCAAGTACATTCAATTATCTGTAGAATTATCTCTTATCCCTGCACCAAAGCCATTAAATGACTATAAAGCAAAAATATACAACATTTTTCAATATATGTAGAAAACATTTATTCATCAAATTCTAAAAAAGGGGAAATTGTATTTAATGTACATATATACATATAAATATGAACAGAAACAAAAATGGTTTGGAGATTAAATCAGTGGATCATATATCAAAATTAAAGTGGTTTTAAAGTTCACATAAAATTTCTGAAATAAAATATATAGCAAAATTTTAAAAATTCAAGTGCAAATATAACATTTTCCAGGAATTTTAAAAAATGTTCTCTTTTCTATCACAGATAAGCAAGACTTGCAGCACAACATAAAATTCCATTTTTATGTTGATTTCTCTCTTTTATGCATTATAACCTGAATACAAATTTTACACACAAATTCATGAATATTTGATTATCCAATTCCACAGTGGACTCAGGTACAATAGAAACCGCCATCATGTTTTCTTGAATAGCCTCCATTTGTTCCCGCGCTATGAGGGCTTTCTTTAGTTGAAAGGAAAGAAGAAGAAAAGATAGAATACGTAAGTAAAGAGGTACTAATGTATCTTGAATAATAAGGAAAAAAAATATGATGATATCAAATGATGAGTAAGTAAAGGCATTATGATAAATACAGACTCCTGAACAAAATACTTTTAGATGAAATAGTGTGTCTGAGGGTGAAAAGATTTCACTTCTAGACCATTATATTGTGTAAATATTGATCAAAAAAGAAATAAAGATTGTGACATGATTGATTTATAACCATTATATTTCAATCCAGAAAAAAACTTCTGGACAAAGACAAAATTTTTGAATACATGTCGTAATTTCAATCTAAAAAAGGAATACCTCTATGGCCCAGCATGGTAAAACTTGAAAATGAGGAAATTCTAAGGCATGTCTGTATTTTCTAAGACTTAGATGTAAGGTTTAATTTCAATATGTGCCACATAATAGATGCTTTATAAGAAATTGACTTTTTGTAAGCAAAGAAAAATATATTTTTGACAATGGCAAAATAAACCAGGTTACATGTTCACAATGTGATATTCATGTGATAATTCAAACCCACTTTATAATGGTCTGACACTGTAACATTTAGACACATAAAAGAAAGTAGAGAAGCTTCACTGAAAGGAAGGAGGCAGATATGTAAGATAAGTTAAGAACAGAAAAACCCTCCATCTGGTTTTCTAGAATATCCCCTGTTGGTTGTCTGTGTATGATGCCCCTCTGAAATAATTAAGAAATATTTGAATAAAGAATTAAAGAATGAATCATTTTGATTTTTATACAATTATTTCCCTGACTTACTTAGCATAATTATAAATATCATTACAACTTATCTATAATATGACTGCTGTTATCATTATAAAACTGTAATTACATGTAGTTTATTTTCAAAGACATTTTTGATAACTGAAAAACCTGACACCAGTATTTTGCACACAAACAAAAATGGTTATGAATATAAAACAAAAACATATGATTATAAAAATGGACATTTCAAGGTTGGATAATAATGTCAGATTTAGATTATAATTATTTATAATAGATTATCATCCTACAATATAAAAGAAAAGGAATTGGACATTTTTATTGTCACAAAAACCACTTGTGTAAATCTGTTATACATATCTAAACTGAGAAGTGTAACTTGATAGGTCGAAATGAAGTACATGTGTAGAAAAATGCAAATGAACTTTCAGTTACATTAAATGCTTTACCCTTTCAGGGGACAAAATGGTGTAAGAAAAAGTCACATTTCTACATCTTTTGTAGGAAAACTGGTATGAAAATTTAAAACAGACCCATTTTAGTGTGATTTGGGGGGAAAACTGGAGCAAAAAAAAATGGTAAATTTCAGTGTAGTTTTAGGGAAAACTGGTGTAAAAGAAAGACCCATTTCAACATGTTTTTTTTTTTTTTGGGGGGGGGGGGGGGGGGGAACTGGTGTTTTAAGATGATGGCCAAAAAAGACAATATACATGGACAATTCTGATATCCCAACCTATATACTGGTATATATATTCATCAAAATTGTCACTTAAGAAGTAAAACAAACATTATGCAATTTTTTCTTTTCTTTGCATGTTGTTGCTTTTTTTTCTCATTAGAATCATTCTCTCATCCATGGGAATTCAAATTTACTTCAGCTGAGGAATTTTACAACATCTAAACGTTTTAAGTACTATATTTGTATATGGGGATTTACCAAACATGAGGCCCAATGGGCCTTAACGGTCACCTGAGAAAATTTTTGAGTCAAGTTTGGTTAAAATCAGTCCACTGGTTCTTGAGAAGTCGAAAATGTCTCAAATTTGATAAAAACCTAATACTTTCTGCTTATTTAGGTGTCTGTGACCCTGACCTTTGATCCCATGACCTTGAAATTTTGTCAAAATGATTCTCAGATAATTCCTAACAATCAGTTTTGAAGTATTATGCCATCATATAAAATTTGTATACAAAAAGTCAATCAGTTTTGAAGTATTATGCCACTGGTTCTTGAGAAGAAATTGAAAATGTGTAAATGTTAATGACAGACAGTGACAGACAAAAGAGGGTCGCAATGGGTCACCCTGAGCCTTTGGCCAAATAAAATCCTTAATGAAGTGATAATTAGTTCTCTTCTGGTTGGTGTCTTTACAATTATTCATAACAAATATTTTGTCAAACTTGTGGCAAATTCTGGAATGAGCAATTGATTGTCAAAAACAAACTTACCGATTGCATTTTCTATAGAATGAATGCTCTCTTTCTTTTTCTGTGAAGTGATGTTTATTGGGTGGTTTAGATATGGTTTTTCAATGGGTTTTTCCTTGACTCTATTTTTCAGCACCCTCCTGTGAATGATAAGTGTATACATTGTATATATGTAATGTTTATACACTGTATATATATAATGTGTATACATTGTATATATAATGTGTATACATTGTATATATAATGTATATACATTGTATACATGTATATGTAAAGTATAATTTGTGTATTTGTAGTGTAAACATTGTATAAATGTAAGTGTCAGAAATCTAGAAGTAATAGCTAATCATAGTAAGAAACGTGATACACGTCTGTTACAGCGCTTGTGATTAAAGGGAGATAGCTCACATTTATGGCAAGCATGCTTGAACTTTTGGTGGTGTAAGATGCATATTATGAGGGAGCAGTCATTACTGCTGAATTTGACAGATATTTGTTTACAAGATGTCGTCAACCTTGCTAGAGTCTGTCAATGCTGAAATGGGAAAGAAGTTGCATATTGCTGATGGAAATAAATAAGAGAGCACTTCATCATGTTTTAACTACTAATGATATATCTCAAGCAATTTCTTGTACACCTACAGAAGGGTATACTGATCATGTCTAATGGTCAAAATAGTACAGTTTCAAACTTCTAGAGTAATAGACTTCTGGTATTGTAAATATTGTACATGTATATATATAGTGTAATAGAGTATACATTGTATATATTTAGTGTATACATTGTATATATTTATTGTATACATTAATTTATTGTATACATCATACATGTATATATTTAGTGTATACATTGCATATATGTAGTGTATACATTGTATATATGTAGTGTATACATTATATATATGTAGTGTATACATTATATATATGTAGTGTATACATTATATATATGTAGTGTATACATTGCATATATGTAGTGTATACATTATATATATGTAGTGTATACATTGCATATATGTAGTGTATACATTGTATATATGTAGTGTATACATTGTATATATGTAGTGTATACATTGTATATATGTAGTGTATACATTGTATATATATATTTAGTGTATACATTGTATATGTAGTGTATACTTATTATATATTACATGTATCACATGCAATATACAGTATTTGAGATATGAAATAATTCAAGTCAAAATTTACATGTACTAAATTAACCCTTGGCAATCATTCTTTTCTCTCATAAACAAAGTATAATATAAATTTCATTTTAAGATGGATATACCTTTAATATAATAGATCCATTCAAAGTTTTTTCTCAGTTTAGAGTCCACTGATAGATACGTTTTGATATCATACACAATAAAAAACACAACAACAACAACAACAAAAAACAAAACAAAACAAAACACACACACAACAAACATCTTGGGGGGAAATTGGAACATGGCTCTAAAATAAACATGCAGCTAAACATGAACATTTATTTCCATCATAGTGAAAATTAACATTTCATAAGTATATATTATTATGTGCAAAGATATGGTTTTTATAAGTTTAATTTTGTTTTTTCCTAAAGTTAACATATTAGGAAAATACTTAAATTTGCATAAAATTGCATTTGCTCTCATAATAGTATCTTGTGTTTTTTCTGTTGTTTTGTCTTTTTTTCCTGATAGAAAGATAGGTTTTTGATTTTAGGGTGGACACTAAACATAAAACAAACTTGTAATGGCCTAATTAGCAGTTTATAGTTATTTAAGTATATGTATTATGTTTTATACATGAACAACCCATTGCATGATGCAACCACGCAAACAATCCTAGTCAACAGGGTAAATTAACTGTTCTGTGCTGTGGCAACAAAATTCCATAAAACTTTGAGTGTTAATATACATAGTATGGTGTAGTATAGTTTACATAAAATAAACGTTTTGAAAAAAACTAATTGCAATCAGAATGTAATAAATTAAATACAGTTCTTGAATTTAAGAAACAGCAATAGATCTCGCTTGAGATACACTATATTTATAGTTATCTGTAAATATTCAACCTTTTTTTCACTGAAATACCAAAATTATACGAAAAATTAACAACTTAGTGTTTCGAAGATTTTGTCCAATATATAAAACTATTTACAAACCCATGTTCATCCCCAACAGTCTCTGGCTGATACAAGGTCTGATTCTTTGCTTTTAAAAATTCATCATGATGATCATATTCAGATTTTAAAATAAAATCTAAACTGTCTCTTGGAGCTTGTGGGTCCATGTGATAGACCTCACGACGGGAGGAAGCAAGTGTACAAGTGGCATTGAGTCTTTGCCATGGAGCATCACGTTGTGCTAAATGAGTTGGTTTACTATATTCGCCTCTCTGGGGGAAAAAACAAATATTGACAAGAATTATTCAATACAAAATACATGTACTTTGGAGCAACATTTATGAAATCCCTAAAAAGGTAAGTCAAACAGAAAGATTTTAGAATAGCAAATACTAGCATTACAGAAAGTTAGTCATTCAATAAAGGAACATACCAAATTTAGTTAAGATCTGGTGAAAGAAACAAAATCTAAAAACAAATACAAGATTTTATTTTATCTCTGGCATAAAAATATATGTATTATTATACTCTTTAAGCCAAAGATCACATGATTTTTTTACTATACAACAAAAAAGCTGTATAATTTAGAGCAGGGTTGAGTGCCACTGGGTATTACCATACCTTTTTTTGATCAAGCAAATTATGCCGTAGCTTCTGAGTAAAATAATCAACTGGACCTGCCATCATAAAACTTGAGAATTACTTAAGTCTAAAAATTTTCTCAAGTTTGGCCAGTACTGAAATCTGATTGGCAGACAGGTCAAGTTGATAATATACTCAGATTTAAGTAAACTGGTTTAAAGGGGCATTAGCTGTGTTCACCAATATATATAATTAATATATATAAATATATATATATATATATATAAATATATATATATATATTTATTGAGATTACAATTTTTCTACTTTTAGATACTATTGGTCCTTGATAGTACAATAACATAAAAGAGTATAGATTAGGCATACAAAAATCATACAACTTCAATATATTTTTGTGAAAAGAAGGTCAATTCCATTGTGATAAAAACAATCTGCTTTAAAGTAGTAAGGTTGAGTTATAATCAATTGCAATTGAAAAAGTTCTAAACGAGGGTTTGCTTCCTCCCAGCAATTTTCAAAATAATTTTCATAAATTAAAGTTTTTATCCTGTGTTTTGTTATTGTATAACAAACTAAACAGTAAAAAAAAGCAATTTTAAGGGGAAACACGAGCTATTGTCGCCTTTAATTTTATAGTGCTAGAACTGATAGGAACAATTTTATTTTGTTTTCAAGTGCTTTCCCCATAGAAAATATCATTGGAATTCCAGTGGAATCCACCGGTATTCCAGTGGATTCCACTGGTATACCACTGGATAGGAAAATTCTGGTGGTATGCCACTGGAATTTCACTGGTATTCCAATGGACTTTCCGGTGGCCAGTGGATTCCAGTGGAATTTTCAACAAGTTATACCAGTGAAAAAAAAACCCAGTGGATTCCAGTGGAATTTTCAACAAGTTATACCAGTGGAAAAAAAACCCAGTGGATTCCAGTGGAATTTTCAACAAGTTATACCAGTGAAAAAAAATACCAGTGGATTCGCATGGAATTATCACAACAAATATATAAATATAATATATATATATATATATATATATATATATATATATATATATATATATATATATATATATATTTATATTACATTTTTTTCTACTTTTACTACTTGTACTTGATGTACAATAACAAAAAAGAGCTATAGATAGGCATAAAAAATCATACACTTCAATATATTTTGTGAAAAGAAGGTCAAATCCAGTGTGATAACAATATGCTTTAAAGTAGTAAGGTTGAGTTATAATCAATTGCAATTGAAAAAGTTCTAAACGTGGGTTTCTCCAGCAATTTTCAAAATATATTTTCATAAATTAAAGTTTTTATGCCTGTGTTTTGTTATTGTATATCAATCTAAACAGTAAAAAAAAACAATTTTAGGGGGAAACACGGCTAATTCCCTTTAAGTTTTATAGTGCTAGAACTGATAGGAACAATTTTATTTTGTTTTCAAGTGCTTTACTGGTATCAAGCATTTTCATACTTCTCTTGAACATGTAGGTTATTTCCTTCTTTATGTTCTTACACATGTACAATGTACATAAAGCTTTGCCTATTATACACAGTGAATAACATCAACAAAGCCATTAATATTTCAACAAATGTTTGATTGATAATTTTCCCTGACCTGTTGTGTAACTTCTATAAGTCATGTGACACTGATGGTTTCATTGGAATTTTAGGGCATCTGGTTACAGATTTTCTATATTAATAGCTGTTTACAATCAATTATGGATGTATTGGGTCTTTTTACAAGATAATCTGGAATCAGTTTCAGCATTTAGCAGTTATTTTAATCTGTCAGTTGATCTTTAATTTATATATTCAAATTCAATCATTCTAATGTCTACAGACAAACATAGAGGATGCAGTTAGAAGATCTGGAATTCAAGTGTGATTCGCTATTTTAGTGTCGCATGCATGAACATTTTGACAATGTCATACATTCAAATTCACTTTGTTGTCTTTATACTTAAGGGTTTTTCTGCCTCAGTGTTTGAAATTAAAAATCAAATTCAGTTAAAAATTGCAAGTACAAAATGTTAACTGGTACAAGAAAAAATTAGCGAGTGTTCACAAACTATGCTGTATTCTGCTCATTATTTATTGGTTGTATATAGATCATTCACAATTTTATTCCATCAAAATAATAGAAAAAAGCTTAGATTACATTACGTGATCAACATTGTATGATAGAAAAGAAAAATCATCTAAAGTTTAAAGCCTATTTATGTGCATGAATATATTAAAATATCTCTACAGTACCGGTAGTCTCATGACCGAGAAAGAGATGCTTGTTACTTGCACGCCTGCACAGGTGAGACAATGATAGAATTTGTAATGAAGTGAGACTGTGATTGGAATAAATGAGTTTTATCATCTTGACATTGTATAATCCGGTCCCACTGTATCGCGGGTCCCATCAGCGCATCGGGAATTCTGCAGCGATATTTTATTTTAAAATTTTCGGGAAAAGACACTTTCTGTGCACAAGCATGACATGATTACTTTTTTTTTCAAATTAATTTTTGTAAATATGGTGGCCAAAATTGTTGTATCACCGTCCCTTGTTGCTTTCCAAACAGAACAGAAACAACTTTCAGTGAAAATGTCAGCATTCTCACCTCATTTAACTCATAAGTAAAAAACTGACCTGATTATTTTTTTTTTCCTTCAAACTTAATTTTTGTAAAACTTTCAAACAAATGTAGTGGGCCATTTTGAAATTTGCACAAATGTATCACCATGATGGAAAACCACTTCTAGAATTGGGAAAATCTTTAATACAATGGGACACCAGAAAATCAAGTTTACAGAATGAGAAACAACTTTGGGTGAAATGTAGGCTTATTATCCATTTGAAACCCACGTAAGTCATTCTCACCTCAGTTACAAAAGTCCAAGTACAACTTGACCGGTCTTACAAAGCGAGCTTTTATGGTGAGAAGAAAAAAAATTTACACATACTATGAGCAAAAAAACTATCGTTTACTACTAATACAAGAGGGTCAACCCCCCATCCTTCAGACAAATACTTTTGTTTTTAAAAACTATGGTGAACGCCATTTTTTAAACAAATGTAGAAAAAATAGACATGGCAGTTATATTTAAAGAACATATTGCACAAATTTGGAAGAAAAAATGAACATTGTCATAAAAGAACGTAATCATGTGTATGGAAAACTTACAAATTATAGATGCTGTTTAATATCATTATTATTTGTCATATATATGTCAACACTAAGGAAAAAATTGTTAAATACCAAGCTGCGCTCGATAATTCAGTGGGACCCTCATATATGTAGAGAAGCTATAACTATGCATCAGGGACCCATATTTAATATTTATATGAGAAAATCAAGTTTATTCAAAAAAAGTTTTAGGATGAAATGTAGGCTTCTATAAATACTTTTCATGTTTGTATTGTACTAAATGTAACGGTAACTGTAAGAACATATTTGTGCATTGATACTAATAAATACCAATATATATTTATACCAAGGAATACAAATATATTTTATTTATACCAATGAGTCAGTGGGACAGTGAGTCGGTGACATTAAACTGGTGACAGTGTTGCCCCCCGATACGGTCTTACAAATTAATTGAACATTATTATTGTTGATAATACTTCGCCCTCTCCATAACCTATGTAATATAAATTAGTCTGTAAGACCGTATCACTCACTGTCAGTGTTCACCGACTTACTGTCACTGAAATTTGAAAATAAAATGTTTCATATAGGCTTATTGTACCTCATTCTGGTATTCTCCGTAGAAGTTTTCGTCATTCTGTAATCTTGGAAAAGGATATGGATCCCGTGAGGACTGTAGACTGTTCATCATTGCGACTTCTTTATATTAAACCTAAACCGACCGTGTTGTTATCAACAATCAACACTCCACCAATTTGTTCGTGCAAGTTTCCGTAACTACCATGGAGACACGAGATCTCATATTGTCGTCAGATCTCGCGTGAGTTCCAAACACACTAAATACGATAAGAATAAACGAAAACATGACATATGCATAAATAATTTTTAACAAATTACTAAGATTAGTGAAATAGGAAAAATTTCACTTTTCACATATATAAATGAATATTCAATGCGAAACATCATCACTTCCGGCCGTACAGGTAAGCGTGGGTAAGCACTTAACTCTAATCATCAGAAGTCGCTATTTACGCTAACGACCGGGGAACTTTATGAATATTCATTGCATTCAAAATGATTGACGTGACAGAATGGTTCGGTATAAAATCCGGAGAAAAAAAATATTTCCTTAGTTCGAAATAAATCCTTGAACGTTACAATTGATGTTGGAGCTGTTTCTTAACCGAACTTCATATTTATTGTTAATATAACAAACTCAGAATACAAAATATATGCCAGTGCCTGTTATTCCGGATTAAATTCACTCGGATTCGACTAAATTTCAGACAGTGCCCGTCATCCCTAATATTTAATCATCACACGATTAAAGAAATGTTCAAATTTCTTAGATTGTTTTGTTATTTTTCTTTTTAATTATAATATCATATAAAGGGCGTTTATAGGGGCCCTATATCGACCGTCGGTCGTTAGACTGTCGATATAGCTACAATGATAGAGAAATAACTTTACTCAACTCTAACGAACAACGGTGGATAAAGTGCTCATTCATAACGTAGTAATATATCCCCAAAACTGAGAGGAGATTTAGAGAGTAATTTAGAAAAAAAATGATTTTCACTACATTCTAACTACCGACGGTAGATAACGGGCCCATTCATGTATTCTATCTTATTGACCGAGGGCGATTTACAGACAAATACACAGAAATATAGAAATTTAGTAACTTTTACTTAACTCTAACGACCGACGGTCGATATAGGGACTCTTTATATCATATTATAATAAACTAATTACTGATTAGCGATTTAGAGACAACTACATTGAAATGTAAAAAAAAAAACAGTGAATTTTACTAAACTCTCGACTTACGGTCGATATAGGGCCCTTTTTATTACTGAGGGTCGATTTATAGAGACATATAGAAAAAAGAGTAACTTTTACTAAACTCTAACGACCGATGGGCGATAGAGGCTATCTTTATATGATATTATTATAACCTAATTACTGAGGGGCGATTTAGAGACAAATATAGATAAAGAGTGACTTTTACTAAACTCTAAGGACTTACGGTCGATAAAAGACCCCTTTATATGACATAATAATAACATAATAACTGAGGGGCGATATATAGAGAAATATTGTCACGTATCTGTGACAGAATATGACCATCCGGGTTTCGCGCCAGAGTCGTTTCTATGGATATTGGTTTATGCACCGACAATACAATAACAATTTACTGTATGCTGTGCGTATTATAATATTACTGACCTGTGCGCTAATGCCGTTTATCTAGGGTTTGTCTGTGCACCTTATTCCGGTGCGTCGTCACCTAAAACCTATTATTTATTGAACTAGTGTGTTTTCCTATGTCAAGTCCCGTGCATCTTATTCAAGTGCGTCGGTACCTATACCAGCGATATTAGCTTTATATATCGCTGCCTATACCTTATGAGTTTTTCCACTGACGGTGGAATTAAAAAGGGAGAAGTGAATGTTCAATTTGGATTATAAATATGTGATTTTCATGAGGTAAAAATTGATTATTGATATACTTCCAAATCCGAGTACAGTGATAAGTAGTACTCACGGCTAGAAAATGGCGAGTTACGATACCGATATATCGGAAATATTAGGCGATTGTAGGAAAACACTATATAGTGACAATGAGCAAAACACAGAAGTACTGAATATGATGAAAACAATGTTTGACCTTATGGAACAGGTAGATCTACGGTTGTCGGCAATCGAAAAAAAAATACGAAAACGTTAGAACAAGCGAACAAAATACTACATTCATTAACTAGTTAATACACGGGTTTCTATGACAGAGAGTGAAATAAAGAACGTACAGTCACGGGTACATGGTTTGGAAATCGACCTGCAAGGTAACAGTAACCTATTTTACGGGGTGAGAGAGGAAGCACAAAAAAAATAAAAAATGTGTAACAGAAATGAGAAAAGATGTAGATAAGATTCGGTCCGGCGAAGTTCAAATACAGGAAGAACTACATGTATCATCGTTAAGAAAAAAAATGTGAACTGTTGGAAAGCAATTCCATTGACATACAATATAGGTCAATGAAATACAACTTAATATTTCACGGAATCCTGGAAACTGAGGATAGTAAACCAGAGGACTGTGAAGAAATACCAATGGAGTTTATCCGTGAGAAATTAAAAGTGGATGATGATATGCCGATGGCAAATATTCATAGGATCGGGAGTAAAGAAAGCGGACGGGCGAGACCAATTATCGCTAAATCTGTATTTTTTAAGGACTTACTCAAAGTAAAAAAAATCTGTGAAAAATCTGAAAGTCACGAGATTCGGAATTAGTGAACAATACCCTCCGGAGATAGAGGCGACACGCAAAAAACTATATGCGATTCTGGAGACAGGTAGATCGAAAGACCGGAAAGCTTACATAGTAAAAGACAAATTATTTATTTATATATATATATATCGAAAGTTGGTGAATCCAGACACGTACTGGGATAATACCCCACTGCCACCACCAAGACACAAACGTGCGCGTTGTGGATCCACCCCAGAACGAGTCTACAAGGGAAGCGCCGGAGGGCAAAGATCTTCTAACCTTGGCAAGGGAAGTAAACTTACCTGTAATTTTGATAATGACATTGTAAATAGTGTAAACATTCATACCAATTCTACATGCAATACTTTTGTACATAATGAAATCAAAATTTTATCTTTAAACGTAAGCGGCTTGCTACGCAGGTCTCAATACCCTGAATTTGTTGATATGTTAGATAATTATGATATTGTATGCTTACTTGAAACCAATACAGATGACTGTGATAGTATTGAATTACCAGGGTTTATTTCGATTATGAAAAACAGATTTAAATTTAGAAGGGTAAAGTCTGGGGGGAATTGTACTGGCTTATAAACAGCATCTTGAAGGTCACATTATAAACTATGAAACAGAAAGTTCGTATGTAAAATGGTTTGAAATAGACAAACATTTATTTTGCACAGAAGAAAATATTTTATTTGGTATTGTATATATCCCTCCTGAGTTTTCAACATATTGTATTGGTGACCCATACAGAGAGGTCGAAAATGAGTATATTAAGTTTTGTAATAGTCATAAAAACATGTATGTTTGTCTTGTCGGTGATTTTAATGCTAGAACTTGTAATGATATGGATTTTTTAACCGAAAATGAAATTGATGATGACCATTTAATTGTTGAAATATTGAATAATAATTATGATGTAGACTTTTTGATAATTCTCAAATATCGAAAAAAGGATAAGTAAAGATAGTAGAAAAAATAATTTTGGAAACCAACTTTTGAATGTTTGTAAATTTAATGGATTTCTTATTTGTAATGGAAGGGTTGGTAGTGAAAAGAATATTTGTAATTTTACATGTAAAAATTCAAGTGTAGTAGACTATGTTATATGTTCATCAAATTTATTTAAATATGTTGATAATTTTGAAGTTTTAGAATTTAATCATTTATATTCTGATGTTCATTGTCCACCACCATTGTCTTTAAGATGTCATATAACAGAATCTGTTCAACCTGTTAGGAATGATTATGTAAAAAACGAAAAAATAAAAAAGTGGGATGATGTAAAATCTCAATCATTTAAACATAATATTGACAGTAATAAAGTAAACCAATTGTTGAATAGTTTTAACGAAAATAGTGATAACTTAGATATTAATAAACTAGTGAATGATATAAATAAAATACTAATTAGTGCAGCATCTTCAGCTTTTGGTTCTGTTGTTTATGACCATAGCAAGCAAAACAATAAACCACTAAAAGTTCATAAACCTTGGTTTGATGATGAATGTAAACCATCTAGAAAAATGTATAGGGTAGCAAAAGATAGATATAGGAGACGTCATAATGAATACTTATATAATGAATATAAAAATTCTGAAAAAAATATATAAAAGTACAATGGATGAAAGTATAAATAAAAATAGAATATCCTTAAAAAATAAATTAAAATCACTTCGCAATAAAAATCCAAGAGATTTCTGGAAACTTATTAATTCAGGTAAAAAGAAAAAAAGTAATTCACATATAACTATTGATAAACTCTATGAATTTTTCTAAGAACTTAATTCTATTGATAGTTACAATGATATTGATTTAAATACTACTCATGATGAACATTTAGTAATGAATGAATTAATCAATGGCATAATAACAGAAGAAGAGGTAGATAAAGCTATAAAAATCTAAAAATATAACAAAGCCTCAGGTGATGATGAAATTATAAATGAATACATAAAACATTCTTCAGTGAAAATGATAAAATTATATACCAAACTTTTCAATGCTATTTTTAATTGTGAAAAATTACCAGATAGTTGGTTATCAGGGATTAATTTACCAATATATAAAAATAAAGGATCATCTGCAGACCCTAAAAATTACAGGCCTATCACAATAGTAAGTTGTTTTGCAAAGCTCTTTACCAGTGTTTTAAACAAAAGGTTACAGACTTACTTGGAAGAGATAAATTTAATACACCAGAACCAAGCTGGCTTCAGGAAAGGTTATTGTACAATTGATAACATTTACCTTCTTACATGCACTTGTTTCATTGTCAAATACTTTTAACAAGAAAATGTACTGTATATTTGTTGACTTTGAAAAGGCATTTGATAAAGTTTGGAGATATGGTATATGGAGTAATGGCATTAATGGAAAAATGTACACTATTATTTTTAACATGTATCAAGGTATTAAATCTAGAATTTCTTTTAATAGTGAAAATTCAAACTATTTCCCCTGTAATAATGGCCTAAGACAAAGTGAAAATTTGTCACATCTTTTATTCAGTCTATATCTTAATGATTTAGAAGAGTTTTTGCATCAAAATAATGTCAAAGGTCTTAGCTATATTTGTCAGGAATTAAGCATATTTTTGGTATTTATATAAATATATTTATTCTACTGTATGCGGATGATGCTTAATATATTCAAAGATTATTGTAGACAATTCAAGTTAAAGGTCAATATAAATAAAACAAAATCTAGGGTTTTCAGAAAGGGACGTAACTCTCATAACCCCGATTTTCGATTTAAATGGGAAAGTTTGCCAGTTTTCTTGAGTCGGTGGTCTTTACCCGGGTAACCGGGGTTTCTCCTCCACCAACAAAAACTGGACGCCATCATATGACCGAAAGATTGTTGGGTATGGCGTAAAACACAAAATCAAATAAAAACTAAACTCTGACGACCTACAGTCGATATGGACCCCCTTTATCTGATGATAATAACCTAATAGGGCGATTTCTATAGAGTAATATAGAAAAACAGTGACTTTTTATACCTAGATCTACATTGTTTATCATAAAAGATT
Organism: Atrina japonica; assembly: GCA_030159075.1. Classification (NCBI taxonomy): domain Eukaryota; kingdom Metazoa; phylum Mollusca; class Bivalvia; order Pterioida; family Pinnidae; genus Atrina; species Atrina japonica. Next base: position 388,514 of record BROG01000580.1, on the reverse strand, counting down.
TAACAATAACACTTATTTTTGTGAATTAATTACTGTTGTTTTTAGGGACATCCCTATACATGTCGGATGACCCTATTATTATTGCAATTGTTCTTTTTTTCATCTCACAAATGCATCATCAAAGGATCTAGATCCGTTTTTCTCATTTTTTCAAAATGCCCTTTATTTTCCGAGTAATCTCCCTTTTTCGTTATTTTCATGACCGATTTTGTTTCATCATCTCCTCCGTAACTACTGAAGCTAGAGTAAATCTGGTTGAATTTTCTAAAAGGCCAAAGACTGTAGTTGTGCATGTGGATTTCACATTTGATCTGAGTGTCCTCGCTTAGGGCTGAAAGTTAAGGGGTTAATTTCACATGCTAAAAGTCAGATAAATGTCAAAATATCTCAGAAACTAAGCACTTTTACCATAGACATATGCATCAGATAGCTGTTCAGTTTTAGAAGTTGCGCAAGGTGGAATAGTTTCAAGGACATGTGTTTCAAGGTCAAGGTCACGGAGACATTTAAACATTTAAAATCTAAATATCTCTTACACTATCATATTTAAGTATAGATGTATACATGGATGTTTTGTAGAAAATAGGCTGAAAAATAGTCGTATGAAATTTCAAGGTCATCGGGTCAAAGGTCAAGGCCACATGTCCATTTGAAATTTGAAACTCTAAAACTTTATTATATAGGTTACAGTTGCAGATTTGTAGGGAATGCCCAGAAGAATATTTGTGCGAAGTTTCAAGGTCATCCGAACAAAGGTCAAGGTAAACGGGTCAATTAGAAAATTTCAACTCTAAATTGTTCAAAAACTATAAAACTTTTATATATAAACTACAGATCTTTTATTTATATGTTAGTGATTTAGAGGCAATGAGCTGAAGAATATTTGTTTGAAGTTTCAAGGTCATCGTTTCAGAGGTCAGGGTCAAAGCTCAAATTAAAATTTTTTACTCAAACAGCTCAAAAACTATAGAACACTTGTATACACGTTAGTGTAGAAGATTTGTATACAATATGCTCAAGAATATTTGTGGGTCAATGGATCAAAGGTCAAAGTCATGGCTCAATTTGAACATTTCAACTCAAAATATCAAGATTCGTATTTAAATATCGTGTTTTGGTATTAAGTTCATAGCCTCGAAGCTTTGCTCTAGTGCTCAACTGAGGCGGTATCAAAGCTGTAGCCTCGGCAATTGTCGGATGAACAAGTCAAAGCACATTTTGCAGTATGGGGTTAATAACACATTATATTGACGCAAAATTACACATGTATGTGCATTTCAGCAACATAAACTCAACTTCAAGACTGAAATTTCCAAATCACACTATTGATTTTTTAAAATGACGAAAATATAATAACAATTCACTGAAAAATATAGGTCTACAAGACTTGTTGAAATATATGCTATTAAAGCCAATAAAGGTCAGTTCAGCGTCCTTTATGGATTTTAAGATATTATAGATTTCCTATGAAATCTATGAAATATATACTATTAAAGGTCAGTTCGGCGTCCTTTATGAATTTTAAGATATTATAGATTTCCTATGAAATCTATGAAATATATACTATTAAAGGTCAGTTCGGCGTCCTTTATGAATTTTAAGATATTATAGATTTCCTATGAAATCTATGAAATATATACTATTAAAGGTCAGTTCGGCGTCCTTTATGAATTTGGTTTAGAATGTTACTTTTCGATTAATTTTTACCATGATACTCTTTTGATAGAATTGACATTAAAAACGATAGACTGGACTGTTAACAATTCTTGCGCACGATTAATATGCAAATGAGTTTTGGTCAAGTTTCCCTTACTGTGTATTGACAAAATCTGTCTGTGAAGTTGGACATGTCTAGAAGTTGCGTCATTTCTTTGTTATGAGGGTTGATGGGTGCTTGTTTACAATTATTTGTACTTGTTGAATTTAGTGCATCTGAACCTTTCTAGAAGATCAGCTGTTTGTGTGTTTGTTCAAGGACATTCTAACTCTGTCATAATGTTACTATATATAGCCATAGGGACTTTCCTGTATGTGCTAGAAAGACCATTTTTATTATTCCTATCTAGTGATTTCTTGAACTGTTTTAGAGTATATATACAGAGATGGTCAGGTCTTCAGGCAGAACAAATTTAGAACAGCTGAGACTATTTTAAGACCAAGTTACAGGAGAGCAGACCATATTTTTTATATTGGGATTTATACGAGAATAGTGCACATCAATAGTACATACAAATTGGAATATATTGTGTATTCGTGTGGATCTTTAAACTGGAATTGATTTTAATTACTGTAAACTGTCATTTAGATTAAGTTTTTAATTTTGTTATTGTCAATAAAATTTATAAATTTACTTTACTGTGTTCTTGATTTTTTCGCTGGCGTATTTTAGGGTAATTCTGACCTCATAACATCTCATTTGCGTGGTCTTAACTGATGAGAAACTCGCGGCCGTCTTTGGAGTTGGGAAAATGTTTTACATGTACATGTATTGACCTAGAGATTAAGGCTACTGATAGGAAGTAGATCTATAGCGTAAGGGTATAATATTGCCCTTTCGCATAGAAATTTAATATCGATGAAACAATGTTTATAAGCATAAGATTTTATAATCATATCCCCAGCGATATAGAAAGCTAATAGCTTTATATATCGCTGATATCCCGCTGATCTATGTAGTTTGTTGCATGATAAATAAGCCATCAACAATGTCTGACCCGATTTTTAGTTACTTTTTTATAAAACCTAATTTTACCGAATTAAAAAGTATTCAGTATACCAGCGATATATAAAGCTAATTTATATTAGCTTTATATATCGCTGAGTATACTGAGTGTATTATACCTCATTAAAACCAGCGATATATAAAGCTAATATATTGGCTTTATATATCACTGTTAGAACTTACGATTGTTATCAACTTGTATCAGTACTTTCAGTACTTTAATTTTATTATTATTATTAGGCATACTTTTTACATCCATATTCAATAAAATATGTTTTATCAGCGATATTGTATTTCGTCTCCGGTATTAAATATCATCCGACCATCTATTTTCACGCACATCCAATAATCGCGCATATCCTTTTCCCGATATTCTTCGGTATTTTTCCTATTTCCAGATTATTTTTAAACTAACCAAATTAAACAATAAATAATGGATAAAAGTATGCTGATAATCGTAAGTTTTGGTGTGTTTTGTTTACATATTAACTTATTGTGCAAGAACTCTAAGTGCGCGAAAAATGATGTATCGGGATACTAGTTTACTGGATCTAACACAGGAATTAAAACATTATAAAAAGTAAAATATACCTATGCGAACAGAAAAGTTTAGAATAATGTCAATGATGTAACTCTATCCGTAAAATATATCTTTCTTTCGATTGAAATATCATCGTCTATAAGTATCAGCGATATATAAACTTTATGTATCGCTGTCAGTATTGGTACGATCTGGGGCAAAAATTGGCTGACGCATAAGTTTATATTCTCACAAATTTTATATCTTTTAACGACTTGATATTAGATCTAATAATTTTCATCGTTTTTACTAAATGCTATGAAAATCATATCGAATAATTGCAGAAAACATCGGCATAACTGAACTGAACATCCAGGTGTCAGAACAAACCTGTCAAGAGCCGTGATTAGTTTTTTTGTTGTGTTGTTTCTTCTTGTCTTCACACTGAAGAGCTACACTTGTAGGCGTGCATAATTTATCATGGGCGTGCTTATGAAATCGCCTTCCACTCGTTAGTGCCCTCAATCACTAGTATCTAGTGTTTTCCATCAGAAGCAGACACCTTTTTCACTACTGACAGTGCCAGTGTTGTGTATTGTGTTACTGTATTGTTATATGCAACATTAGCTGGGATACAATAAAGGAAAAATTGCCTGTGTCGATAAAACAGTAATGGTTCATTTTACTTTGTAAGCTGACAAATTAAACTGTTAAAAGAAGATCTAAAGACAAGTTGCATGCCGAATTAACAAAATGGACAAATATTTAGGCCTATTTGTTTTCGTCCTATTGTGTGCCAATTTTGCTGAATATGGTAAAGCTGGTCTACCCGACTGTAAAAAGGTAAGCTTTACTTGTCGAAATTTTAATTCGGAATTAGACACGAAAATTATGTTATATTCATAAATTTAATTAATAATACGGCAAACAAACCAAATACATTGCATTTCAGTTCACAGATTTACGTGTACAGTGTCGGTCAACTCTAATTTCTATTGAACGTCGAGGTCATACTTCCCATTTTCAGCATTATACATGTAATTAAACATATGGTACAGAGAAATAAACATATTTTTACTTTGTGATTACACAGTCACCGATAATGAGTTGGCACTTTCAGCAGAATAAATTGTTTCCAAGTCCTGTGTAAAACACATTTAACATAATTTACTATCCACATCATAGTCATCATACTAGTTAACTTAATCTGACGATACATCGATGCTACATTTTGTACTCCAGGAGTTCATAGCCACATATTGGTATGATAAGGCCAGACATAAAATATTCTCTGTTTGCTGTTTACCGACTCTACCCTTTTTCCTATGGGTAGGTAGGTAGGGAAATTATTTTATTTCATAGGAAATTTTTCTGGCATTGGGTTGGGAAACGATATATTGTTCTCTCGCATTTAAGTACTGATGTCATTGTGCAGTCCGTCATTTTCTGTACTATTTATAATGAAAATAATTGTAAATGAGGACACATTAAATATTTCATAAATGTTTGAGACAGCCAGGAGAAGAGAAGGTTATTTATGAAAATTTAACAAGTTTTCACAGAGGTTTATGACAGAGTATAAATAAAATGGATGCAGATATTCTGGAATCTATCTGTATGTCAGTGTTCTCCTCAGAAATTACAGATAGCACCATGGTGAATAATTCTGTCGCATTGCCTCGGGCCGCGCCCCATGTCGCAACAGTGTCTTATGTTACATGTTCTATTTTGTGTATCATTTCCTGATTATTTGTACATGTATGCACTAGAACATTGGTAAAGGTAAAATAGAATATACAAAAACATTTAAGATTTGATATATTGTACAACAAGTATTTATCAAAACTAAATGGTCATTTCATAGTATTTGTTCACTGGTTGACAGTTAAACAGACTTGCCAGTATCAAATCAGAGGCTCAACTTGACCACACAACCTCCCAACTATCGGCATTTAGTCACATGGCGAGGCAGTGTTTATAGTAAGGTGCATAGTGAGGTGACAGAGTCGGTGTTTTAAAATGATAACTTTCTTAGGACATTTTTAATATATTTCTAATGTAAATTAGAGAAATACACAGGTTATATTAAAGAAAACGGGTGTATAAATTTAATTGATTTCATTTTACTAGACTTGATATCGTTTTTGTAAATAATTATGCTGTTTGGTATTGAAATGACATACAACTATCTGTGGAAATGAATTGGCTTCAAAAGTACTTTGCTGACAGAGGTATAATCCAATTCACAAAATGTGACAGGCGATTAATCTCTTGATTATCTTGCAGATGGTACTACTACATTTTCGGTTATGACAATCTTCATACTCCCAGGTAGGATAACAAGAAAGAACGACACTATTCTAGTCAGTGTAAATTTACTGTCCTTATTCTTTATTACCTAAAATTTGAACGTGTCCAGGTCAGTCAAGAAAGGTTCACTAAACTACATCCCACCAGGTTATATGGATATATACATGTAAGGTAAAGGGGCCGTTACAATTTTCGAGCTTTTGGCAATTTGATTTTTGTTTCGAAAACAAAGAAATTTAGAACCTCCGAATGTGTATAGATGTTTATATAGATGGGCGCCCTCATAGTCATAAAACCTATCTGTGGTTTCATGTGCCCAAAAATGCTATACTTCCTATCAATAGCCTTAAATCTCTCCGTCAATATGTGTACAGTGGACCCGCTTTACAACGACATTCATTATAATGGAATATTCGGTATGCAACAAGAATCGCTTGGGAACAAATGTACATGTACATTAAAGTACTCATTACAACAGAATATCCAATATCCGACTCCAACATTAGATTCCATGAATAAATGTACAAAACTCAATGTAAATAAATTCTTAACAACAACCTGACATAGCAGCCACCTGTTGATTCGGCTATTTTTATCAGTCTTGACTTTCTTCACGATTGAGATCACAGGTAAAAATAATTGAGGCAATAAAACAATTACATCGTCAATTGTTTTCTGATCTGCTCTGATATGTTTGTTTATTGTTGTTTAACCTCCCACTCAAGAATATTTCACTCATATGGAGACGTCACCAAATGCCGGTGAAGGGCTTCAAATTTTGGTCTATTCTCAGCACTTACATGTATGGCCATTGAGCAGTGAGGGTTCTTTAAAGTGCCGGCACCTACTGTGACACGGGACCTCCAGCTTTTACTGTCTCATCCAAAAGACATGAAACCAAACTGTTGCTGGCGGGACTCGAACTCACGACCTCACGATCCAGAGGCGAGCGCGCTACCGACTGAGCCAGGCCGGCTCTGCTCTGATATGTGATAGGCGTAAAAGATTACGGGGTTTAGCCTTACCTGTACTGCAGTAAGTCTAATGATTATAAAACAGGTTTCATTAGAACTGAATCGACATTAAAATACAAGCTGTGTACAAATTGATAAAAATAAATACAAATAGTTGACAAGTTCCGTTAGGCTACATGTCCGTGCCGATGTGGTTACAATGGCGTATCTTTAAATTACTTCAATTTTTGCAATAGCCATAGACATTTTAGTAAGATTTTATTAATGAAAGTCATTTTTAATTAGATTGTATCAGAAATCTCTGCGCTTTTTATTTAAGCAATAAATAATCTAACTCCGAATCAGGTACATTCAGGCATTTTGTACATGATCTGTGCATTTTACGACATCACAGATTTACTATATGCAACCGAAAAAATAATTGTGCATCGATGTTCACAAGATTATCTTGCATAAATATGACAATTAGATGGGTGAAAATAGTATAAAATAACATAATGAGAACCGTTATGACTTTCTGTTTATATTTATTTACATGTAATTATATGCGTATATGATACTCAATGGAGCTAACCATAAAATGCCCACCACATCAATGTCGTTACAGTGACAAATTTGATATAACGTCAGTTCTATGTGGGAACAAACATGGTCGTTGTAAAGATGGTTCACTGTACATGTTAAACATTTTCCAAACTTCAAAGACTGCCGCAAGTTTTTCATCAGTTAAGATCAGGTGAATGAGGAATGACGCAACTTCTATGTCCAACTTCACAGACAGATGTTGCCAATACACAGTAAGGGAAACTTGACCAAAATTCATTTGCATATTAATTGCCATACAGATAGCAAATAAACAATTGTTTGTTTATTGTTGTTTAATGTCCCACTCAAGAATATTTCACTCATATGGAGACGTCACCAAATGCCGGTGAAGGGCTTCATATTTTGGCCTATGCTTGGCACTTACGGCCATTGAGCAGTGATGGTTCTTTAACGTGCCGACACCTACTGCGACATGGGACCACAAGTATTACTGTCTCATCCAATCATTGTGCTGTGCATTTAGGTACAGAAATAGAGCATTGAAATGCTTTTAGGAAGGAAATGAAGCTGAAAACAAATTAATAATTTGCCACCCTTCTTTGGATTTCCCCTGAGGAAACCTCAGTCTTTCAAGGCTATTTATATAACACTATTGTTCAATCATAGAGACTCAAACTGGTTGGAGAATACCAATACTTTCTTTTGTTTTTATCTTTTTAACTTGAAAGTGGTAAATTTATATGTAAAGAAATACAATATTTTTACTTAGAAAAATGAATAATTGCAGTTTTCTGTGAAATACTTTCCACAATTTCAGACATTTTGAAAGAAAAACAAAATTACTGGTCAATCGGACCAGTAAATTATATGTTTGTAGGCTATGTTTTTGTGTATTAACATTTTTAATTCTATTTCGTAATTTAAATGTGTGTGTTGTGTAGGCTTCATGTTTGCGTTTTAGATATTCATACTGTCATGTGTTCACTTTTAAATTTATAATTTTTAAATTTATCATTGAACTTTATTAAATCTATCAATTTAAAATTGTTTACAATATAAACAGTACTTTCTTCGTGAAATACCCAGTAGTAAATTATTTATACGATGTTGTGTGTTTATATTTATAGATCTAATTGTATTTCGTAAAAAATTATTATTATTTTTTTACATTTATTTTACATATCCATTTAGATACATGATTATACTAAATTGTTATAGAACACAAGCCTCAGTGAGCATGTTTTAGGTTTAAAATTTTTGGATAAATTGTGAAGCAATAATTCATTTAATACTATGGGGACACGTACCTTTGAAAAAAAATAAATCTGGAAATTCGTAAGCTTCCAGACACAATCTAATGGCAAGTTCAGTGTCCCATTGTCAATCTCATAAGGAATACATGTATTTTCACAGCAAACGGGCCCATAGGGTGTCCTTCCCTGGAAATGGTGTACAAGCCCCGTGAGGTCGTTTTGAAGTTTTTAGATACTAAATCATGACCTGTTTATCCTTCAAAAGTATCACATCACATTAGAGGATATAGAAAATTTGTAAAAGTGGTGCCGATGGTGACATGGGATTATTACTTTTTAAAAACTGTCGTGTACAACTTTTATATCATATATATCTCACCAGAGCTAAATCGAGAATTTAAAGGGGGGCACAAGTCTAGATATTGTTGCTAAACGGAGGGAGTCACGGAAATTCTGGTTTTTTTTTAATAGAATCTAGAGAAATTGAAGGTTTTACACTTATTTTGCCAACAATAGGGATCGCATTTTGTAAGGGGATCGGGGTTACGCTTTCAGAAAAAAATGAAATTTAAAGTCCATAGACGCGACAATATGGCCTATGCCTGATAATCCGCTAATAAATCAAATTTATTATCTTTCTCAAAAGAAGATAACTGATTCAGTAAAAAAAAGTACAATGTTGAATGTATATTAAAATCGGAGCAGAAATTCGACCAAGTAGTCTCAAGGATTTTTTTTAATTTTTGACTAAGCTTTGAGAACCCTACCATCCCTCTAAATCCGCCGATGTTTAAATATTTTCTGGTAATGATGATGATAGATCTAGTAAACTCAACTTCATTTGAAACACCCCTAATTTTCAGCTTGGATCGACCTGTTACATGACGTCAGAGTGTGTGACTTTAAGAACGCTAGGATTTGGTTGGTGCAGATGTAAACAATAGTGACAGGGCTAGCAAATTTTAATTTTCTTGACTAAATACAAGAGGTACATTATATGCATATGTTATCTTATCATGATAATGATATAGGCCTAGATTTCTATTCTAGATCTAAACCATTGCTATTTTTCTGATTCACGGATTATGTGATGAGGACAGTACAGTATGGTAGCCTAGATCTTTTGTAGTTTCAACACAACGTTATCGATCTAGTCCAAGTTTATTAACCTACTACATGTAAATACAAAATGCCCTCTGGATATGGGGAGGAATTGCATGATATTTTTCTGTGCGCCTTTGAATTTAATCTCTTGTTGCGTCCATAGTGCAGTGCCTCGGAAAAAGGTGGCAAGGTAACGGATGGTCAATATTTAGTGACTTGTTGATCTGTCTATACTCAGATTTTATTGTTAAAAATACGTTCTCTGCGAATAGCTATTCTGTAAATCATATCAAACAACATATTAAATTCATCTTTTTTTTTTCTATGGAGACACTTACTATTTTATTGACAAAATCTAAAGAGTAAAAATTTCTCTTAAGTGTGGGTGATAGCTCTCTTAAAGTTACGACAAATTTTTGTCTTAAGATTTTTCATGAAAACCATAACAATCTTAATTTTACTCTTAAGAGTAAAAGAAAAAATATATAGTTATATATAGTTCCTTTATTTATACACCCTATATGGTGATCACAGCAATCATTGCAAGGAAAACATCATTTATTTGAACAAATTAAACAATTAGAAAAAAATGTAACATAGTTCAATAACGTGAAGTACATGTACATGTATATGTAATACAAATGGAAATTTTTGAAGTTGTAAAAGAAAATGCATCCTGTGAAATGCATAATGAAATGTATTGATACTTTAAAAGTGTATCGATTATCAAATCGAATCAATTTATGTATTGATAAATTGATATCAAGTCTATCAATGACTTTTTTTATTCTGAATGTCGTCTGCTGTTAGTGTAGCAAAACACCTTGTCACCATTATTGTTGTTGTTAGAGATGTGAAAGGTCATGCTGGTGACAAAGTGAATACCAAACCCACAGCATTACATCGACTTTTGTCTTAAGAATTACTGCGAACTGTATAATATTAACTATCTGTCTTGTGTTTCATCTTTTGTTGTAGTCTTTTATTTACGACATGATATATCATTATAATGCCCCTATTCTTGTAGAGCCGGCCTGGCTCAGTCGGTAGCTCGACTCTTGATTGTGAGTTCGAGTCCAGTTGGCGGCAGGTTGGTTTCCTATCTTTCGGATGAGACAGTAAATATCGAGGTCCCGTGTCACAGTTGGTGTCAGCACTTTAAAGAACCCTCAATTCTCAATGACCGTAAGTGCCGAGCATAGGCCGAAATTTTAAGCCCTTCATCGGCATTTGGTGACGTCTCCATATGAGTGAAAGATTCTTGAGTGGGACATTAAACAACAATAAACAAACAATCCTATCCTAGTATATTCGTTGTTTGTATTAACTGAAGCAAATGTTTTGGCTGCCATTTTTGACTGGTATAAAGTGTGTGGTATTTGGTATAATGAGAGGTATATATATTGCCATGCAGTAGTAGTCTTGATTTTTATAACCAGTCAGAATAAGAGTTTCTTCAAAACACTTGTCAGAGGTGGGGTAAATATAAATACTCGATACCGTGACCGTCTGATACAAGTTATAAACAGTTGGCTTTGGGATGACGCTTAAAACAAAGTCATTGGTGTGCATTCAGTAATATATCTCTATTATTTGTTAATTTCCACTGGGTTGTTTATCTAAGAAACAAACAGTTGTCTGCTCGAAAATGCAAAGTATGGGTAGGCTTTGATTACCGGTATAAGCATAATGCTGTAGATGTTTGCAGCTTTAGTTTAGTACCATTGGTTGTTATGTAATAACAACTTATTATGGGTTTACTTTGACTTTTTATCAAGGGCTGTCCTGTTAGCAGTGAAGAGGTCATAGAGGTTGCATTCGTAGTTCCTGTGAAATATACATGTAGTCCAACTCAAGAATTCAACTTTTACAGAAAAGTCAAATACTTCAGTGTAAATGAAATTAAATCTACATGTATTATCTTGAAAAGTTTAATAGATAGAGAGAAAGTGAAAGACCCAAAAATGTTGAACACACAAAGATCTACAAAAAAGTCAACCGGGCTGTTATTATCAGTCTGACCCTCGTGGGAGTTAGTGGATTTCTTGTGTTTTGGACTGTTTTTTGACATTATCATGAAAAGTATGATAGGTAGAGAGAAAGTAAAAGAAGCGAAAATTATCTACATGCAAAGATCTACAAAAAGGTAAACTGGATGGAAATTGTCAGGTGAACACTTTTGGGAGTATCTCCCCTTTAAGTGGATTTTTCATGTTTTTGCCCATTATCTGGAAAGGTATAATAATAGATAGAGAGAAAGTGAAAGAAGCAAAAATATCATACATGTTTGCAAAGATCTACAAAGATGTCAATAGGGCATAAATTGTTAGATCAATACTTATGGGAGTTAATTATGTTTTGCTTATAATTAGGTGACCGTTAAGGCCCACTGTGCCACTTGTTATAACATTTATATTGGCAATTGAAAATGTGTCATATTACTGGTAAGACATTCATATGTGATTTAGATTTAAAAATATTACAGCAGGGGTATGAATTTGACAAACTTATTTCCTAAATCGTGATACAACTGTAGATATTTCAGGACTTCTTGATATTTTATTTAACTTATTTACCCCTAAATATAAAGACACATTTGCAATGGGTCAAAGTCATTGATTTACAAATGAGTCCATTGTTTTTCAGGGGTTGATGAGTTAAAAAGCAACAAGAGCCTCTTTGAACCTATGTTGATGCTCTTAGTCTAACAAATATGGGAAATTTAAATCTTGCCACTTAATTATGTCTATCAACATACAGTACATGTAAGAGTTGTACTCATGGGTTCACACAGACCCTGTTCAGTAGTTTGTTTAAATTAAATTTGAAAACACTAATTTTTGTTGTCTTTTCATTATCTGTACATGAAAATTCTGAGTAATTATAATTTATTTGATATCCAGTTTATCATGTATGGTTAGTTACTATATCATGAAAACAAATAGTAATTACTTTTACTTAACCCAAACTATTTCACAGGTATCTTGTGTCCCATGTCAGACCCGACGCAAAAATTTACCACTTTATAAAATTATGATATAAATTAACAAAAACACTAAAACTTACTCAAGATACACGAAAACACACATGACTAGTGTCTAAAGTAGTCATTTAATTTGGTAGAAGTGAATGATGGCAACAGACAGGAAGGATTAGAAATGATATAAAAACAAAGTTCACCACACACAAGCATATCAATAAGATGAAGGAAGGGAAATAGAGAGCGTAACATTGTGTCACACGTGTTTTAAAATTGTAACACTTTCCGGAAGTACCCGAATAACTTAATGAGCCAATAAAATTCATAGGAAAGTGACCTCCAAAGACACAATGTAATCAAGCGGAACCTGTCGAAGCTTGCTATATTAAGACTGTTAAACGAGGTTAGTACTGTTAAAGTTAGGTAATTAGAAAATAAATGAGAAAGAAATAAAATTATAATAAACTAAATGATAGATCAAAGTAAAATATCAGCAAGAATAGACAGGTTCGTCACAATCATATCATATTGTATCAAAGTTATCTGGCTAATACATAGGCTTTGCCCTACATGTACTTGTATAAGGATATGAAACTCAAGAGAGAGTAGATAATTTTCTGGTACCAGTCTGACTGGTCTAGTTCTTTTAAAGTTAATGTTGAGCCTGAATGTATGTGTATACTGTAGGTGCATTTTCTTGTAAACAAATTATAATGTACATGTAGCCTTCATATGTACAAGTTCACATTCAGCATTCTCAGATTAAAATCAATAATTTTTTCCTTTGGTAATGTCTGTTATATAATGATACTGGTGTTGCTGTTCTCCTTTGTTAAGTTAGTGTTAATGCCTGCAAGTCCAGCTGACATTTTGATAACAAATTGGGTAGAAACCATTATCCATTGCTTCAGGGCAGTGACGGTCTGCATATGACAGCTGTAACATTTGTTGCTGCAGCTGTTACGATAAGTGGTATTGTGATTATGAGTAATGTCTATATTGTCTTTATTTTGTCATTTGTTCAGCTGTGTACATTATAATATACATGTTTACATCTACATGTTCAAAATATACATGTGTATATTTACATACATATACAACATATATATATATCACAGATTGAGGAGTTTTTACCAACTAAAACATACAAGGGATTCAGTAGGTAATGAACAATAGTTTTATTGGATCCAAAACATTACATTAGAATCAGGTGCCAGTTCCGGTACATCATTCTGCGTCCGTATCACACATTGTTTCTCAATCTCTGTGAGTTACACTGCATCTCGTCTCCTTCTGGTATCACAAGACTATGGTCAAAATTCATTCCAATGGTTAGGAACAGGACCTACACAGTAACTATATATGTTAATATATTTACGTAGCATTAGCGGCTTAACACACATACATATGTACATATAACTAGCAAAAAGTTTACTGGCATAGGCTGCCATACTTTACACAGAAATTATTGACACGCTTGCATAATAATAATTACATAAGAAGCAATAGTACATGTAGCTAAACCTTCACTCTCAACATTATGCTAAAAATAAATACAAAGCACTGGCAGCTTTACACATTTACTTTCACTCTAGAAATAGATTACTGCCCACCTTTACTAGTACTACCCAGCACATATATAGAAATTTACAATATAGGCCTACAAATGATTTAACACGTAAAAGTTAAATATACAAAATTTACATACTTCTGACTGTCCATAATTGGAGGATTTAGGGCCTGATTTTTAGATAATATCATGTTCTATAAATAAAACAATAAAAATATGCTTACCTCAGACTCACTGAAGCTGGACCAGTTTATATATATAATTTTGGCAGAAAACTATAAATCTTGGAATATATTTGAATTTACTAGACATATAATGCACATACAACAATATACAAAAACGTACAACTCTTTGAAATGCCACGCCAAAACTAAAAAGCACAGACTAGGTAAAACGGGTGTCCAGTGAAATTGAGGTACAGTTACAGGTACAGGTACATGTATAGGTGTACCAAGGTAAAGTGGCACATGTTTGTCAACACACCCAGTCTAATTTTTATCACAACAGGGGTGACAGGTTTGTTTTCAACTACAAAATTATTTTTACACGGTAACACAATTTATTTTACGAATTTTATCCTCATTTTAATACCAGTCCTTTGTAGCGTAATTGATTATGTAGATTGCCATTTGCAATTTAGAATTTTATGACTGAGGTTAGAATCTCAGTTTTGACATTTTTTTCAAAATAATTAACGTCACCAGAATTGTTTATTGTTATATTTGGTGATAGGCCTAAATGTTTGAGGCTGTTATAAAGGTTTTATACATACACTGTATAAGAATGGCTTTTACATTCTTTATATTTTCTTTTTCTTTCTTTTTTTGTTTTTGTGTTTAATATGTACAATGTAGGCCTATTTGATAAGTAAATGTTTTTGTTGTTTGTTTGTTTTGCATCTTTTTTTTAGCTCACCTGAGCCGAAGGTTTATGGTTCAGTGATCATGTTAAAGCGATATACATGTAAGCTGTCGCGATGATTATTTTTGTCACCTGACATATAGTCGAGAATATGACAAAATGTTTGTTCAAATAACATTATCAAACATGTAAAATGTTGTAAAAGATCTTCTTTTCGAAGTTATTTGTTTTATTAGTTTTCCCGTACCTTAAAAAATCCAGCTATATTTCCGTATGCAATGACCTTTCAGATAAACTCTTTTGCCATATCAAATGTACTTCGTAATTCAGTCAGGGGATCTCAGTCCTTTACGCTCTCGGACTATGTTAAAGTTGGATGATTTATGTGTTTTATGTTCATTTTAAAAATAAGGACGTGATTTTTATTGGAAGGTGCATGTATTATGTAAAATATATGATTTTCAATGCTATATTAAATACCTGAAGTAAATCTGATGAATATATGAATAAATATATCTGGTCACTAAAAGAAATTTTTCCGATCTTTAATGTTACCCTGAATGCTAAAATCGAAATAATATAAATGTGAAAAGTATGCGTACCTCACGTTTTACAATCATGCCGCCATGACCGGGTGAGTTGGGCAGTTCATGATCATAGGTGTCAAGAATGATAAAGCCGAGAATGTGATGGGACAAGTTAAAAATGGGTCAGGATCACCTGATATACCTGGCATGTGGACAACTCAGAAATGAATTTTTTGAAACGACGAAAAAGAAAAATTTTGCCTGATTTAGGTATGAAATGATGATGTACATAAATAAACGCAAATGGTAATAAGAACAGAATGTATATTAACTGCAAATAGGACGTGTTTACTGGTCACTCGATTATCTTTGTAAAAAATTACTGAAAGTTAATTTGCAATGCTCAAAGTATGGCGGACAAAAGATAACTGATATTACGGGTTACATTTGGCAAGATTGTAGCAATTTTACACATTCATTTGTTATTCTAACCACCAGATGGTCTCTTTGGAATATATATGAGATAGAATATTACATAGAATGGGCATGTGAAATTTTTTACCTGCGACAGCTCATATCGCTTTAAGAAGATTTGATTTCAGCATTATCTCAGAAAGAAGTAGCCATAGACAGACCAAACTTGTGTGTCATATGATGCCTACATATATCAGCTTGCATGTGGCAGATGTTGCATCTGACCTACATTTCATGGTTGAGTGACCATATTAAGATGATTTGATTTGGGCATTCTCTCAGAAAGAAGTGGTCTTAGACAAACCAAACTTGTATGGATACTCACGGTTTGAGTGACCATCTTAAGAAGATTTAATTTGGGCATTCTTTGAGAAAGAAGTAGCCTTAGACAGGCCAAACTTGCATGGATGATATGTCATATGATGACTTCATCTAGTTATGAGCATCAGAATTCGGGTTGCTGATGCTACATATGGCCTATGACCCACATCTGGATGACCAAGTTATGGTAAAAAGATTTTTGGTTCAGTGATCAGGTTAAGAAAGCTTGATTTCAGCATTACATGTACCTTGGAAAGTAGAAAGGCTAGACAGACCAAACTTGCATGGATTATGTGTCATACATGTATAATGACTATCAGTTTGCATGTTGCAGATGTTACATCTGACCTACATTTCATGGTTGAGTTACCACGTTAAGAAGATTTCATTTGGGCATTATATGAGAAAGTAGTAGCACTAGACAGACCAAACTTGTAAATTTATAGGTATTAGCTTGTAATTTGAGGATCTGGCATCTGACATATATTTCAGGGTTAAGTGACCACAATAATAAGATTTTATTTTGGCATTATCTCAGAAAGTAGTAGCACTAGACAGACCAAACTTAATTATTATTTATCTAGATTAAGATTTCTTGAATACAAAGCCAAGTTGCCAGCATAAAGGTGAAAAATAACAATGAAAAATGTTAATAATAAAAATCCATAAATCCTTATATTTCATTGAAAAAGTAAAATGAAAATTTATTAGGAAAATCTTTTTATCAGTTTAGAGGCAAAGTTTCATATATTTAAGTGAGCTTGGTAATCTTTGATTACTTTGTTTTAAGACAAGAAAAAAGAGGGGGGGGGGTGCATTTTTCACACTATCAGCTTTTGTTTCAAAACTACTTAAAGGAATTTTTATGAAACTTTATAGGAAGCAAGTGCTCAAGATTCTTTACCAAGTTCATAATTTTCAGACAGATTAGTCCAGGGGTGGATCCAGGGTAGGGTAGAATACGTCCCAAAAGTACCCTCTTTAAAAATCCTTTCTCCAGAATCACTACATAAATTCAAAAATGGATTGTTTCTGTTTCTGTTTGTATTTTTCATAGAAATCGGAATATTAGTTTTTGACGCGTTTTTTGAAGTCTTTTCAGACTGTCATTTTCATTCCTTTTTTGCATGATTTCCTCAATTATCTCCCCTTGTATTAATTTTGATGCATTCATTTAATGTGTTTTCCTTGTAATTAGGTGAAGAAATGTTTTTGTGCAAGAATTTTGCCAAGATTTAATTTCTAGTTTTGTTTTTGTTTTTTAATTTCTTAAAACAGCAATATTTATGTTTCTTGGCCAGATCAAGCCTACATGTACATATTCTTTTTGGTCTTCCACATTTGTAGATGGTTCTCAGGTGAGCAATTGAGGTCCTCTTGGACCTCTTGTTTGTGTGTGTGTTTTTTGTTGTTTTGTGTGTTTGTAATTTGGTTTGTGCGCCTGTTTGTTTTTTGTTATTTTGTGTATGTTATTTGGTTTGTGTATCTGTTTTGTGTGTTGTTGTTTTGTGTTTGTTATTTGTTTTGTGTGTCTATTTGTGTGTGTTTTTTTATTGTTTTTTGTGTTTATTATTTGGTTTGTGCATCTATTTTATTGTATTATCTGTTTATTTGCATTTTATATTGCATTGTTTTTATTTTCAAATTTTTTTGCATTGTGAGTATAAAACTTGTTTCTTTTTGTTTTGCTTTTCTTTATGGGAGGTTTCTTTATTTTCATTATTTGGCCTACAGAGATAAAAAACCCACCAAATCTCACAAATGTTATGAGGTTTTTGATAAATAATATAAACTTGTGCAAAACACTGTAGGTTAAGTTTTTAGTCCACCATCAACAGATGGTGGGCTATTCATATGGACCTGCTTCCGTTCTGAACAATACTTGTTAGTGTTATTTCTCAGAAAGGACAGAAGGGATCTACTTGAAATTTGACATGAAGGTTTACCTTAAGGTCTAGTTGTGCATATGACATTTTCAGATAGACCGGAATCCAACATTGCCTACAGGTGGCCTACTTGGATTTTGACCATTGGAAGTTTGTTATTGCTATATCTCAGAAAGAACTGAAGGGATTTCCTAAAACTGGACATGAAGGTTACCCATTAGCCATGATTAGGTCTAGTTGAACATATGACATTTTCACTGCACATAATCTTAAGTGTAGGATAAATTGTGAAGCATTGTAGCCTATTTCAGGGTTTTACGTTTCTATCAGATGGAAATATCAATAAATTTCGAAGACATAGGCACATTTTTCTGTAACCAGACTGGCAATCCGCTAATAAATATCATTGATTATTCCTAAGGTGTATTGAACAAGCATAATCCATAAAAGACATAAATGTTACGGCCTGTGAATACCTACCGAGTCTAATGAGATTTTCTCTAGCTTCTAAAACACTTTTTCCCCCATGGTATGCTTTCCAGAAATGTTAAATTTTAAAAGCCCAGAGGGTTAATTATCACACTGCTATTTCTGACAAATGTTGCATTAAATTGACAAATTATTTAAGTTTACACACACAAATCTTAAATTACTGTTCTGTACTGATTTTATTTAAAAATAAGTAAACTATATAAATATAACATTCCTGAGAGGGTGGTAGTGGAAATTGTCACCCCGAGGAAATACACTGTCAACGAGGCGAAGCCGAGGTTTACAATGATTTTCAAGGTGTGACATTTTCCACTACCACCCTCTCAGGAATGTTATATTTATTATATTATACCGATCCACTGTATTGAAGCATATATTATTCATTGAATTACTTAAAACACAAAATAAACTATAACAGTAGGCCTAGTATTATTTTTATACTTTATTCATGCAAAAATCGACACGTCATGTACGTAAGTTCATCACGTTCGTAATACAAACTGCCTTCGATACCCAAACCATTCCTTGCGTCGGCTTTTGAATCTTGAGCCTCAAGCGAGCATGTCTGTTTGGCTGACTTCAGTAGATATATTTGATAATGATACATGAATATCAATTCTGTCAAAGCATTTAATTTCGGTTGTTGTTTCTTTCGGTTCCAGTTGTATGTTACACAACTCATAGATCAATACAGATTACAACTAATTATGACATAGGAAAAACAAACAAACCGTACGCATCCATTTCTGCACATGTGATATTTTTATTGAATATCACCCTGCTGAATATCACCCTGGAACGACCGAGACAGTGGAAAATACTCAACGCTTATTGTCCAATGAAATCGCTAGAATTTATGAAGAGGTATAATATATCAAACTGATACATTATCAAACAAAATGATCTATATCATTTCACTGTTTTACTGTTTATGTAACATTTGAGCCCAAAATAAGACAGAATGAACTCCCTTCAATTCTGATATCCTTTTTACAAGTTGCTGGAACATCAAGTGTGTAATGTTATGGTAAATTGTGTATTGGGAACAAGTCATACCACATTTTGCAGTATGTGGTTAATAACACATTATATTGACGGAAAATGACACGTGTGTATGTGCATTTCAGCATCATAAACTCAACTTTAAGATCGAAATTTCCAAATAACACTTTTATTCACATATTTTTACTTTTTAAATTGATGAAAATAAAGTAACAATTTGCTGAATAATATAGGTCTACAAGACATGTTCAAATATATGCTATTAAAAGTCTTTGGCACCCTTTATGAGTTTTAAGAAATTATAGATTTGCTTTAGAATGTTACTTTTCAATTATTTTTAAACATTACACTCTTGTGACAGAATTGAAGTTAAAAGCGATTGACTGGACATTCATGCAAATGAGTTTTGGTTGAGTTTCCCTTACTGTGTATTGGCAAAATCTGGCTGTGAAGTTGGATATAGAAGTTGTGTCATTCTTCATTCATGTGATCTTTACTGATGAGAAACTTGCAACAGTCTTTGAAGTTGGGGAAATGTTTTACATGCATAGTATCAACCTATTTGAGACCCTTGAGATTTAAGGCTTCTGATGGAAGTATAGTGTAAGGGTACAATACTGTCCTGTCGCATAGAAATTTAATATTGATTAAACAATGTTTATCAGAACAAGGTTTCATAATCATATCGCTGATCTATGTAGTTTGTTGCATAATAAATCAGCCATCAGTACTCACATTAAGCAAAATGTCAGCCCCGATTTTAAGTTACTTTTTTGTAAAATGTAATTGTACCAAAATAAAAAGTAATTTTACAAAAATTTTACCTTTAGGCTACTCATGTGCACATTTGATATAAATGGTAAAAATTGTGATATTTTCATTGTCATTATTGTTGTTATTTGAAATAAAATTATGTTATTCTCACAGGTTTTCACTTATTTGGAAACTCTGAAAATAACATGCATTTTATCAGTAAAAAGGCTAATGTCGTATTGTGAAAGTAAATTCAAACTTTGCAATATGATAGAGGTACCCTTTATTGAAATTAACCTGCAAAGGGATTGCTTTAAAAGTGTTTGTTTTATTTGAATTTAATACTTCAGATAATAAATATCTAAGCCAACGACAACAAAGATACAGTACAAACGTGGTGTTTATTCTGTCAAACGCTCTACATCGTGAAAGTGATGACAAAAATATTAAAAAACATTGTGATTCTCTTCCTGACTGTAGTGTAATCATACGCAAAATTTCACTCTATGGCGGTGTATTTCTTTGACATCGAGAAACTCCGTGTGACACCCTCAACTGAAGTGTTTTTCTATTAAACTTCTCCATGGGGTGCCTACATTAATTAACTATCACTACAGCCTCACACCCTACAGGTAATAAACAAGATGCAAATCCCATGTCTTGTTAGAAAAGAGGGATATAAAAATCAGGTGTGAAATGTTGCATCTCTGTTTAAAAAGATTTTATAAATTTATGTAACCACATCAATAAAGATGCACATCTGCCCTTATTTTTATTTTCAAAAGTCAATAATTTTTAAGTAAATGATTTTAAGACATTCGGACAAAAAAAGGAATTGACATGGATCACCTTTAAATTGCGTCAGTGTTATTCAACTGGTTGTCGACATGTCTCCGTCTAATCATTCATGATTAAAGAATACTACTGGCTTGCTACTACAATATAGAAATGGCATATTTTATGTTTGCCTATTATATAATTAAATGGCATATTCTATGTTTGCCTATTATATAATTAAATGGCATATTTTATGTTTGCCTATTATATAATTAAATGGCATATTTTATGTTTGCCTATCATATAATTAGTGCTCTTGGATTTCGTCATTACTTACCCAGGAAAGTACTAGTAGGCATAGGCCTACTTAATTTTCCATTACGGCATTTATTTACTATTTAATTAATGTATAAAGCCATAAATTTTTCATTTAGTAAAGTTTTACAGAATCTCAAAATAATAAATCTTCTATTTATACTTTTTATACATGTAGAACAAATGTTGATACACTATTGCTAGCAACTTGATCCCGAATGAACCAGCAATATATTACATTCAATATATCGGAAATAAATTCCAATTTAAGTCTCATTTTGTCTGATCAAATTGCTCAATAAATAAATTATTATTTTATCTTTAAAACATAACTTCTGTTTGCAATTTAAACGTAAATATCGGCACTGACCTTTAAAAACAGGATGTCCAAAAAGTTATCACTCGGCCAGGAACTTTTACTCGACAATATATATATACATGTATATATATATATAAATGTGTGTGTGTGTTCTTGTTTAAAAAAAACACTATGAAAATACAGAAATGAAATAAAGCACATTAACTTTTTAAGTTGATATAACTTCTTACTGCTTTAATCCATTTAAAACAAGGTTATGAACTGCATGTTGACCTTTTTGTTCATTTTTTCATCAATCTAGGAGTGGTTATATGCCTATATTTTTCATATTTGTTGCTCTAATATTGAGGCAACCTTAAACTTCGTTTTTAAATTTTTAACACCAGTTTCATTTCGACAAAATTTACAAAACAGACTCTGCCCACAAGAATTGGAAATTTTGTCTGTAAGTTAAAATCGAGAGTCAAACACCCGTGACCTGATCAACAGAAAAACATCAATAAAGTTCTTATAGGTGTTTGTCTGAAGATCAGCTGTTGACTCTCAATTTTAATTTACAGATACAATCGTGGCGGTTTTATTGTGTTGCCCCTCGATGAAAACATCTGCAACAGAATCCCCAAAGGGATTAGGCTGTGGTCTGCCTGTCCTCCTGGTTGAACACTAGGCCGAACTTTCTGCCCTGATTTTACCACTAAAATATCACTTAAAATCGGGGCAGAAAGTTCAGCCTAGTCGAACACTAGCCATAGGAAAGTTTTAAGTGGAAAACATCAGAGAGCATACAACATGTTTTTATACAGTAATCAATGTGAGTTAGACACTCTAGTTAATCGAAACTGAATAACCAAATTGGTTGTTTTAAAGCGTGTAAAAGACCATAATGTAATTTCACAGTGAAAACGGACAAATTTTTTTATTTCAGGCTTGGGGAAAAAAACAGGTCACAATGTGGCAACTGAATTAGAATAAACACTCCCCAAACCTAAAAAAATGGTCGCATTTGCCAATGATTTGGTTGCATTGTAAAGCGCTGCTAGCCCCTTTCATTCACAAACTTTATGTGGCATTCACACTTTCTGTAAGATGTAATCCAACTTAAGAATTCAACTTTTGTCAAATATTATGGTGTAAATGAAACTAAATCTAGCTTGAGTAATTATTAACTAAAACATTAAATTGTTCTGCTTTCTTCTGCCTTTCGAGATTATATATGTACAATAAGATTTGTACTAGTTTCAACACAATGTCATTATATACTAACGAAAAAAAAAGTTATTATTTTACATGATTCATTGATGATAAGTTTATTGTTTGGATTTCTCAATTATTCCAGCATTACTGGATACATTTTTGTGATTTTTGTTGTCCTATCTCATATGGTGTTTGCGTGAATAGCGTTAAAATGAGGGTACCCTACACCATTTCCTGATCCAAATCAGTAGCATGTGTGCCCACTCCTGGCATGAGTTGCTGCTCTTACTCTCCTTAATATTGACCCCATCAAGGTGTCTTTTGTCCTTTGAGGGATACTATTCTGCTCCTGAATAAGGGCATGCATGAGTTGAATGACATTATATGGGACATTGACATGCTTCGTAACCCTCCTGTCCAGCTCGTTCCACAAATGCTCGATTGAGGACAAATCTGGACTTTATGGTGGTCAATCAGGAACTGGGACCTTGTTTTGATCCAGAAAGTCACAACAAACCCTAGCAACATGGTGTCTCACTTTGCCTAGCTGCAACGTAAGGTTACGTTGATGGATAAGAGGAAGGATATATGGCCTCAAGACCAAATCCCAATATGTTACTGCTGTAATATTGCCATGGATAAACAAGAGAGGTGTTTTCACGCCTTAAGGTACCCTTGCCCATACCATAACAGACCCTTAATTGTGTAGTTTTTAGCTAGATCTGCCCAGGGGTGGATCCGGGGTAGGGCAAAATATGTCACATAAGGTACCCCCTCTTTAAAGCGATATGAGCTTAGATTAATCAATCTAATTACATGTACATGTAAGTCCAGTCTCTGATCACTCTCATTTTTCGATGTGTGGCATGAGAGATCTAAGAAAAACCATTAAAAGGTCACATGTACATGTAAGTAAAATCTCGTAGTTATCACCATACGGACATTTTACCTCCCAATCGTTTTACAATCGTGCCGCCATGTCCGATAGAGTTTGGCAGTTTATGATCATATTTGTCAAGAATGATAAAGCAGAGAATGCGATGGGACGAGTTATGGGTTGAGATCACTCGATATACCCGGCACATAGACAATTCAGAAATGAATGTTTTGAAAAGACGAAAAAAGACAAACTTTGCCTGATTTAGAAATGATGATGTACAAAAATAAATGCAAAGGGTAATAAGAACAGAATGTATATTAACTGCAAATAGCACATGTTTATTGGTCACTTGGTTATCTTCGTAAAAAATTACCAAAAGTTAATTTGCAATGCTCATAGCATGGCAGACAAAAAATAACTGATGTTATGGGTTACGTTTGGCAAGATTGTTGCAGTTTTACTCATAATTTCCTCAATTATCTCCCCTTGCATTCACTATAATGCATTAATTTGTTTTACTTTGTATATAGGTGAAGAAATGTCAGGTCAACTGTTTTCTGACATACTTGACTTTAAATCAACTTCATTTTTTTCAGAATAGCTACCTCACACTGCTTATATCTCAATCATAATCCAAAACCCTATACACTGAAGACAAAAAAATTGGACATGCCAACTGCTAATTATGTTACGCATGGTTAACAGGACAGGAAATGGCCATTGTGATTTCATTGATAAAAATGATCATATACAGTACATACAAAATGTATATATATAAATTTGTAGAATAAAAGAATGAAACATACACATTGTACATGTAGTGTAATCTGTTTTACATAAAAGGTATTTTTCAAGAACATCTGAAAAAGGAACATCAGAATTGAAGGGAGTTTAATTATCCCGCCCTCTTCTGGGCTAAAATGTTTGATAAATAGAGAAGTAAATTAGATCATTTTATTTGAATATATATCAGTTTGGTATAACATTACACAAAATATCATATATTCATGCATAAAAAACAATTTGAATAATAAGTTCATGTCATTAATTTAATTAATTGTAGTGTTTCCATCGAATGTTTGTATTTTAGTCATGTACGGTAATAAATGTAAAAAAAATCTAGGTACATGTAAGCTGCTCCAGCCATTAACTTTCTATCACACCTTTAAATGATGTACAAATGTACATTGTAGATCAAATTTGAGATTTTATATTAGTAAGTTACAATGAAAGTTTAAAATTGAATTTAAAAACTGCATTGAAAGCATTCAGATCCTTAATTGTCCAGGATACTGTTTTATCATACTGTTAAATCTGTGAGAGTTTCAGCATTACAACTTAATGCATCTTTTATCCATTTACTGTCAAGTTTTTATCAAAACACCTGTATCATCTTAAAAGTCCTTCAAGATTAAAGCAAGTCGGTTTTCCCAAAATCCTTTTTACATGCCTAACCGAGATTATCTTTATGTTATGAAAGGTGAAATGATACAGTTGTTTGCTGTACATCATTGAACACATGTTCCGTATATTTCTTAATTTGCTACATTACACAAGTATAAACTGTATGATGACAGCTCTGAGTTTTAATGGTGGATGAAAGAATATGGTTGTACAGTGAAAACTGTTTTGAGAGATTAATCTCATGAAAGAATGCTGTAAAACTTTAACAGGGGTCAACAATAATGAAAATTTCCTCTTGTTCATAAGGATAGCTCCCATTAATTTGTGGTCCGCTGTTACTCTGTAAGATACATATTTATACAAGTACATTTTACAAAGGTATATGTATAGGTCTACCAAGATAAATAGGCACATGTTTACAAACATGGTTCCACGCATGGTTCAGACTTTTTAAAATTCACCGGTCTTACCAGAAAAATCGGTAAATTTTACAAAAGTCGGTTGAAATCTATCTGATAACTGGTCCAAATGACCAGTAATTTTCCATCACATTTCATACAGACCAGTAAAAAAAAATTTTTGACCAGTAAAATTCTTTTATTCACTGGTCTGGTTGACCAGTATTTTTTTTATTATTTCAAAATGTCTGTGTTTACAAACATTATGGTTCCAGGCACATGGTTACAAACACTGGTTCGAAACTAAATCATAACAGGTGACCAGCAACATATAGTTTTCAGTGCAAAATTATTAGAGCTACAATAATGAGTCATGTTTTATCTGTACACCACTATTTTTCAAAATAGATAGTATTATTTTTGACAGAACCGATTATGCCACTTTCTCTTTGTAGAACTACTGTATGTGTATTATGACCCACAGCAGTTTACTGTGATGTCACAGTAAATGCGTCAAATTAATTAAATTCAATTCAATACAAGTTTAATAACTTATCCCCAAATTTGATATTAAAATTATTTATTGAAATATAATATTATGTCTACAAGATGCAGAATGACATCAAAATGATCTTGAAATTCACATTCTAATAAGAATAAAGAAATATTTTATTTTCATTAATGTCAATACTTAGATTTGAGTAATTTCACAAATAAATCTTAGTGTTTTGTAAATATTTTGTAATTAGCAGATTATTCTTTAGCATAATAATGTTTGCTCTTCTTATTAAAAGACTCCATTAAGGGTCCAGAAGACTATTGTTCTTTGAGTTAATCTCCTCTTTTATGTTCTAAATAATTGTTACCTTTTATACATTTTAAGCTTAAGAAACAAACAAGCTAAAGCTATAGAGTTTACTTATGTTCTTTGACAGTAACTCTGAGGTGTAATTAAGCACTTAAAGATAAATTCTTAAAAACACTCCAAATGATGTGACAATTTCTACTTAATGGTCAGAAAATGTAGGCAGAACTTATGTCAATTAGGATTTAGGTTTGACCAATCAATTTCTCTAATTTTCATACTGATAATGAAAATTGAGAAAAAGTTTTGAACATGTGAGAACAAAAAAATTAAACAACAGTTAGAGAGTCGAGATATAGAATTTGAAAAGGACAGGTTGTTAATTAGAAATGAAAATGTACAGTTGATATCTAAGGGATGAAATACATGTAGGATACATGTAGTTTTAGCTTGGACACTAAGTTAGAGCTTATCATGAATTAACTTACAAATTCAGGACTATGATGTGTTGTAAATAATAAACATTTGTTCGTATACAAAGGAACTTAATTTATTCATTCTCCCTAGCACCTATGAATTTGAAGACTTTCTTGTGTTTTCAAACAATTTTCTGCATTTTTAGATTTCTCATTGTCAATAAAATGTCAACAAAATTACCATTTCAGAAGGCCCAGTCCCCATTTGCAAATTGAAAAAGAGTGCAAAAAATCCTTGTTATACCAGTTTGTCTTGGTAGACTTATACATTATACATACATGTATGATGTATTTGTTTACATGTTTGTGAGACCAGCATGCTCAAATCATTGATGAAATAAAGGTACTAAGTTTTGAGGTGTAACTTAAATAGTAAACACACCTGTTACAAGTTCATTATCAACATACATCGATCCAGCACATGTCAGTATGACTGGATAAAATGTAACAAAGTAAGGAAATGAGGTATTGCTGTGTAAGGGTCAGTGTTATCTATACATATCATATACAAAGTAATTTGCTGTGAAAATATAATTTTTATTATTTTTTTTAAAGTATTTTAATTGTTTTCTTACATCCTTCTAGTGTTATTCACTTAATAGAGAAAACAGTTGATGAGGTAAAAAGAATTGGTTTTTACTATAGCCAGTATGGATATACATGTATGCCAATACTGAAAAAAGCAATCTTCTCTCTCTAGATAGGACACATTCGTTGTTTAATGCTGGAAAGACCTTTCATTTCCATTTTCTGTTTTTTGGGCAAAGAGACAGTCACACACTGAATTATTGGTTTAAATAAATCTTCCATCTGACTCAGATTTGAACTGATTTTTTTCTTTTGATCGCTTCATGTACATTGTGTAACAATTACGGAACACATTACTAGTACAGTCTCTGTTTGAATTAAATAGTAAATAATGCTGTAATGGAAAATTGAATAGGCCTATGCCTACTTTACTTTCCTTGGTATTAATGAGGAAATCCCAAAACACTGATTATATAATAAATATGTAAACATTAAAATATGTCATTTTTAAATGTCCATACCCTAATAGCAAGCCATGGGCATTCTTTAATCAGGAGTGATTAAATGAAGACATATGCTATTGCTAGTTAAGCCCTCTACCAAAATTGTGAAATTCATGTACCTTTGGGCAAGGGTTCTGTCGCTAGGGTAGGGCCAAAATGGTCATATTGTGGAAATAAACAAAATCTTCCTCACTTTTGTGCATTATAACTAAATGCATTATTAGAAAGAGCAAAAAGCTTTACCATAATTGTAAAATTGTGAATTGCATTCAACAAATGATGTTCGGATCCCAAATATAAAATCACATCTCTTTAAAGGATTGAAACTTGTCAATATTGTATGACAGTTAAGGACAAGACAGACACGTATCATGTGACCATGACTTAAACGCTGCAGAGATCAAGAGTAAGATAGCAAAGGAAACTGATTACGTACACATCAAAGTAGACGGCAGTCGACAGTCGCATTATTTTTCGCCATCAGGTGGGTCGTTTCGATCAAAACGGGAATTTAATCAGATCCAAACACATGGTAATCGAGTAATATGAAAAAAAATATAAAGTATAATGTAGATTTCGATCATGATATACCAAAGGAGTGTAAAATTTCCCTGGTCATGTTGAGTTAAAATTTGGCTAGCCAGGTTCGCGGCTAACTAAATCAGTACAGTACAGTAACACTAACAGTACACGACAGAAGGTAGGCCTTGACTAGCCGTTCGACAGGGCGAATTAAAATTCTGACCAATTCAAGTCTGACACCTTGATTTCCATAGATCAAGTTAACAATATGTAACATAGGAGATTAAAAACAAAGTTTTATTAAAATTTAGTAATTTAACTGCATCGCTTCCAAATATTTTTGGATCACAAGTCGTGACAAGAAAATGTTCTAAGGCAGTAGGGTTGAGCGGTAGACTCGGTACTGTGTGACGTGTCATACTTGTTATCATCTAATTTTGTTCATGAAAGATTAATTTTGTCTTCATCACAGATGATAGGCGACATGTTTCTCACTTAAAAAAAAATCTTTACTCTCAAACTCAACATGAATTATTGACTAGTGAGTGTTTTCATACTGGTAAAACCCTAGGTCTGCCGTCTAGGACTCGTACTGTCGTAGTGTCTTTTTCTCCATCTTGGTGATGTAATTTGGCACGCGCCGAAAGTGATTCCCCTTGTACTATAAATAGGTAAATGTTTTGATATTTGGATGTAATCACTTAAGTCTAAACAATGCTGCATAGTTTGTGCATGTTCCCATAGACATATGTAAACATTAAAATATGTCATCTTAGTGATGTAATTTGGCACGTGCCAAAAGTGATTCCCCTTGTACTATAAATAGGTAGATGTTTTGATATTTGGATGTAATCATTAAAGTCTAAACAATGCTGCATAGTTTGTATATGTGTAAACCAACCCACAAATATCAATAACTCAAAGTTCGGTCTGTGATCGTATAGTTTTATTCTCAGCACAGCAGAGTACAGCAATGGTAACAATGTTTCAACAATCAGAGAGTATGGTGGTGTTCTCTCTAGGCGGTTTCCCGCTGGTCTCTCCCCGTTTCCAGAACTCCAGTGGCTTATATACATTTGTCAGTTTTGACCAACGCAAAACACTAAAGTTTCTAGAAACTTCTAGAGAGTTAAATGCATCTACAATTGGGAGAATATGGGCGCCGTCATCATCAAAATCTGTCATAATGCAACCTTTGGTAACCTTTTTACACTATCCATTCTTAGTACAACTTCAGTACTTTATATTCATTATCATTAACATCAAATTCTTGTTTACCAAAACTGATGATGACAGATATTTGACCTTTTAACATGCAGCTTCAATTGCTGCTGAATTTGTAAAGGTGTTGACAAGTTGTTATATCCAAAACAGTATATTATAAATAATGCTAAGTCATATTACTAAATATTATGCTGAGTAATTTTTGAATTTGGAATTTTATATCTAAATTAACTTTGTCAACATATTTTACTTGACCGAATTAGAAATCATGTAATTTTAGCTGCCCGTAATTTCCCAAATACATATATAATATACATCAATACAATACAATTTCAATCACACCAATTTATTTACGTATATAATTTCCTAAAAGATTTATCTCCCGTACCTCATATTGTTACAAACGTCCCTATCCCTTGAAATTTTTACTAAATGGTAAAAATTTCATTCTTATAAATACTTTCCAAAATTATAGTTAGTAACTTTTTATAAATTTTCCCCACTTGGTGTAGCTTGAAGGTTATATACATAATTAACATAATTATCAATACACAATTCAATAAAGTTTTCACTGTTAATCATGAAATGAATAAGTTGTGACCTGGATTTTTATCGATAAACAATTCATATCCTGGAGTAATAACAAATTAACTTGTGACTTAGATTTCTCAATAATCCACTATCAATTATGACCTGGATTTTCAACAATTCATAAAACTCGTGATCTGGATTAATATTAAATAAAAATGTGACCTGGATAAAATATGTGACTTGGGTTATAATTTCAATATATATTCATGCATTATAAAGCGATATAAACCGGTTCAATAAGCAGAGAATTTATGCATAATTCAATTCAATAATCA
The DNA here is from genome assembly GCA_030159075.1 of Atrina japonica. Taxonomy (NCBI): domain Eukaryota; kingdom Metazoa; phylum Mollusca; class Bivalvia; order Pterioida; family Pinnidae; genus Atrina; species Atrina japonica. Next base: position 358,008 of record BROG01000580.1, on the reverse strand, counting down.
TTGTCTCAATACAAATAAAGTTCATTATTACAGTCCATAAGTAACGTTCATTATGTTAAAGTTCATTATAACATAATACATTTAATAATTCACTTTTTAACACTTTTAACATATTTCATGGAAAATCCTCCATTCACGGAAAGTCCTCCGTCCTTATGAATATTCATGGAAAGTCCTCCATTCACGGAAAGTCCTCCGTCCTTTGCGTAAATTCTGTTTCTTTAATAATAATAAAGTTTTCGACTTCTTTAAAGTTATCTTCTTTTTTTATATTCACATTACACTGTGATTATTACTTAAGTTCTTGTATAGTCTTCAGTAGTCGAATGTTAGTGTCTTTAGTTACTGGTGAACTTAAAACTGGTAATCGGGCCTCTGGATCGAAGCCAAGTGGTCTCATCCACTTCGATGTGTTCGATCGACGATTTATTGTTATCGTTAAATTCCCTTGCGGTGTCACATCACCTGTTTCTGGGTCTTTGATAAAGTTCATGGTTTATTTCATTGTTACCGTGTTTGTATTCCTTTATTTCACAGGAATGTACGTCTGGATATTCGCTTTTGTAGTTTTGTTGACTGTTTTTCATTTCTCCTTGACTATTTTGTTTCGTGTTTTCTGTTTCTCTTTTATCTTGACTGTATAGTGTTCGGTTTTCAATGTTAATTCTGGTTTGATCAGTTACTGGTATTAAGTCTATGTCATATTTATCCTTAAGGTACATACTGCAGAGTTTCATGTCTGGATATTCTATGTCGTGTTTATCCTTAAGGTACATACTGCAAAGTTTCCTGTCTGGATATGCGTTCGGTTCTTGTTCAGTTTGAATGTCTTCTTTGTATATACTGGCTGTGTTTTCTTGACCGTTGTTTCATCTTTTCTGTTATAAGATTGCGAATGTCATTATCATCTGCTGTTGACTGTGTATTTATGCATGATCGACTGTTTGTTACTTGGTGCTCCTGGTATGGCTGTTGATTCTGGGTTTCTTAGAAGTCTGAAAGATTTGGAAGACTCAACTCCTCTTTTCCCTCACTACTTGACCACTTAACATTAGGATTATCTTTATTTTTCTTTTTGACAGAAGATTCTGAATGCCTATTTCTACATTTTCTTATTATTCTTTTTTCCACATTTTATCATTATAATTATTAAGATTGTTACTACTGGGCACTATTGGTATGAGAAAGTATTGACCATTCTTACAACCCAAAAATCATCTTCTGGCATTGGTTGCATTTCTTCTAGTTTTAGTTCATTTATCAAATTATCTAAATTAATTTCTTTTAACTGGTTTCAACGTCTTAGGAATTTTTAATTTTATATCATATCGTGGAAATTTTGTTTATATCTCCAAAAAACAAACTTACTTCGTCTTTCTTATACTGTTCAACTAATGTTTTCAAAGGATCCCTAAAGTTAAAAATACTTTCCTTATAAATGTAAGGTGTTAAAGTCATATCCCCGTTAGAAGCTTGACAATTTTGTTCCAAATGTAGAATGTCTAGAGGTGGCAATGTTTTCTAATCATTGATTCTTTGTCACACATGATCATGAAATTTTGTAATTTTTCAGCAATGATTAACCAATTTCCTTCTGTAACATACTGTCCTCGAGGAAGAATTGCATTATTGATTAGTGTGGTCTTACAGTTTTGTTCAATTTTGGATCGTGTTTCTAAAAATATAGAAATCACACAAGTCTGTCTATTCGAAACAGTATAGATAGGGCTGTCAAAAGAACAATATCTTATTGACGGATTTGAACATTTTTCTAACTCCTGTTGAGTCAAAAGTGCAAATTGTGTTTTTCTCTTTATTTACCGCTAAAGGCTTCTGATTCTAAGTCATATTTGGCGAGTACCGAGGGTTTCTTTCATATGTGGCAATGCCAAGTTATGTATTTTGTAAATTTCTAAGGCATTTGTTGTGTCAACCAAAGGTACTGACACAATAACTTACAATGTTTTCGTCTTTGAAATATGTAGCACAAGTCAATGTTTTGTATAGGTCCCAAAGATCTTTTTCAGGGTCAAAAGGCAAAAGCAAATCGTGGATTCAAATTATGTTTGATTGATAATAGTAATTGCCGAAACTGTAAAGGTTGTATAACAGATGGCGCGAGGTGTCCCAATGACAACATGTTCAGCTTGGATTTCAAGATGTTTTTGTAATTTGTTTTGAGCCAGTCTAACCCAGTTCTTAACATGATCTAAAGCTCTATCTAATTGGATATAATTATCAATTGCTATTTTGTTTTTTGTTCGTTTGATCTGTCACATTTTCATTTCTTTGAACTAGTATTTTCAAGGTCGTCAAAGTGTCAGTTATGGTTTTTTTCGATTTTCTGAAATTTTATATTCGATTGTCTTTTGTAATGGTCAAAACTTGCATTTTAAAACATGTTTTCATACCCTGTTGATTTTTCATTAAAGATTTGATATTCTTTTGAATGGATGAGAGATCATCCTCACTTACTGTGCCAAAGAGCCAAGAAAGAGCTTTACCTACGACAGTTATAAGACTTCTTTTTCTACGTTTTCCAGTCTGTTTTCTAAGTGTCAAAATGTCATTAAGTTCCTTTTCAAAAGTGTCTTGTAATATTGTCAATTTTGTTTATTTCAGAGCTAACTGTCAAAACTTGCTGTCTTACATTCAGGTTTACTATTGTGAATTTCTTAGCTTCATCTAAGTATTCATCTAGGTCTGAGATTGTTTGGTTTAATTTATTTAGTATAATTCTATATGGAGTTACAGGAATCTGAAATGCTATCGTCCATTTGGATTTTGAGGTTGTTTATCTCATTAGTTTTTTCGAATATGATATTTTCTCTGTTCAGCAATGTAGGCGTGGTATGCACGACGGCGAAATGTATATGAGATAATAAGTGGCAGTATCATTTTACTTCCTCTTCCGCTGGAAGAGAATAAAGAAATTTGTTTACTTGTCTGAAGGGAAAGTAACATCTAGATAGCATGTCATGTAATCTCTGTTATTAATTCCCCTATCGAAATTATTGTATGTTCCTGTGCTTCTACCCAATTCATTTCTTTTTGTCATTTCTAACCAATTTATTTGTCTAATGAGGTTCTGTGTTAGTTTGTAAAATATGATATCTCCCTTTACTATCTTAATAAGAGAGGGTTGCAGATATTCATTATCTTCTAGTCCTATCATCTCTTTTATAAGAGTATCCTTTTGAATTCTCTTGAAATGATTAAATTCTTGATGGCCTTAATTGTTTAACTGTAATTTTTATCAGCTGTCTGTTTTATATTCGTCGATACTAATGAGGGTAAGTGTGATAAACTACAAGTATCTAATGGGTTTATCTGTACAGTTGGCCATTTTCTTTGCCTTTACTCGTTTTTTGGTAAATCTAAAGGTTTAAGCTTTTTCCATTTGTATTCTTTCCCCATCCCAATAATAACTTTATGTTTAGGATCCATTCTTTAACAAAATTCTCTAGGTCTAATTCCCAAAAATTGATTATTTCCTGTTCCTTTTCAATCTTTAAGTTTAGATTCTTATCTGAAAAGTCACATAATGGAACATAGACTTTTACATTTCCAAATGTACATCCTTCATGTTCCCATTCCCAAGGTGAAATCCTAAATTCCTGATAAGCTTTTTGGCCAAACTTCCCGGTTTTGGACAATTTCTTAGCCTCATTGTTGGAAATTTTGATATAAGTTCTATATTTCTTCTTTCTTGAGAGGGGGCGGAGATCTTGCATGACTTCTCACAAATAGATCTCTAAATTTTCTTTATGGTTTGTTCTTATTGCTATAATTGATTTTATTAACGAAGTTTTACTATGTCTAATTCTTTCTACGATGCAGTGTCTTATTAATTTTAATTATTCTTAAGAATTCTTGGTTAAGTGGTCTTTTACTTTTAACTTGCTGTTCTGTTATAGTTTTATATATATTTTACACTTTATTTCTTCTGGTAGTTTATTTATTAATTCATCTAATTCTATTTCACTAATATATCTATTACTTTCTCTAATATTTGCTCAATTATTTCCCTAACTATTTCTGCCATATAATAAGAGTTGAGTCTTCTTTCTTGTTAATTGTTTTCCTGTAATAACAATGTACGTCTTATAGTCTAGATTTCTCATTGTGTGACACATGTTATTCTAAATTGTTTCTACTCATTTTGTCAAATGTTGTATTTAACGTAATTAATATCCCTTTAATATAGGGTCCATTTCATTTTCAATTCTTTTTGAACTCTTTAATTTCATTTATTTCTGTATCTTCTGTAGTCCTTACTTATTTCTTTTTTGTTTTCTGTCTGATTGTCTTGTCGTTAACTTTTCTCTATCATCTAACTTTGTGTTTCTGATTCTGCTAAAGGAATATCATCCTCAAATCGTCATCTCGAATTTGCCTAGATCTCTTTACAATATCTTGACTTTCATTCTTATCAATTTCGTCATCTGAAGATTCTGAATCTGGAGGTACTACATATGTTGAAACATCGGTCTATTTAATTTGTCCTGGGGTATCTCCCAATCATCTAAATTAGCTAACCAAGTCGAGCATGTGTCTTAGTTGTTGTTCCTGTCAACTGATTCTTAACTATAAAACTTAAGGTCCCTTTTCTTCAATAATTCTGTAATAAGGTGTCCATTTATTATCTAATTTACTGGTTTTCTTTGATTCTTAATATATTACGATCTCCTACCTTGAAATTAATTTCTTGATACCCCTATCTGCATATTTCTTTTGTCTTTTCTTAGCGTCTTCTAAATTTTTTGTGTACTAACGTAAAAGCTTTATGTTGCTGCTGTAGTGCTACTTGATATTGGTCTTCCCCATTATATTTTCTTCTGGTCATGAAAACTTGGATTCACTTGGATGAAATCTAATTGCTGCTAATGTCTGATTCAAATATAAATCCCATGTTTGTACGTCATCAGATATTTTCTTAGCCATTACATCATGTAAAGTTTCTATGAAATCTTTCTACCTTGCCATTACTTTGAGGACTATAATAAGATGTTGTAAATATGATCTATGTTTAACCTCTTTAAGTGTTTCTTGTACAGCCTTATTCACGTTTTCTGACACCATTATCTGTTAATATCTGAAGTGGGCAACCATATCTTGGAAATATTTCTTCTAATATAAGATGGACTATATTTATCACTGTTTTATTTGGTACACTAAAAGCTTCGTGGCCATCCAGAATATAAATCTATGAATGAGACAAACTTGTTGCCTGATAAGGTGGTGGGATATGGTCCTGGACAAATCTAGACCAATTTTTGCGACTTTAAGAGGTGGATGTGTTTCTTTTGGCTTCTAGTTTGAATGTTACACATTTGATCTACATATTTATGCAACTTTTTACATTTTTTGAAAATAGTATTTTGGTCTAATGATGTCATATGTACTGCCATATGTCCTACAAAGTCATGATGTTGTTTTAATGGCGAATGTACAATCTGAGTTTTTGGATCTTCTGATCTTGTTGAGATAAAAAATATAACAAACCATTTACTATTAAACTAGTTCTTGTTCCCTTTTTGTGGCACTACCTTTGTCTAATTTTATCTTAAGTTTTGCTATCTTTTCACATTTTCTTGTTCTGTTTTTATATCTATGTCCCCTGGAAGATCTATAAACGGCTTGACTAAGTTTCCTATCTTACAACTAGCGTATTTCTTGGGAGTGAACTTGTTTTGAATTTAAGCACCTACTTCTAAAAATCTATCATTATTTCTATTTCGTCTGACTCTGACTCTGATTCAGTAATGTCAATTGTTTCTTGACTGTCTGGTATTCTTTGACAACAAATCAGCACAACAGTTAAATCTACCTTCTATAATACTCAATCTTACAGTTTTAACCTGCGAACTGAAGCCCATTGTTGTATTTTCTTATTTTGCATAGGTTTAATAAATACTTCAATGGTCGGTGATCTGTACGTACTACAAACTGAGCATCATGTAAATAATAAGTCTAATTTCTTGAGAGTCAAAAGCTATTCCAAAACATTCTTTTCTATTGTTGACCATTTTTTCTGAGATTTACTTAATTTTATGAGACAAATAATATTTTCTGTGTGAGACAAGCACCTACACAAGTATCACTAGCATCTGTGTAACACATAAGGTTTGTTTGTATCAGGGTAAGCTAACAAAGGTACTACTGTTAAACTGTCTTTGAGAAAATCAAAGGCTACTTGGCATTCTTTTGACCATTTAAATTCTAGCATATTTCTTAGTTAACTCAATCAAAGGATTCTGCTATCTTTGAGAAATTTGGAATGAACCTCCTATAATAACTACACATGCCAATAAAATCCCCTAATTTCTCTTACATTCTTTGGTACAGGTAATGTTCTTATGGCATTAGGTTTCACTCCATGTTCACTAACAATAAAACCTAAATATTCTATTTCTTTCTGAAAGAAACTACATTTCTTCAACTTCATTTTCAAACCGTTGCCTGATCTTATCAAACACTATTTGAATATGTCTAAGATGTTCTTCTGTGTTGAAAATATTAAGATGTCATCTAAGTAAGCAGTGGCAAAGTCCTCACATTCTTGTAATACTATGTTCATGAGTTCTTGGAAGATAGCTGGAGCATTTATCATTACAATTAAACTGAAATAACCCCTTGTGACAAGTAAATGTTGTTTTTTTCTTTACTATCTTTCCATTTTGTACTTGCCAATACCCACTTTTAAGAAGATAGTGAAATTTTGGTAGCCAAGATGTCATCAATCAATGGTAAGGGAAATGATATAGGTTTCACTATTTTATTTAAAGATCTAAAGTCTACACACATTCTTTTAGATCCGTCTTTCTTCCCCAACTACAACGAAAAGCCCCCATGACCTTTCTTAATACCTGCATCTAACATTTCAACTGCCTTGTCAATCACTTGGTCGTTTGTTAAGATGGTGTTCTATACGGCCTATTTCTGATTGTGTGATGGTCCCCTGTATCTATTTTCATTTTCACTGTACTAGTGTGACCTAACTCTGCATCAGTTTTTGCAAAAAATATCTTTGTTTTCTTGTAACAGACTAAAAAATACTTCTTTTATACTCCGAAGGTGCGTCAATATCTTTAAGAGAGTCTACATCTCCTATTGTATTTTCTGGACTTAAAGCTGTTGATTCTACTTGTATCTCATCTATTTCTAAAGCTCTAATTTTTCCTAACACTTGACCTCTTTTTAATCTATAAAATTTATTTGTTTGATTAACTACTAATACTGGAATGTTTCTATTTCCTGTTACTTTTCCTATTGATTCTTGAACTACAAGTCCTGGGTCATCTAAAAGACATCCATCATTGATACTTGAGATTTCAAAATTTTCTTTATTTCTACTGTTAAATGCTCTATTTGTCCTAACAAAACATATTGTACTCTGTGGTCTGATACTCTTACTATGGATGATATGTGAGTGTCATCTTCAAATTTGACATAGGTTCTCCCTATTCTTAAGGCAACCTAAATCAAAGTATAGTCTTACTCCATTTTGTCTTCAGTCCCTACCAAGGATAAAGATCGGTGACATAAAACTTATGATTCATGGTCATTTTATTCATCGTAAATTTAATATTTACTGCACCTATTACTTTAAGTGATTGACCATTCACTGCCCGTTTTTCTTTAACAACCTTAACCTTGATTGGAAGATTTTGGAAGCACTTTTTACTAATTAATGATACTTCTGCTCCTGTATCTACTAAAGTCCTAAATCTTTGTTTTTGAATCCATAGTACACATGAACTTGGAAATTGAATTTCATAATTTTTATCTAATTTACTACTAGAGTTATCTACCTTACTTTTTCTTAATTTTTCTACTACAACTCTTCTTATCGGCTTCCTTATAATAAGAGCCTTCTAGTTTTCCTGTTCCCTATGTTCCCTATACTGAGACCATTTGTTGTCCTATTCGCTGGGTGGAGTTTTCTGAAGTTTGTTCAGTACTAAAGGTGGTGCAATGAGTGCTAACTGTTTATTTGACTGAGACATATCTCGCATTAGGGGGTGCCGGAAGTGCTAACATCTGAGGTGGGGTTCTGGTAATGCTAATGTTTGATCATCTACTGATTTTGCTGGTATGTAATGAGGTCGAAAGTTGAAGTTTTGCCTATCCGATAAGTATTATGTGCAAATGCGAGGGTGGAGGATCGTAATTTTGCCTATATTGATAGTTATTATTTGTTCTACCCCTGCCACGATGATTATACTGCCAATATGTACCCAGCGAGGGTTAATGTTTCGATTTGACAATTTCTTTTAAGGTGACCTATCATGTGACATACCCAACATTCTGCGCCTAATACCCAATCTGGTACAGATTGTGAATTTTGTCTATTTGACCTACTTGGTGGTTTCTTTGTATTGAATATTGTGGTCTAAACGTTTGTTAGAGTTTGTTGTTTAGTTTTCTCTTAGCGTTTTTGATACTGATATTTGTAAGTCAATCGTCACTATCACTGTCACTGTGTCTCGTCATGCATTTACATCTACCTTTTAAAGGACATTATTTTGAGTAGTGTGACCTTTTCTTAAACAATTCTTACAATTTATTTCTTAATGATCTACTTCCATTGGTTGTATGTCTCTGTCTTCTTTTTCAGTTTTTAAATCTAAACACATTTGTGTGCCGTCTAACGTCAATGCAATTTGATCCCTAACATTTTGTTCGCGTGTCGCAATCTTAACTGCGGCTTCTAAAGAGGTTCTTTCTCTAATCAATTTCATTTTGATGTAATCAAAAGTCACCCCTTTACAAAATATGTTCTATCAACTGTTTGTTCTACTAAGTCCTGCTTTTTGTTTTTAGTCTGCTCTGTCGTGTAAACATCCTCAGATGCTTGTATTATTCTTTCCCCAAACATTTGTACTACTTGTTTTAGATTTCTTAACTTAATTAATGCCTGTCTTTTGTTTGTCACTTCCCCAAATTTTTTCTTTTAAATAATTTCTTGAGGTCCCCCCAACTAGCTACATTTTCGATTTTTTGTTCTATTAAATATCTCCTAAATGAAATCCGCTACCGCCCCTGAACATGTTACCAATGCTATACCCGGCATATTCTGTACATTTAATTCAACTAAATTTGCATATCTTTCTACTGATTGCCTTAAGATCCGCCGGTTTACCCGAAAAGTTCTTAATTACCTGTGTACAAACTTGCACTTGCCATGTTAGAGAATTGTCTCAAAATGTTATCAAACATCTCTTTTTCATCATTATCACGCTTTGTTTCAGGTATCCCAGAGACACCTACAAAATGGTGGTTCTCTATTTCCTACTCCCCCCGGACTGTAGTACCTGTTACTACTACTTTCGGTTTTGTTTGGTACGTCTGATAAATGCTTTTGTTTTATTTCTATTTTCAGTTTCATTTTGCATGTCTGTCTGATCTGACGTGTTGGTCTATTTTTATTTACTTCTTCTAAAATTAAATTATCCTCCAATTTCTCCTAAACCGTAGCCATTGAATTTTAGTCTACATTTTCTTCTGCCATTATTAATTCTGTTTTTAAATTTTGTATTTTATTTCAAATGTAAATTTGTGTTTAACTAATTTTGTTAAAGTTTTCAAAATAAGTTTTTATGGATGTTTAATATTATTGCCTAAATAAGTTAAAAATAGTTTTTGTTTAAGATAGAGTTTTGGTTAATTTAAATTTTATTAAATTAAATAGTTTTAGAGTTTGTCAAAAAGAATGTTCCACATTTGTGGTCAAAATAATAAGGTACTAAGAACAGTAAAAACCTTTTCGTTTCAAGTCTTGTGTTGTTGCATTTATCCAGGGCAAAAGGCACCAAATCGATATTTGTAAACCAACCCACAAATATCAATAACTCAAAGTTCGGTCTGTGATCGTATAGTTTTATTCTCAGCACAGCAGAGTACAGCAATGGTAACAATGTTTCAACAATCAGAGAGTATGGTGGTGTTCTCTCTAGGCGGATTCTCCGCTGGCAGAACTCCAGTGCTTATATACATTTGTCAGTTTTGACCAACGCAAAACACTTAAAGTTCTAGAAACTTCTAGAGAGTTAAATGCATCTACAATTGGGAGAATATGGGGCGCCGTCATCATCAAAATCTGTCATAATGCAACCTTTGGTAACCTTTTTACACTATCATTCTTAGTACAACTTCAGTACTTTATATTCATTATCATTAACATCAAATCTTGTTTACCAAAACTGATGATGACAGATATTTGACCTTTTAACATGCAGCTTCAATTGCTGCTGAATTTGTAAAAGGTGTTGACAAGTTGTTTATCCAAAACAGTATATTATAATAAATGCTAAGTCATATTACTAAATATTATGCTGAGTAAATTTTGAATTTGGAATTTTATATCTAAATTAACTTTGTCAACATATTTACTTGACCGGAAATCATGTAATTTATAGCTGCCCGTATTTTCCCCAAAATACATATATAATATACATCAATACTATTTCAAGTCACACCAATTTATTTACGTATATAATTTCCTAAAAGATTTATCTCCCGTACCTCATATTGTTACATATGTTCCCATAGACATATATGTCTCTGATGTTCCTGATTAGGTTTTATTCTCACATATACATGTATGTCATGTAGGATTTTGTAAACACAGATAAAATTCTGTCAAACTTGGATGTTTGGTGAAACTTAAGTTTCTCTGATCACCTAGATGGACTGGGTTACTTGAAAAGATGGGGGTGGTTTGGACAGGGCATTGCCAAAATGGTTATATCGTGGAAATAAATAACATTGTACAAAAACTTCACATTTGTGCATTATGAAGACTGAATTCATGATAAGAAAGAGCAAAACACTTTACCATAATTGTGAAAGTCGTGTACATTTTTATTGGTAAGGCACAAAAAGTGATTGATGCTTTTATTTTTGTGTATCTTATCCGGTCATATACCAACATCACATCTCACTGTTATATGATTAAACTATAAAAGGATTAAAACTTGTCGATATTGTACGATACTTACATCAATATATCCATCATTTATTATGAAGTATAAAGAGCACATAGTTGACACAATGATTTCTAAAGACAAAAGATGTGCATACTCAGATGACCTTTGGCCCATGGGCCTCTTGTTATAAACTTGTGTCACCTGATTCAAGATACTTTATGTATACCAGCCCTTTCAATTGAGGCTGACAGAATATGTCTGCTTTCTCTTTTATTCAGAAAAAATGTTAATTTCTTTCTGTACTGAAAGTTCAACTTATGGTACTCTTTGCTTTATATATGTTGAAATATTTATCCCCTTTAGAAATTATTTGATTGATTTTAAAATTTGTATGTGACAAACTCCTTTGGTTCAGCTTTATGTTGTTATAATACTCCATTGTGCATGTACATCACAGACTTGTCTTAAATAATTCAGATTTAGCATTCAAGTACATTTATATTATAATGCAAATAATTGGTTTCAATAAAAGATCATAGTAGGATGTAAGTGTGTTCTGGGCCCAGAGCCATAAAACTATTTTCAGACAAATTTTTTACTCAACTTCAAGATTTTACTCAAATCTTGACAATTTTATGTTCCAAGTCATTTATCTTATCTAATGTACTTATTCTAATTTACTTGTACCTTGAATCTCTTGTCTCGTGTATATACATTATACATATTATATGTATAAACTACTTACTTCCGTCATGTATTGGCATTTTACAAGACATTTTTAATGTTTTTAAAAAGGCATATACATGTATGTATTCCCCTTTTTATGCCACAAAACATGCTGACTTCTTGGTTTTTAACAAGTTTTATACCTCTTGGTTGGTTATTAAATAATTAATCATAGATTATAGTAAGAATAATGTTCAAACATCGGGAACATAAATCGGAACATATGTCCTGGACGAGATTTACACTGCCCCTTGACAATCTTATCTCAGTTGAGAAAATTCTAAAGTCGTTTTATGGTCCACAAGTTTTGACTTTTTACTTAGATGAGTAAATTCTTAACATTTGAGAATAAAATTTGACTTAAAATTTTCTTTGTTTATTGTCTCAGGCCCAGTTGTAGTCAATGGCTTCTCTAGCCAGCTGATACAATTTATGTTTGTTTGTTTATTGCTATTTAACGTCCCACTCAAGAATATTTCACTCATATGGAGACGTCACCAGATGCCAGTGAAGGGCTTCAAATTTTGGCTATGCTCGGCACTTACGGCCATTGAGCAGTGAGGGTTCTTTAACGTGCCGACGCCTACTGTGACACAGGATCTAGTTTTTACTGTCTCATCCGAAAGACAGGAAACCAACCTGCCGTCGGCGGGACTCAAACTCACGATCTCACAACCCAGAGTCGAGCGCGCTACGGACTGAGCCAGGCCAACTCTACATTTTGTGTAACTGAATGATTTGACTGATATTCCAAATATTTTCAACAACTAGCACTAGATGCAATTGGATAAATTTTTGTGCACATTCTTTGATTATGTCGACCTTCGTCAAGGCTTAATGTTCATCTAACAATGGCTAGTAGCACTGGTCAGGCATGGATATGTACAAGTATATATCAGGAATCTTGTGTCTGATATAAGTATATAAATGTAGAAGTATATGTTGTTAATTTAGTGTAGAAAAAGTAGGATGACATGAACATCCTGGCTTTATCCTCATCAATTGTGCATATTATCTATAATTAATTTATTTTTACACAAAATTGAGAAACTGCAATATTAGACAGTGCATGAAATTCCTTGAACCTAGCGCTAGCCATTTTCAGCATTCAGTTTCCTATTACCATATTTGACCCATCAAGCAACCATGTCTCTGAAAGTGCACCTCCCCTTTTTTACATATGATGAAGAGTCTTTTCTAGGTGGTTAACAAGGAGATTTGGACCTGGAAAACCATCAGTAGCAGTTTATCTGTAGCCCCTAGCAACAGAATTATGTTGATAGATGTCCTCTGTACCTTGTAAAAAATTAACTGATATCAATATGACTATTAATTGGTCCTATTAGGTGCCCACCCCATTTTCCTGATTTTCATAGCACCCAGGCAATCAATGGGTTAAATATGGTATTTATCCATAGGATAATGAAAAAAAAAACACATGTCATTAAGTCTACATCTATTGCATTTACTTTCAGTCAAAATCAAATTAAGATAACATGTTGATATATTGATAAACAAGTTTCAGTAGCTAACTCTATCATTTCCCTCTCCAGTTAATTTAAACAGTGGAATTTTTCCTGTGCTACACTACTTTCAAGAATCTGGTTTATGGTTTTTAAGTTGACCCGGGTTACTGTTGGTGTGTATGTATACATGTACATTTGTATGCTAAATGAGATCCTGGCAACTGTACATAGTACATAAACATGAAACATTTGAAAGAACAGTAACTAAATCATTTTAAGTTTTAATTAGATTTTAGACTTGTAAACCAAATACATAATTGTGATAAATCTCCCTTCATTTACTACTGAAAAAGAAAAATAATCTTATGCACAATAGTATACTCTGTGTGAAGAGTATTGTGTTGATCTACATGTATTCATTTATTTAAGATTGAAAATGATTCATGTACATAGCAATTCACTTATCTCTGTTATACTAGAGATACATGTTACATTGATTCACAACTTAATCATCCCCTGGACCAGAAAATTAATTTCTGCCTAATCTCAGACCTCGAACTATAATTAACTATAACTGTAAAGTTCACAAAATTGTCACTGACATTTAGAACAAGATCATGGATATTAACATATGTAAAGTGATGTCAAGTAGTGCACCAAATGTTTAGCTCAAGTGAGCTATTATTATCAATCCCCATCTGTCGCCTGTCTGTCCATCCATCTGTAAACTTTTTATATTTTCCACTTCTTCTCTGCAACCACTGAAGAGATTTTGATGAAACTTGAGAGGAAGCAAATGCTCAAGGTCGAATCCAAGTTTGAAGTTTTCAGCCAGATATACCGAGGGGTGGATCCAGGGCAGGGCAAAATAGGTACCAAATGGTACTCCTCTTTAAAAATCTTCTTCTCAGGAACCACTGCATGACTTGAAAAATGGATTATTTCTGAGTGATCTACGTATACATGGATATATGATTCAAGTTTGTATTTTTCATTGAAATCGGAATATAATTTTTGTATGTGTTTTTGAGGTCTTTTCAGACTTTGTCATTTTTACATGATTTCCTCAAGTATCTCCCCTTGCATTCACTTTGATGTGTTCCTGTAATATGTTTTACTTGTAATTAATTTTATTAGGTGGAGATACGTTTTTTTGTTGTTTTTTTGGTTTTTATTATTTTTTTTTTTTGCAAGAATTTTGTTGAACTTTAATTTGTATAATTTTTTATGAATTTTTAAGACTGCAATTATTTAAAAAAATTTGACAGGGTGCATTTTTCACACTATTAGCTTTGTTTCAAAACCACTGAAGGAATTTTAACAAAACTTTACGGGCAGCAAGTACTCAAGGTCCTCTCTCAAGTTTATAGTTTTCAGCAAGATCGGTTAAGTGATGGATCTGGGGTGGGGCAAAATACGTCCCAGCGCTCTACAATGCGACCAAATCACTCGCAAATGCGACCATTTTTTAGATTTTGGCGAGTGTTTATTCTCATTCAGTCGCCACATTGCGACCAGTTTTTCCCCCGAACTGGAAATCTAAAGTTTGTCCGTTTTCACTGTGAAATTACATTATCGAAATCATGCGCTTTACAGCAACCAATTTGGTTATTCAGTTTGGATAAACTAGAGCATCTAACGCACGTGGATTACTCTATAAAACCACGTTGTATTGCTCTCATGTTTTCGACTTGAAATTTTCCTAACACACACAATGACATTTTTTTTTCTCGGTCGATTTCAACAGAAGCATCATAAGACACTACTAAGTTTAAACGATTTTGGTTAAAGGAATACTGGAACAGAGTTATGGCTAGTATTCGACTAGGCCGAACTTTCTGCCCCGATTTCGATTTTATTTTCAGCGATTTTTAAGTGGTAAAATCGGGGCAGAAAGTTCGGCCTAGTGTTCGACGAGGAGGACAAGCAGACCATAACCTAATTCCTTTGGGGATTATCTTGGCCGATTTATCGTCAGCGACAGAATCCCCAAAGGGATTAACCACAGTCGGAACTGGAAATTTTATCTGTAAATTAAAGTCGAGAGTCAAACACCAGATTGTCGGACAAACGCCTATAAATTAAAGAACTGTATAGGTGTTTGTCTGACGATCAGGTCACGGGTGTTGGACTCTAGATTTTAACTTACGGACAAAATTTACAATTCTTGTGAGCAGTCTCCTTTTTGTAAATTCTGTTGAAAAGAAACTGGAGCTAAAAATTTAAAAACAAAGTTTAAGGTTGCCTCAATATTAGAGCAACAAATATGAAAAATATAGGCATATAAACACTCCTGGATTGATAAAAAAATGCACAAAAAGGTCAACATGCAGTTAATAACCTTGTTTTATATGGATTGAAACAATAAAATGTTACATAAACTTAGGAAATTAATATTTTATTTCATTTCTATATTTTCATCCAGTGGATTTTTTTTAAGAAACACACACACACACACATATATATATATATATATATATATATATATATATATATATTGGCGAGTAAAAGTTCCTGGCTGGCTAGTAAAATTTCTGGTTCGCTGGCCAAATGAAGAGTGAATTTTTTTAGTGTTGTAGAGCCCTGCGTCCCATAAGGTACTCCTCTTTAAAAATCTTCCTCTCTAGAACCACTACATGATTTGAAAAACAGATTGTTTCTGAGTAATATACATGGATTTATGATTCAAGTTTATATTTTTCATAGAAATCATAATATGAATTTTTGACACGTTATTATGTCTTTTCAGACTTTGTCATTTTTATTCATTTGAATGATTTCCACAATTATCTCCCCTTGCATTTACAAATGATACTATCACTTAATGTTTTTCACTTGTATATAGGCAAAGAAATGTTTTTGTGCAAAACTTTGGCTGAAATTTAATTTCTAGAATTTTTTTATGATTTTTTCAAAACAACAATATGTTTCTTGGTCTTCGATTCTTTCCACATTTTTAGATAGTTCTCTGGTGAGCAATTGAGGCCCTCTTGTTTTCATTTACATGCCCAGGTACAAGTGCATGTCATATTTCCTCACCCCTGTATATGTATATTTAGATGGAATCATAGATGAATTCTGAAAGCATTTCCTGCAAAAATAATAAGTAGCTCAGTTTTAAGCACTGGTCTTTAAAGCAATCTAAGTGACTTTGAAGAAACATATTCTCGACTGCCATTTTTTTTTTATTACAAATATACCTCATAGAAAAATATGTTGTTACAGGGGTACAGTATTTGACTTCTAGTTAATTGAGTCATCCCAAGTAAATAAATATATACATGTATGTATGCATGTACATAAAATACTTCACTGTATTCATGCATGCACATCGTAAATTCTGTAATATACATGTACATACGTGTACCTTTCTATGTGGATCATTTAATGCCTCTAAAATATTGCATAGATCTAACATTGAATACTGTCTTCTTTCTATTGCAGGAGGATTTACACTATGAGTATACTGAGTGTGATAGTTCTGATGGAAGATGGAGAGTATCAGTCCCCAAGGAACCGAACACATGTGTCCTTAAACCAGGTGTAGTAGAGCCAGCAGTCAGGGGTAAAAGCTGTGGTGAGTAGTTGTTAGCGGTTTTGTACATTGTACACCTTTTGATTTACATTTCCAAAAAGCTAAAAAAAATCAAGAAAGTATCCATTCAAACATCTTTTCTTTCTGCAATTACAATGTAAATGTACATTTACTGCCAATCAGTCTTGCAAACTAGTCAAAGACATTTTGTATAGGTCTCTGTCATATGATGTGTGCTACATATAAATACCTGTATTTGTTGTTTAATAGTGTTCACTACTTTTTTTTTGTTACTTACATGTACTTACAAAAGTGTACCTCTTGCCTATGAGCATAATTTTTGGAAATATGCCAAGGTTTTTTTTCAATTGTGATTGGGGCCAAGTTTCCTGCCATAATAAGGGCCTTGATAAATTCCTCATATACATGTATGTACCCTTGTCAAAATCTTATCTTTCTTGACTCAATTCAATTACATATACATGTATTTATTTAAGAAATGTATTTTCTAATTCTTATTATGTTATTTGCATGTGAGATTTCCATCTATTTTCAGGGATTTTATGATGAATATCCATGTTTACAATATTAATCATCTTTTAATCACCAAGTGTTTGGTGTAATATGAAATGAAGTTTAAAAAAAAAAACAGCAGCTGTTGGTTTACAATTGATTCCCTTGTTTTATTGTTACTGTGTAACCCTATACAGTTGTTTATTTGTGTTAAATGAAAATTTGATATTATTTATCATATACTTGATGAAGCTGTTCAAGTCTTGTAATGATGAGCCAGTTGTTTTATTGCCAAATTTAGACATTTTATTGTTAGTCAGAATCAGTATTATAGTTATTATGGACATAAATAAAAGCTGTGTTTATTTCTACATTGAACTTGAGGCTGTATAAAGGAAATAAACTGTATCCATGTTAACAAGATTCACCTTTATTTGGGGTAATATACATAATAATGTACATGTAGTAGCTGATACAGGTGGTAGTTCTCAGAATTCTAACTTGATTTTTAAAGCGATATGAGCTGTTGTACATGTAGGTGAAAAATTTTACATGCCCATTTTTTGTAACATTTTATGTAATATTTTATCTCATATATATTCCAATGAGATAATCTGGTGGTTAAAATAACAAATACGTATGTAAAATTACAACAATCTTGCCAAACGTAACCCGTAATATCAGTTATTGTTTGTCCGCTATTACTTTGAGTATTGCAAATTAACTTTTGGTAAATTTTTAAGAAGAATACCGAGTGTCCAGTAAACACGTGCCATTTGCTGTTAATATACATTCTATTCTTATTACCCTTTGCATTTGTTTTCGTACATCACCATTTCATACCTAAATCAGGCAAAGTTGGTCTTTTTCATCGTTTCAAAACAATCGTTTTTGAAATTGTCCACGTGCCGGGTATATTGGGTGATCTCGACCCATTTTTAACTCGTCCCATTGCATACTCGACTTTATAATTCTTGACACATATGCTCATGAACTGCCCAACTCCACCGGACATGGCAGTAAGATTGTAAAACATGAGTTGTGCATACTTTTCACAGTTATATTGTTTGGATTTTGTCAATGTAACATTAGAGATCAGAAAATTTCTTTTTGTGACGTGATATATTTATTCATATATTCATTAAATTTTCTTTACGTATTTAAAATAGCATTGAAAAGCATATATTTTACATAATACATGCACTTTCTAATAAAAATAACATCTTGTGTATTAAAAGTACATTGTAAATATAAAACACATAAAAATCGGCCAAATTTAGCATAGTTCAAGCACGTAAAGGACCGACATCCACTGACCGAATTAAGAAGTACATTTGATAGGGCAAAAGAGATTATCTGAAAGGTCATTGCATACGGTAATACAGCTGGATTTTTTCAGGTACGGGAAAACTTAAATTGTAGCAAAACAAATAACTTCGAAGAGAAGATCTTTTACGTCGTTTCACGCGTTTGATAATGTATTTGAACACACATTTTATTTTATTTTCGACTATATGTCAGGGGAGAAAAAATCCTGTTTTATTGTCATTACATATATATAACATTGATCAATGACAATTGTTTTCAAGGAGTGACATTTTCCACTACCACCCGGTCAGGAATGTTACATTTATTATAGTTAAAGACATAGTATCTACGAAAATGGTTATTTTTTTTAGTCGGCAATTTTGCGGAAATATCGAAGATATGACTGAATAATGATCTTCCACGTCGACACTTTTTTGTATAATTAGCGTAATTAACGGATAAATGCTGATTTGTTGTCGTCGTCTGTAAGAATCAAACTCATTAATTATGCACAGAAACAATCCCAGAAGCACACGCAATGACCTAGATCGTATCGATATCAATCAATGGATGCTGAGGTAAGCACGTGTTGATTTATTTACAATTTCGACTTCGGCGTGAGATCCTACATTTAGACGGTCCTTGAGGCTTATCCATCGATCATGCTCCTTTCCAATATTTTATCTTGGTCTTGTTGTATTTCGCCAGAACTTCTTTCCGATTTCTTTTTTCTAGCTGAATCTGTCAATTTTAAACAGGTCGGCCACGATTTGTTTTTTTGCTTTGGACGCCATGCTTTTCACTATCAACAATGGAAATGTGCATGCGCAAATACAGGTCACATATGAATATGGGCGGGCTTGCAAACGAATTTTTGTCGTACGACAAAAAATAAAAAAAAACGTGGAAAGTTGTGAAATACAATAAAACTATACTTCTATGTGTTTTAATTCAACAATTTTTCGTTTTTTATCTCCAAATACTAACATATTTGACCCAAACAATTGAGATTGAAATATTGAGGAAATCGTAGATACTATGTCTTTAACCAATCCACTGTATTAAAACCAAATTGAATTAGTGAAAAACACAAAATAAACTGCAACAGCATGTATATGTATTTAAAAAAAAAAATAATATCACCCTGGAATAATCAACAATGTTGAAAATACCCAACGTTCATTTGTCCAATGAAATCAGAAGAATTTATGAAGAGGTATAAAATGATAAAATAGCAAATGAATAAAAATCAGTTGTGTCATGGTTGACAAAAGATAAACTCCTAATTATTTGTCAGTAAATAAGACTATGAATTATGAATAATGATTGTGTCACATTTTCACCCTAATATGTACATACCAGTAATGTAATGATTACAAGTAATAATACAGAAAGAAAATCAACGAATCAAACTTCTCTGATGACAAGGGACAATATTTTTACTGAACATTCCTCCAAAAAGGCTCATGAAATACATATAGCTGTTTTATAACCCAATAATGAAATATTGACTACAGATGTTTTACACACACTGTGACTACAAAAATAACACATGTACAAATGTATATAACACTGTTGTGTGTGTATGATGCCATGGTGTAATCAGTGACATCACAGTTGGGGTTGGACAAGAGACAGAATGACTTCATATTTTCTACATGTTTGTTTTTTTTTTAAGAACCCGGGTACATTGACCACAGGTCTTCCACATGTAAACTGGAGAACTTGTTACACTGGGGGCTCAAACCCATGCTGACCTGAGGCATGTGACTATAGGGTTTGAAGTGCCTTGCTCAAACCACAGAAGGCTTAAATTTGTACTGTCTTCATTGATAATTTTTATTTTAGCTGTTGTAAGCTATGTTATGAGAAAACCATTTAGAATATAAGGATAAAAAAAATCACATGATGATAGTATAAACACATTTGTTGATCTGACATGAATTTCATTGTTGACATTGATCTTCAACTTTGACCTTTAAATTCTTATTCCAGATGTATTGACAGGATGTTGTCATATGAATTGCAATGTTATCATATCGTCTTTACTGGTTTCTTGTTCATTTCTATGCACCAGAGATTTTGGATCCATGATTTAATTTAACCATATTTGGAATGATTGTTTTAACAATAAAAAATAGGATGACTTAGATTTTGGCCATCAATCGAAATGTTTGCTAGAGTTATGAGACTTACCACTTATAACCATTTACTTTATCTCAAGCATATATTTACTGTTTTCTCTTCAGAGTTTACATGTAAAAATGGACACTACTTGGATATGCAGACACAGGAATGTAAACCTTGTTCTCCTGGAACATATTCTCTAGGAGGTGGAGCCAGATTTGAAGAGTGGGATAAGTTGCCTCCAGGCTTTAGTGTCAAAACAGAAAGTTTTGGGTCCATCATCAATGTGAAAGATGAAGATGAGGAAAATTGTACAAAGTAAGTTGACTTTTCATTTCACTTTGTTATTGCTTTACTTCTCAGTGTTAAGTAGTGTTAAGTATCATCTTTGTTTGCTTTTTAGATTATTATTGTGATCCTCTTTTGTCTGTCGTTGTGCGTTGTTAACTTTTAAGCATTTTTTATTTCTTCCTTAAGGAACCAATGAGCCAACTTTTATGTTTATACTATATATAGATATATATATATGTAGATGTGTTTAACAGTTTTTACTCGAAGAGTGAACATATGTAAAAAGATTATTTGATATTAGAATTAATTGATAGTCATATAATCAAACAAAACCCATATTTTCTCATTGAGCCATATTATAACACTAGGGGTGGGATGGTTCAAGATTTTTTTGGTTCGGATTTTTCTGTTTTGGTTCTCGTTTTTTTCAGTTCAGTTCATGTTACAACTGACTCTTGGACTCCAAGTGCATCCACAGGAGTATAAACAGAATCTAGAACACATGTCAGTCGACTGGCACATATTTCTAACCCAAACACGAGACCCTGTGGTGCAACACAGTCATATGTGGGTTCTACTCTTTTATAGTTCATATCTCTACCTTACACTCTCTTGTGAAATTCTATATCTTTAAGATAAACCTATGCATGGCATTGCAGAAGTTGCATTTCTAGCAAGCTATTGATAAATGATACAACGATGCATTGTAATTTGCTTATATGGAACACTTGCGTCCAGAAATATTCTCTCCATTTACCTTGTAAGAGAAATAGGCCGTATTGCTCTGTTTATTTCAATAACAAATTTTACTCTCGATATCTTGTCTCATCTTTACATCTATGGAAATACATTTTGAAAAAAATGTTTACAAGATGGTATAGAATACAATGGCCAAGGTTTTTGGATCAACTGTCGAAATCTTACCTTCCTACAGTACATTAGAGTAAATCCGTAGATGTGTAGACAGAGTAAACACTGTCATATTTATTAGGTCACCTGAGCCAAAGGTTCAGGGTGACCTATTGCGATTGTCTTTTGTTGGATATTATGTTTCGTCCAAGGTTAACATTTACACTTTTTCGACTTCTTCTCAAGAACCAGCAGGCCAATTTTAACCAAACTTGGTATATAGCATTCCCATGTGAAGCTGCATAAAGTTTGCGAATGAATGGGGCTAGCAGCACTCTACAACGCAACCAAATTATTGGCAAATGCAACCATTTTTTGAGGTTTTGGGGAGTGTTTATTCTAATTCAGTCGCCACATTGTGACTAGTTTTTTCCCAAGCGGAAATCGAAAGTTTGTCCATTTTCACTCTGAAATTACATTATCAAAATCAGGTTAAATTAGGACATCTAACTCACATTGATTTCTGTATAAAAACACTACTTTGTATGCTGTCATGTCTTCAACTTGAAACTTTCCAAACAGAACAAGATGACATTTTCTTCTCGGTGTCGATTTCAACAGAAGCGCCTACCTCTTCATTGGACACTAGCAAATTTAAACATACAGTAAGGGCCAAGCGGATTCCGGAAAAGTCACGTCATCGCGGTGGTCATATTCATCTTGCTTAATAAATTTGCCGCAGGTCTGCTATTGAGCTCAATGCTGGTCGTCACAGTTTGTGATGTAAAAAATCATCGCCACAGTTTGCGATGTAAAAAATAATCGCGGCAGTTTGTGATGTAAAAAATCATCACCACAGTTCGCGACTGTGACTGACTGAAATTATAATGATGATTAATCAAGTTTTGTTAAATTCTGGCCCAGCATGGTCTGCTGAAGTATTAACGATGCTTTGTCAGGTTAATTTTACGTACTGAATAAGAAGGATGTGGATAGTAAGTATCAAATTTGTTTATATACAATTTATTCCGCAAGTTTGACAATAATACTGAAAACTGTATCTTGAATCAGTAGTATATTCATCATGCTTTGAAGTTTTGCTTACGTGACTTCAAGTCCCACCATTTCCAACCTGAACTAATAACATGGAGTTTGACAAACTTGCCTAACAGTAAGGAATGTCTTTAGTTAGGCAACCTAGTTTTACTAATCATATATCAATAAACTGTTTGTTTGAGAATCAAAAGAAAAAATCCTGTAATCTGTACCTGAATCTAAAATCATGCATGTGCAATTCTAATCTTACTTTATCTTACATATAAACGACATGATAAGGGTTCTAAAAAATGCTTACAAATAAAAACATCAATCCACTACTAACCTAAGGCTGAAGTTGAGAAAAATAGAGTAATTAGCAATGAGAAATACCCATACCGGAATATGATGGTCATTGTCATACGTTACCTATTGGTCCCTCGTGCAGACCAGTTCTTATTTTTTGAAAAAAATAATCTTCTAAGGCATGATTTACATGTATGATATCGCTTAAATAACCTTAAGTCATGAAGTCCCGCCTTTTCAATAACATATTACCCTCAGGTGATTATTTTACCCCAGCCCTACCTGTATACGTAACTTAGTTTGACGGGGGATGAATGTCTGTCAATCATCGTTTCGATTAATGAGGCTCTGTGGGTCATATTAAGTCAAGAGAGAAACAATCGAAACTAAATTTATATTTCCAGACCAAACTCCTCTATTTGATGTTTTGATATATATACTACTCTGAGAGAGTGAGATTGTTCACCTGAGATTGATGGAATTTTCCATTTTAAAAATTAGTTTTGCATTATCATCATGAATTTTATTAAAAAAAAAAAAAATGATTTTATCAATTCTCACCGAAAACTTAACTAAAAAAGATGTATATCTCATGAGGTACATCATTGAACTGTAGAATATTCACCCAAATGACTTTAAAAAATTTATTATGATACTAGTATAAAGGTATATAATTTCCTGGTCTCCTGACAGAAGAAGATATTGGATATCAAAAAGTATTGTGCAAAGGATTAAGATTAAAAGTAATACACACAAAAGTCCAAACTGTAAACGGTAAAATTCTTTTAACAAAGTTTTTGATATTCTATGAATATAAAAACTATGTGTATTGGGTAAACCTCGATTTATAGCTGATCAAATTGAACAAGCAGCACCGCATCAAATAAATTACCAGTTGTGTTACTGAAAAAATGATTGGGTGGAAGATGGTTTGAAAGTATCGACTACGTATATATATATCACTTTTGTGGAGGGGGCTTAACCAACTTAAACACACACACACAAACCAGACTATACCCCAATTTTCAACAAAGTTTATTTTACGCTCTTTACAGAAAAGTCAAATGATCCAAAAAATTGGTGTAAATGAAATTAAATCTAGTTTGAATAATCATTAAATGAAATACCACATGATTCTACTTACTTTTGTGTTTCAAAATTATATAATACAATTTATAGTTAGTTTCAGCCAAATGTATTCTGAATCAGTCTGGATCAACTTGATTTTAGATTTTTATTATTATTATTTCTATTTTGTTTATAAATATGGAATTCCATGCCGACTGTATATATTAAATGCATTCCAGTGAAGATGTTGAGCCTGTATTACTCTGCCATTCATCATATTGGTCAAATGATATAGACAGGCAGCAATAGAATTTTTTTTTCCGAAAAGAAATAGCGAACTTGACGAGTATATTGAAGTTAAGAATCTTTTTAACAATATTGTACAGCAATGTAAATAGAAAATTTTAATTACATATCGCTGAAAGTACCAACATGAAGCTAAATCAATTTCTAGATCTTTTTTGAACTCTCAAGAATATTTTAGTACATTTTATTTTTACTAGTCCATGGAAAAAAG
Organism: Atrina japonica; assembly: GCA_030159075.1. Lineage (NCBI taxonomy): Eukaryota > Metazoa > Mollusca > Bivalvia > Pterioida > Pinnidae > Atrina > Atrina japonica. Next base: position 333,336 of record BROG01000580.1, on the reverse strand, counting down.
AAAATAAAAGCAAAGGCAATAGAGGGTATAGCATCAATTAGTAGGTTGGTGCTTGTTATGCAAATGGCATGTGAAAGTTCCAAACCGTCCTAAATTACGTATTTTGAAAACTATCAAATTAATGTGTTTGTTAACTAATCGCTATACATAACCTGCCTTAATGAGATTCCCGTGCATATTCCCTTTATTTATACACCCTATATTGTGACCACATGCCTTACATAACCAGCGTCAGCAAGGTGGTCACTTGTATAATATGTGTATTGATATCGCAAAGGGAGGTGACTCGAAAATTGAATGTTACAATTTCAAGTTCTCTTATCCGCTGAAGTTGGGGGAAATCGCCATGTCCATTGTCGGGTGTTTACACAACTTTTGAAGTTAATCACATGTATAAACATAAACTTTTTGTGTAATTGGTCTGTTCATAATGGATTTCAAACAGAAACGATGTCTTCAACAAAAAAAAAAAAAACTAAATTAAAAAAAAAAAAAGTTTTATCCATTGCCGAAAACGTTGATGTCTATAAGTGAAATTGGTGATAAATCGTTTTGCTACATCGCGACATCGAGGATACGGCACATTATTAAAACTGAGACAAATATCTAAAATGTGCTCAAAGTTGTTGTCAACAATCAGTTTGGGGCCTCGTAAACCTTGGTTGTTTATGGAGTGGAAATTTGGCATTTACTTTTAAAAAAAAAAAAGCTGAAATTTGTTGTTAAATTGGTGTTCGTTTTGCTACATCGCGGCATGCCCTGAACTAAGATTTTACCGTTCAGATTTTAACCATTAAAATCATATAAACTGAAGAACTGAATAAATCTGGCATTAAACCAGTGAAACAAAATAAGTACTGTAAAGATATTGTTAATGAGAAAAATATCTTTTGTCCAAGCAAAAATAAAAAGAGAGAGGGTATTTCTGACATTTCAGAAATTCTAACTTTTATGCACTGTCAGTCACAAATTATGCTTGCGGTTTTTGTTTGAAAATCTATCATAAAAACGAATACGCAGTTAACCAAACGTTATAAGAGGTAGTTAGAATTGAACCACATAAGGATTAGTCGAAGTTCCATGATTTTTTTTGGTCTGTTTTTTAATTGATGTCACAAATCATGTATTAATGAACATACAATGTCTAATATCAGGATTACTGATAGTTGAAAAGAGGTATGCATGTAAGGATAGAAAGAAGGTCCTGGTTTGAGTTGGAAAATAATCCCACTCAAAAGAAACTCGAATAAGTCAAGCCATCTCTGTTTCTGATTCCCCATTCTTTCAAGGAATGAAATAATCATAATGAGCTGAATATAATGACTATTTAACAACATGAAAGAATCACTTCATATTCACCGCCATTTGCAATTTATACTGATAGCACTAAACACCTAACAGGACACAACATTTCAAAATAGCTTCAACTTAGTGCAAGTTATTCAGAGGCTATATATTTGTATTTATAATTTATAGATTATTTTATATTCTGATAAAGAATATTAAGTTTGTTATATTAGAAGTATTTATGTCTGTTTCAAGTAAATAGCATGTTTTTTGGGTCATTAGAAGGCCCTTTTTGAATTCATGTAATAATTTTTTAACCAAACCGAACCAAAATCCAGAATATACAAACCGAGAACCACGGTTTGTTGTTTCTCAACCGAACCATCACACCCCTATATATATGTACCACACTCATTGTCTGAGTGTTGCATATCAAGGTTATGTCAGGTGCACATTTCAAACGGATTTATTGATATTTTGTTTAAATTACCTTTTCAGAATGGGTTTGATCATGTCTTTGATTATGTAATCCATATTTTAATGGCTCTGTTCTCAAATGTAACATGAACAGTTTTTATTCACACAAGGAGACATGCATTCTTTTTCCAAGGTATTGGAATGCTTTAAAAATGTTTTTGAAAGTTTTAGTACATGTGCAGATATATAAATTGTGTGTCTCTTCTGACAATCTCAACATTATAAATCATCAAATGACATTTTGTACATGAATTATTTCTGTAGCAAGATGAAGCTATTGATAAGCAAAATTCTGCATTAGATATATTTTTATTTTCATTTTGTAGACAAGAAACATTGATGTGTATATTAAGTGTACAGATAAACAGTGGGATAGAAAAATCAATATAGTGACTATATAGTTGTTACCTTGAATTTTATATTATGTATCAGCATCATGTTTATGTAAGCTATTGAAGGTCCCATCATTGATTGGTATACATCTTTTTAGATATGGCAATAAACAAGACTCAACTCAGGTAACCACCTGGTCTCTTAAACACCGAGAAGTTCAAATAGAGACTAAATAAGTCCACACTAGTATTTGTTTGATATCTACTGTTTGAGAAAAATAATATTTTATGAAATTAGTCCTTTTCTGGTGAAATGGGGGACTGGGATTTTTTGCATTGGTCAATCTGACCATCGATCCATCTTTCAGTCTGTACTGTTAAGGATTTGGTTTAAGTTTTGTTATTGTTCACCATTCTGATAAGGGTCATGTATTTAGGGCTCACCCTATCATTAGCCAATGCAGCCATTGACTACGTAATTTTTTTCAAGTCTAGAAAAAAATTCTCATCAGCTAAGTTTCTGGCTAATATTTTTCGTTCATGATTCATGTTAGTGGTACTTTACAACTTTACATGTCATTAAAAAAAGTTAACAAAACAGAAAAAATATTGCAGGATCAAACTGTAGACAAAATTTGATACTACGCACAGAATAATTAAGGACATGCTTGATTGGTAAAAGCAAATTTTATTTAGAAAATTTTCCATGTCAAGTAAATCTCCAGACTTGCAAATAGTGTGTGACATGTATTGGTATATACCATAGCTCAAAGTTGATGCCATATTGTGTAAAATTGACCAGGATAATCAAAATTTCAATTGGCTAGTAATAAAAATCCTGATTGGCTAAATATTTGGCCCACAGATTTCTGAGTCCAAGGTGGGATTGATTCATTAAAATTGCAGACACAAAACTAACTACATGTACCTTAAGAGTTCATTGACTGTTGCAGTCTATGTCTATTTATGTAATCATAATAATTTTTATTTTTAGATGTATCCATTTCTTTTCAGTTATTAACAATTTTTACGTTCATTTTTTCATGAACTCCTTGAGATAAAAACCTATGCATTTGTAATTTTACTTCAATGTTTTCAGCCTCCTTTTACATCTATTTTTTGTTTGATGATGATGATGTGCTGCTTAGGATTTTGAATTACAAACTTTTAGCATATTTTTTCAGTATATTTCAAATTCTAAGGTTTGTATGTCACAAGTATCATAAACACTTTGATGTAGGTTGCAGATGTATACACACACATATATATACATGTATATATATATATCTATAAGCAAGGTTGTTTTCCTGAATGAGGGTGTGTCATGATAAGTAAGTTTCAATGTAACCACTGACAAAATTAGAAAACTGTGGTAATAAATCTGTAAATAAATGACTTAACATCAAAATAAATATATAATGGATAAAAGGAGAAAATATTATAACGATTCATAAAACATTCAATAGAGGTTTCGATTTTGATTTTCTATAATTCCTTGTGGAAAATATTGGATTGCCTTGTTAGCTTCAAAATCTGGAATTCAAAATCACATATAAATATAGCCTTAATTCTATCCATTGTTAGACCCTACCGGTCAAACCAAAGGAGATAATATGTTTATCTGTCTGTCCCAATAACATTGTCATTGCAACTTCTCCAAGACGCATAAATGATTTTATGAAACTTGGCACAAAGGAAGATCACAACATGTTGATGTGCATGAAGGGACTAGAATGCTGCTCGCCAATTTTGAGGGAGTTATTGCCCATGGACTTGGTATCTTTTGCTCTAATGATGCCAACAATTTGTCAGTGTAGGTTTGAACCTTGCAGGAACCTAAGCTGATATTGTTAGAGTTTGCCAGTTTACTTGTGGAAGGTTGTTGGTCTCTTCCCGAGTATAGTGTAACAGAGTTTTCTCCTCCACCATTTAAAACTGGCTGCCTATAACTGAAAAATTGTACATTGTTACATAAAGCACCATTCAAATAAACAAAACCAAATTTTTGTTTTATCTTTTTTTGTTGTTGTAATTAATTAAATTCTTTTTTGTTCCTCATACAGATTACAGATAATTCATTAATTCCTTACCAACTACACATGTAGTTACCTGTGTGTCCATCTGTCTGTCCAAATTACTCTGAATTTACACCTAAATGAAGAATGTTATTATGAGAATATGTATGAAGAGAGAAGAGTACCTAAAGTTCCTTGTCTCTTAATTTATTACCCATTTGTCATTTTGTTTTTCCAATGTTCACCGTCTCTGGTGCATAGATACATTTGATGTTTTGGTGACAAGATATCTAAATACTGCCTGAAATCAGGACTATACCACCCATATAATTGGGTTACATTCAGGTTTTTGTATTGTGAAATCTGATCTGATTACTTAAGAATGACTGATTTGTAATGTTTTGTGGAATGGCAACAAACCCCAGGCTGTAGTTATCAGTAAAAGATTTCCTATGTATAGAAATCTTGTGTGTTTTAGCCTTTATCAGTCTTCTGTATTAGTTAGCCTCATTTTTACTTTCATATACCTGGTACATTGAGGTTTATTGTTAAAGCATGGACTTTGTTTTTTGTTGAGGATATCAGTTTGAATCAACTATGGAACATATCTGAGACTTTAGACCACAGTTAATGACTCTTCATCAAGGCATGAAAAGTGTCATCACATGTCAGGTCAGATTTGGACTTGATTTTCTTTGTCACATTATAGGAGTGACATAATGAAAACCCTTGCTGTGTGGATGTAAGTCCGTATGACAATATATACCAGTACATATGGTAAAGGTCTGAATTTCTAGTACTTCAACCAACTGATGATGTTTCTGTACATATGTATGTATATGTACCTATAACATGTAAAAAATAAATTGAGTTTAGTAAAGCAACATGTTTACATTGATGATAACAGAAAATTAAAGTTTGTCAGAAGTCTGTAGTCCTATAGTAGTCTGACCTATGTCCAATGACTGATCTAGTTCTGTAGTCCTATAGTAGTCTGACCTATGTCCAATGACTGATCTAGTTCTGTAGTCCTATAGTAGTCTGACCTGTGTCCAATGACTGATCTAGTTCTGTAGTCCTATAGTAGTCTGCCCTGTGTCCATTGACTGATCTAGTTCTGTAGTCCTATAGTAGTCTGACCTGTGTCCAATGACTGATCTAGTTCTGTAGTCCTATAGTAGTCTGACCTGTGTCCAGTGACTGATCTAGTTCTGTAGTCCTATAGTAGTCTGACCTAGTGACTGATCTAGTTCTGTAGTCCTATAGTAGTCTGACCTGTGTCCAATGACTGATCTAGTTCTGTAGTCCTATAGTAGTCTGACCTGTGTCCAATGACTGATCTAGTTCTGTAGTCCTATAGTCTGACCTGTGTCCTATGATCTAGTAGTCCTATAGTACCCTGTGTCCAGTGACTGATCTAGTTCTGTAGTCCTATAGTAGTCTGACCTGTGTCCAATGACTGATCTAGTTCTGTAGTCCTATAGTAGTCTGACCTGTGTCCAATGACTGATCTAGTTCTGTAGTCCTATAGTAGTCTGACCTGTGACTGATCTAGTTCTGTAGTCCTATAGTAGTCTGACCTGTGTCCAGTGACTGATCTAGTTCTGTAGTCCTATAGTAGTCTGACCTGTGTCCAGTGACTGATCTAGTTCTGTAGTCCTATAGTAGTCTGACCTGTGTCCAGTGACTGATCTAGTTCTGTAGTCCTATAGTAGTCTGACTTGTGTCCAGTGACTGATCTAGTTCTGTAGTCCTATAGTAGTCTGACCTGTGTCCAGTGACTGATCTAGTTCTGTAGTCCTATAGTAGTCTGACCTGTGTCCAGTGACTGATCTAGTTCTGTGTCTTCATTAACGTTCATTATGTTGGTTTTATGAAATCTTTGTTTATGGCCATGTTTTACCTGAATATACAAAGTAAAAACAGATCAATACATGGACACACCCTTATTTGACTGTTACTCTCCAGAAATACAGGGTCATTATCTAAAAGTCCTGTACATACTGGCAGCTTGTGGCACTATACTTTTTCAATATTCTGTTATTAATTTTGTTTACTGGTATATTCAATGTTGTTCTACTTTAATTATCAGATTTAGTTTTATAATGTAAGTGTTAAAGGTGAGTGACCATGCAGACAAATAACGGTCATGTTTTCTCTATTTTATTATAGAGCTACATACACTTGGTGTCCTCAAGTTTAATTACGTGTATATGTTTGCATGCAAATATTGCTAAACATTTAAGGTTGTCAACATATTTTTGTCAATCTTGAAGGTGATTCTGATGAAAGTATTCAAAAGACTTGTTACATTTTGTAAATTTATCATGATTGATATCTGTTGGTATTTAATATTGTAAGAATGTTAAATTGCTGAATGAGAAATGTCAAAATTTTGTTTATAAACAACCAAAAAGTCATTGTTGACTAATCAAGCTTAAATCGTTAAACTTGATTTAACTACCAAACAAAATGTAGCATTATATTTACCACATACTATAAGATATATGAAGTCAAACAGAGTGTCAGTACGAAAGATTACCAGTTTGTAGCAAATGTATTCCGTCCACAAATTGATACAGCAGCATACTTGTATTACATAATAACATGCACCATTGAAAGAATTTAGAATGACACTTGATGTAGCTAATTTGGTTTAATTTAAAATCTAAAAAACAGTAAAGTAATGATGTATTGGCAACTAAATTACCATCCAGTTAATCTGTACATGTGGTCATTTGTTCATATACATGTATGTGGTCATAATCACACTCAATTGTATGTGTGGTCAGTCACTCTTCATATTAAGTCAGGTCTAAGTACACAAGTTTCTCTGCAGGGTTTACACTGGTCAAATGATGTTTTACTCATTATTGTTCTTTCAGGTACATGTAGCATGGAAGATGCATGTCATATCAATAATCATTATTATATTATGCATACATGTACATACTATTTTGCATTCAATGTATATCATGTGTGATGTTTTTCCAGTGTTTTCTTTTATATAAAAACCAATCCCATGAATTTTCTTGTTTGTTTTAGGACTTTGATATCATGCCAACTTTTGCAATAGTGTAGTACATGTAGGTCATGGCAAAAATTACAATTGAAAATCACCGGAAATGAGGGCAATAGTATAGGATTGTATGTCAGCTTACAGACTTGAATTCAACTTACATCAGTAGATTGTATTTGTTAATGAAATTGTGTGTGTGTGTGTGTGTGTGTGTGTGTGTGTGTGTGTGTGTGTGTGTGTGTGTGTGTGTGTGTGTGTGTGTGTGTGTGTGTGTGTGTGTGTGTGTGTGTGTGTGTGTGTGTGTGTGTGTGTGTGTGTGTGTGTGTGTGTGTGTGTGTGTGTGTGTATATTTATCTTTCACTTGTGCTTTATGTATGATTTATATGCAGAAAGTTTCATTTCTGATCCAAAGTACATAGTAAATGATGATGTTGTAGTGATATTTGTAATTTATATATGAGTCTGTTATCAAACAAATAGATAGATGTTACATGATTGTTGTTAAAGATTTTAATATGTGTAAAGGATTATGTTACATTTTTTGATGTTTTGGTGATGGGAAATCTGTTTAGATATAAGACACAGAAGCTCGTTTTTATTTTGCTTTAATTACATGTCTTAATCATAACAAAAGATGCAATTGATCAAGAGTTGTCAATAATTTTTATATACATATATCACTTAATGGCACTAGTGTGAGAAACTGGTTAAGTAGAGAATCAAGATTAAGTCTATTGTGGATACATTTGAGGGTCAAAAAGAAGATTAATAGTTTTTTCCCTAATCAGTCAGATACAGTGTAGGTATATTGTGGGTTCAGTGTAGTGCAGTTATTATGGTTTATAATAAAGGCATTTTCAAAAACTCCTCTACTTATACTTAATGTAAATCACATACCTACCCTGACATACCTGAGGTCTTACACTTGGGAAAATGATATGAACATAATGTTTAGATAAATTACAGTGGATATTTTGAACTTTATTTGTTGTTCATGAGTACTACACTATGTGATATTATGCATGTTAATGTCACATGTATTCATACATGTAAAAATCCTATGTGAAATGGAACATTATTCATAGCCTATCAGCACATTAAAGGCCAATGACTGGTCAAATTGAACAACATGAAATATCATAAAAAGGTTCTCCAATTCACACTTATATATTTTAAAGACATACTAATCAAAACTATTGCATGCATACATACACTGCAATTACAATGTAGTCAGAAAATGATAAAAACAACATGATACAAACACCCCTAATTAGCGATTGTACGTGTACCGGTCTACACTGTTACATCGATATGGAAAGCATGCCAAACATGAATGTATGTCAAATTGTGGAAAGTATTTCACTGAAAAATGCAACTATTCATTTTTCTGAATAAAAATATTGTATTTCTATACATATACTTTTACCATTTTCAAGTTAAATAGATAAAAACAAAAAGTATTGATATTGTGCGACCAGTTTGAGTCTCCATGATTGAACAGAAGTGTTATATAACTAGCCTTAACAGACTGAGGTTTCTTCAGGAGAAATTCAAAGAGGATGGCAAATTTAATTTTGTTTCAGCTTCATTCCTTCCTCAAAACATTTCAACGCTCTTTATCTGTTCCTAAACGCAGAGCACAATTTCTTTATCGATTCTGTCTCCCTTCTTTTTCTGTCCTTTATGTTTTGTTTATTTGCTACTTGTATGGCAACGTGTTTACTTCTTTGTGGAATGTTGGTAAACTTGGACCCTTCTCAATTCGTGCTCATCTCAACTCGTATCCTCTTTGGCTAAGTCATGTCTGCGGTTGACTGACTGGTAACCAAAACAATATGGACCCTTGAAATTCATTATATGTTGGTTTTACTGTATTTGTACTTTTTTTTATCATTTTCACACTTATTTTTTTACTTCATTGAAAATTGTATTCATAATGCTATAGTAGGTTAGTTTTATAAAAAGTGAACTTTGACATCAATTTTCACAATTATGGTGACTTTTTTGTGATTGCCCATAAACCCCAAAGTGGGGGTCACATCCATGTATGAATTATTTGAACTCAGGATTTTTATCACCCATTTTGAGTCCAGTTACAGGACTTGTTCTCATGTAAAAATGACTTGTATTTTCCCCAGAAGTATGCAATTTAGAATTTCAAAATAAACCATGAAATATTTTCAGATAAATGTCTCAAATTAAGATTTCTAAATTAGAATCTTGAATATTTTCAGACTTTAGGAGGTAAGAAAACCTCTGGAATTGTTTGTCCCTTTAGATCATATGTTGTATGCCAGTAACCTACTGTGTAAAGGGCATATGCCCATAATGAACATTCAAACATAACCTTTGTTAACTTTTTTATAATGAATAAACTTCATTATAAAGGCCACCTGTCTATTATGGCTGCTTTTGCCTGTTCTTTTGAGTGGTCTTAATAGACAAGTTTGAATTATTATTTCGGGGAAATAAATGATCATATTTGTCTTCAGATACCCTGATGTTGAAAATTGAAATCTCACTTATTCAGTGCCGATTACTTTTTCAGCACTGCTTGGATGCCAAAAGGTAGTTTTGTAAGCTCTGTCCCAGGAGAATGTTCCAGCAGTCTAGTCTATTCTGCAAATTTGGTAAAACCAGGAAAAGTGACATTTGATTACCAGTACACAGAAAGTAATGCTATATTTCATTTCACAGTAAGTATATTAGAGCTTCATGGTCTCACCTCAAGTTAGTGTGAGTTTGAGCCCAACTAAAAGCCTAAGCTAATTATGTAAGAATGTTTACCAGTTGCATGTACTTGAAATGCTGTCAATTATCTCTTTCTGTGTACATTGCAAATTGGTTTTCACCTTCACCATTAAAAATTGGCCATCACCATACAGTTTTAAAAATATGTACTGTGGCATAAAACACCATTTGAATAAACAATCATAATATAATGTATAATCGGTTTCAAAAATATATGTTACATAAATTTGTCCTTTGTGTGTAATGGTAAAATTAATATGCTTATGAATCACATTTCATTTCAAATTACAATACTCGGATATATTTGTTTCAGTAATGTGCAGTTATGCATTTTAAAACTCCTCCTGCTGATGTTCAGTGGTCACAAGATAATGCAGCCCTGTAAGTTTGGATGACAATACGATACATATTCTGTGAAAATGATGTCAGACAGTAGACTATTCAGTTTCCATCGATAATGTTCCCAATTTTTAAGGCACTTGTTTCATGTTGTTGTCCAAAATTACGGGTTTGCAGCTGTTTGATAAGACATACATTTAGACTAAAGGTATGAAGGTGCATATTTGGTACAATGTAGTAGTAGATCATAGTACAATTAAAAACTTTTTTGGAATAAATTCATATTTTGACATTTTGTGATTTTTTTTTACTTACAGTTTCTTGCAAAAATTTGCTGATCAATGTTGAATTTTCATTAGGATTTTGGTTCTTGGTTAATGATAGTATTAGAATGCTGACAATTTGAATGGCAGTTCAATTATGGTAGAACATCAGTGCTTTATAATTGATGTGCATTTGGGTCTTTGGGGGTATATGCCCCACCCTCTTAAATTTATTCTTTTATGTATTTCTTGAAAACCATTCACATACACACCCCTAAACAATATATATTCTTGTTTTTTATGCGTGGACACATTTATTGGTGTATGATAGGGTTTGGGGGAGGGGGGGTCCTGTCCCACCAACCTGAAATATATATTTTGACTTTATACTTATAACTTAAAAATCCGTTAACAGCCCCACCCTTAAACCATATATATTATTGATTGTTATAAGGAAACATTTCAGTGGTGTATGGGGGGTCTTGCCCCACTTCCCCGAAATATATATTTTTACTTATAGTTTAAAAACTGTTCACAGTCCCACCCTTAAACCATATATACTATTGATTGTTATATGGAGACACATTTAGTGGTGTATAGGGGACTTGCCCCACCCCCAAAAATATGAATTTTCAGTTATAACTTTGAAAACGATCACAGCCCCACCCTTAAACCATATATACATGTATTATTGATTGTTATGAAAAAACACATTCAGTGATGTATGTGGAGGTACTGCCCCACCCCCTGAAATATGTGTGTTTACTTATAACTTAGAAACTGTTCACACCCCCACCCTTAAACCATATATATTATTGATTGTTATGGGGAGACACATTTAGTGGTTCATATAGGGGACCTGACCCACCCCCTGGAATATATATTTTAACTTATAATATGAAATACATTCACATTCTTGATCCTACACTTATTAATACTGTATGTTACATTTAATATCAAAGCAGGGACCCTCATGACATATAATTATGAGTAATTCTTGTGATAATTTGCACTTATTTAGCTGATCTTTGTTAACAACTCTTGTTATGCCATGGGTCTTTGTCTGTTGAAAATATTTAACTTCTTATTGAAAACAAGGCCAATCATCTGTAAATTTGGTAAGAAGCTTTATTAGGGTAAAGGGAACTCAAAGTGTGAATTTCATAATCCTGGTATCCCCCTTGGGCATTTGGGCGGGGCCAAAATTGCCAAAAATAGCCCAAACATTAAATATCTTCTTCACCCCTGCACATCAAGGATAAAAACTAAATACATGACTAGGAACAGGATAAAGCTCTCTACCACATTTTTGAATCATATGACCCTGGAAGCTGGGGTTCTGGGTCTGGGTGGGGCTAATATGCCCATATAGTGATTATTTACTTAATCATGGAAAATCTTTTTCTCTACTTCTGTGCATTGTAAAGAAAAACTGAATACAGTTTTAGAAAAGAACATAAAGCCCTTTACCAAAATTGTGAAATTTTTTATCAAGGAAGCAGAAGACCAGGGTCATGGGTGGAGCTAGTACGGCCATATAATGGTCAGGTGATTTAATGTACTTTATCGTAGAAAATCTTCTCTACGTCTATGCATTGTAAAGAAAAACTGAATACATATTTATTGTGAAATTTATTATACAGGAAGCAAGGATCCAGGGTCTGGGGTAAGGCCAATTTAGCTTAATAATGACTATGTAGGGTTAGAAAAATCCAATCACCGCTCGCATTAGAGAGTAAGAAATACTTTTGGGCGAGTAAATTTACATAATGAACTCGCCCATGTAGCTATTGCTGACGTTATACTGAGATTCTGGATTCTCTTTTAAGTTTCAAAAGTGATCCATTTTCTTCTATTTTTAGTTCAAAATACATTACAAAAATCAATTAACAACTTGGATAAATATTTTATTGACAATTAAACATGTAAGTCTTTACCTCATGGCCAAAAATGTCACAGAATACATTGTGTGTTGACTACTAATACTTGCAGTTTGTGGAAGAAGTGGAAGTTGGATTAGTAAAATATTCATAACACTATAGACTCTACATTGTTTAAAAGTTGTAATATCTTAATTAAATATTAGTGAATTATAAAAGTAAAAGTAGTTACTGTAAATAAAAGTTTAAATGAAATAAAATATACATAAAGATGGATAGCTACAATGTATTGTTCTAACAAAAGTGAAAACTTACTTTTGTAATTTATATTGATTAGTAACATCATAAAATAGTATTGATAATAATTTATAATAGTAATAATAATGATGCATTTACAGTTAATTTAGTTGCAAATGCATCATTTAGAGATAATATATATTGTATATAAATTTATCTATTTCAAATAACAATAAATTAAAAAAGACATCAAAATTAGAATTTTGTTTTCTTTGTGGGCAACCAGATTTTCATGGCAGGCAACCAAAATTTCATTTGAGAATTTTAATTCTAAAAACTTAAAATGAAAGCATACAAAAGTTGTGGTAAGATTTTAGCACATTTTCCGTTGTTATAAGTTCTTGATTAGAAAAATGACAATTTGTCAAATAAAGAGTATCTTATCTATTAAGTCATATAAGATCTATTTACTTTATTTTTGTTTGATTTTTATACACTCTTAACACAATTACTGTACTTTGAAATGCTACGGTATCATACTTGTGCAAAATGAGTTTGGGTGAGTGGAATTTATGTAATCACTCGTCCAGAGGATGTGTGCTTTTTTACCGATTTTTCAAACCCTGCTATATACATTGTCTCGGACAATCTTAAGAGTGAAATTTTCAAGATGAATCATCCAAACATGGACATATATACATTTTGTACCAGCTATGAGCCTGTAGTAATTAAGAGCAAATTTAAGAATGGGTGAATATGTTTTTTCCATCTTGAACATGTTGAAAGGGTGAAAGTAAGCAGGGGTGAACATTTCCAGGCATATAGTATTTGGATTGATGGTTTGATTTGACTTTTGTAGGTGATTGCGTATTTGGTTGGATGTTAAAAGATGTTGGACATTTATATTTTTCACAATTTTTACTTTGACTATAGTTTTGAAATTTTATTTCTAGGTCAAGAATGACCAGTGCCAGTCCTATTCTGACAGACGTGGTTCAAGATGGCCAGTTGAAACAGAAGAAGGAAAATGGGGACATGTTGAAGTATGAAGACTGTTAAAATTGTAAACTCTGATATTTAATATTCATTTTTAAAATCCTCTGGTCATCATACAGATGTGATATGACTGTTGAGGGTAAACTAACCTTCATATCACCCTACAACCAGGGACATAAATGTGTAATGTAATCTAACTAACCAACCTGAAAAGTCTTGATCAAAAACTTTTGTTTTGCAGTTTTAGCCATTTCTTCTTATGAAATATTTGGAATTTTGTCTGATTTCCATATCAAAATTAAAAGAATAACTCATTTATTTTCTTGCCCACTGACCAACCCATAACGTAAATTGGGATATTTTGGTGTGGCTAAAATGTTGCCACTTTGGTCATAAAATGAAGGGTAAATTTTTTTTTGCCCATTAAAATTTGGCCATTGGTCTAATCTGCCTTAAGTGACCATTTTCAATATTCCCCGTGCTTAATTCACATATTTTTTTACCACCTGCTCTTTGTGACCAATGATTGTCAAATTTAATTATGAAAGTTAACATTAGAAATAATTTCGAGTTAATTTTAGAAACAGATCCAGATTTTCCATCCAATGAATGTAAACGTATTTTGGACAATTTAATTTTGGTCATTTTAATAGGGTGGCCAAATTGGCCAAAATTAAACAATGACCAAAATATCCTAATTAACAGTAACATGTGTTTGGGAAAATCAGACAATTTAATAATGATGGCTTAATATGAATTAGGGGGTTACCCTGTGACTATTTTACAAAACCTAACAGGGTATCGGGTGATTATTTGTCACATACAGTTCTTCTCTGATATGTATCATGCACCTACATAATATATAGCAGGTATTATAGAAATGAAAATGACCATACCTTGAAAATAGTGAACCACGATATATATTGGCACCTCCCGTTCTACCGCCAAAATTTAAGGAAAACAAAAGGTGGTGGCATGTTTGGGGTGAACTGTACATTGTATTACAAAATATGTAAGGAATAAAGTCAAATAAGTGCATCAAAGTGGTTGTCATTTTGAATCCTCACTTATATGGAGATGTCACCAACTTTAGGTGAAATGCTACAATGTTTGACTTGTGGTATGTGGACTGATGGCATTTCAGTGAGGGTTCTTTTATGTGCCATGTCAGTCGTAACACAGGGCCTCGGTTTTAAGTCTCATCTGAAAAAAACCTGCCATATTCACTTCTTATGCCTAGCGCTTGGCTTTAATTGTATAATACTTTTTTCACAGATTTCTGTTTGACAAATAGATTTTTGATTGTCAATAGTTGTCATTTAAGATATCTTACATATAACCAGTACTTTCATTGCAAACAGAGACCATAAATGAGGGATTAATTGAGGTTTTCCAATTTTCAGCGATTTTTGTTAATTTTCTATGGTTTTTACCCCAAAACTCCTAAATGTCTCAACGGCCAGAGTGCTAACATGGCTCATTTTGTAACATATTTTATAAGCTTTCAGAAAATCATAACCTTTAAAATTCCCTTTGGGGGGGGGAACAAACACATTATTAGCCAGGGGACTATAATGCCATTATCTGTAGACAGAACTTTGCCTCTAACTTTTGAACCACAAGGGACAGAGTTCATATAAAAATTCTTTATGACGAGAGCTTTAAATTGGTATCTTGACTTTTGACCTAATGACCTTGACCTTCATAACCTTCAACATTCCACTTGCAAGTCCAGTGTTCTACCACTAGACCATAGCATGTCAGGTCGAAAGTCTGGAGAGCTAATGGGAGGTATTTTGATTTTAATTTAGGGATATATTCGTATGAATAGAAAAATTCTGACATTATTTACCAAGAATCTTAAATAATCATTTATTTTGTTTTTCATATCTTGATTTTTTTATTTCAATTCCTTTAAAATTACAGGTTGATTTAAAATCTGGCCTAAATGTTCTTGCCTGGAAGTCAATTGGTGTGATGTCCAGTAGAACTAGGGGCAGCAATCCAAAACCAATACGGATCAAACAGATAGAAATATCAGGTTAGGGCATTTTCCACATCGTACATTAATTTCAAATTAAAAACATAATTCCATGCACATTTACATAAATTTTATAGTTCTTGCATATAGACAGTACATAATTGCTGGAACATGTAGACAAGATCTCCATTGTATTTGTGATTAATGGTAATACAACAACAAGAGAGAGATATATAGTAAAAGTAATACAATAATGAGAGAGATAAAGAAAAGGTCATATATCCTGGTAACTAATGGTAATACAACAATGAGAGAGAGATAAAGAAAAGGTCATATAACCTGGTAACTAATGATAATACAACAATGAGAGAGATATTGTAAAAGCCATATAACCTGGTAACTAATGGTAATACAACAATGAGAGAGAGATAAAGAAAAGGTCATATAACCTGGTAACTAATGGTAATACAACAATGAGAGAGAGATGAAGAAAAGGTCATGTAACGTGGTAACTAATGGTAATACAACAATGAGAGAGAGAGATAAAGAAAAGGTCATATAACCTGGTAACTAATGGTAATACAACAATGAGAGAGAGATAAAGAAAAGGTCATATAACCTGGTAACTAATGGTAATACAACAATGAGAGAGAGATAATAGTAAAAGTAATACAACAATGAGAGAGAGATATATAGTAAAAGTAATACAATAATGAGAGAGATAAAGAAAAGGTCATATATCCTGGTAACTAATGGTAATACAACAATGAGAGAGAGATGAAGAAAAGATCATATAACCTGGTAACTAATGGTAATACAACAATGAGAGAGAGATAAAGAAAAGGTCATATATCCTGGTAACTAATGGTAATACAACAATGAGAGAGAGATAAAGAAAAGGTCATATAACCTGGTAACTAATGGTAATACAACAATGAGAGAGAGATAAAGAAAAGGTCATATAACCTGGTAACTAATGGTAATACAACAATGAGAGAGAGATAAAGAAAAGGTCATATAACCTGGTAACTAATGGTAATACAACAATGAGAGAGAGATAATAGTAAAAGTAATACAACAATGAGAGAGAGATATATAGTAAAAGTAATACAATAATGAGAGAGAGATAAAGAAAAGGTCATATAACCTGGTAACTAATGGTAATACAACAATGAGAGAGAGATAAAGAAAAGGTCATATAACCTGGTAACTAATGGTAATACAACAATGAGAAAGAGATATAGTAAAAGTAATACAATAATGAGAGAGATAAAGAAAAGGTCATATATATAACCTGGTAACTAATGGTAATACAACAATGAGAGAGAGATATATAGTAAAAGTAATACAATAATGAGAGAGATAAAGAAAAGGTCATATAACCTGGTAACTAATGGTAATACAACAATGAGAGAGATATATATAGTAAAAGTAATACAATAATGAGAGAGATAAAGAAAAGGTCATATAACCTGGTAACTAATGGTAATACAACAATGAGAGAGAGATAAAGAAAAGGTCATATAACCTGGTAACTAATGGTAATACAACAATGAGAGAGATATATATAGTAAAAGTAATACAATAATGAGAGAGATAAAGAAAAGGTCATATAACCTGGTAACTAATGGTAATACAACAATGAGAGAGAGAGATAAAGAAAAAGTCATATAACCTGGTAACTAATGGTAATACAACAATGAGAGAGATATATATAGTAAAAGTAATACAATAATGAGAGAGAGATAAAGAAAAGGTCATATAACCTGGTAACTAATGGTAATACAACAATGAGAGAGAGATAAAGAAAAGGTCATATAACCTGGTAACTAATGGTAATACAACAATGAGAGAGAGATAAAGAAAATGTCATATAACCTGGTAACTAATGGTAATACAACAATGAGAAAGAGATATAGTAAAAGTAATACAATAATGAGAGAGATAAAGAAAAGGTCATATAACCTGGTAACTAATGGTAATACAACAATGAGAAAGAGATGAAGAAAAGGTCATGTAACGTGGTAACTAATGGTAATACAACAATGAGAGAGAGAGATATAGTAAAAGTAATACAATAATGAGAGAGATAAAGAAAACGTCATATAACCTGGTAACTAATGGTAATACAACAATGAGAGAGAGATGAAGAAAAGGTCATATAACGTGGTAACTAATGGTAATACAACAATGAGAGAGAGAGAGATATAGTAAAAGTAATACAATAATGAGAGAGATAAAGAAAAGGTCATATAACCTGGTAACTAATGGTAATACAACAATGAGAGAGAGATAAAGAAAAGGTCATATAACGTGGTAACTAATGGTAATACAACAATGAGAGAGAGATAAAGAAAAGGTCATATAACCTGGTAACTAATGGTAATACAACAATGAGAGAGATATTGTAAAAGCCATATAACCTGGCAGGGTGGAGTATTGTGAATCCTAACTAAAGCATAGAACATTAAAATTACACTGGCAAAAGTAATCATTCTGACTTGTCATCATACATGTATGTATGAGTATCCAGCTATTTTTGGTAGCAGATTATACAGTAAAAGGTTTTTCAACTATTCATTTCTCTCTTTCAAGGCTATATCTTTTTTTTTTTTCTATTTTTTTTATTTTTGCAGGTAATTCAGTGTTGAATGTGAGTTTCAAATGAATTCTAGTTGTTTTAGAGTTACTGTAAATTAACTAATTAAGGCACTGCTCTAATTAAGGCACCACCAAGACCAAAATTATGTTTTAATAAAGGCGCCCATTGAAACAAAAAAAGAAAAATCCACGAAACTCCAATTAAGGTGCTTTATCAAATGAAAGTTAGTTTTTTGACACAGATTATCCCCAAAAATGTTCCTTGATTAGATAAATTATGGTATGTACAAATGTTCTACGTAATTATATCCTGTTTACAGCACTGTGCAGGTTACAATCCCATTATAACTCAAAATATTTTAGATACTTTTTTGGTTTTTAGGTGTAGCCTTTTCCTCTCAATGCACTATATGTAGAAATGGTACCTACAGTAGTGAAGGCTCTGCCTACTGTCATCTCTGTGAACCAGGTACATATGCAGTCAAAGGTCAGGGTGCCTGTACTCCTTGTGATGCTAAATCGGAATACTCAGGTATGTAGCTCATATTTGTAAGAAACCTTTGTCAGTTTGTTTATAGCCTGGGGAACATGTTACTTATATTTCATATCATATATTTATGTCCCAGCTCTTAAGAATTGGGAGATTATATTTGATGCAAGTTATTTTAAAAGCCTAACAATATAATGTGGTATATCCTAGGATATTTTATACAAGTTATTGTAAATGTCTAACAAGATAAAATGGTACATCTTAAGATATTCAATACACATATGGTGAAAGCCTAACAAGATAATGTACATCTCACGATGGTTGATACAAGTTATTGTAAATGTCTAACACGATAACGTGGTGCATCTCAAAATAGTCAAAACAAGTTATTGTGTAATGTCTAACAAGATAACGTGGAACATCTTAGGATAGTCAATACAAGTTATTGTGTAATATCTGACAAGATAACGTGGTACATCTCACAATAGTCAAAACAAGTTATTGTGTATCGTCTAACAAGATAACGTGGAACATCTTAGGATAGTCAATACAAGTTATTGTGTAATATCTAACAAGATAATGTGGTACACCTTATGATAGTCGATACAAGTTATTGTGTAATATCTAACAAGATAATGTGGTACATCTTACGATAGTCAATACAAGTGATTGTAAATGTCTAATGAGATAACTAGTTAGTTAGTTAGTTGCCGACTAGTAGCTCTCACCTCTGATGTAATCTAATGTAGATTTGTGTTTGTAAATATGTTCCAATTTATTGTGCTAGACTCATCTGTCAATGAAAAACAAAGCTGCTTAATAAATGAATTTTGAGGAAATGAATTTGGTAAAATATATGTTTGCTCTGTCACCAGAGATACCAGGTGTGTAGTTTTGAACAAAGAACATAACAAATGTTAAATATATCATAAAGTCTCAATAATCAAATTAACTTATGTTAGATGCCTTTTATGAATTATATGAAATCATGTTTGAAGTTACGGTGGAACCCATCTAGAAAGACCACATTTCTGTGGCAGAAGAGGTGATCTGTCAAAAGAGGTTTGATCTAAAGTATTACTTAATTTAAAGCTGTAGTCTCAACTTTTAAACCAATTTAATTAAATAAAAAAATAATTATGTACTTTTTGAAACATCCCCAATGTTTTACTTCCATTAGTAGCCATATTTGTTTAGTTTTCTGAATAGAAGCAAGTCCCCACAACGGATAAAGTTTGACAAATCAGTCATCATTGTCTAATTACAGTTGCATAGAGCAAACATGTGAAGTAATGAAGTTTGAATATAACTCAGCTGTATGTCAGAAATAAATATTGATATCAACAAAGTCCATTTTCTCTTGTCAGTATATTTTGCTAGCTAATATACTGTTCACAAGCATGTAATTAATCAGTTTAAACAGGAGAATATCAAAATTAATTGTTATTGTGAGAATGTCGTAAAATTATAAATAAACAGGAGCTCAGACCACCTGTTGTGATATGGATGTCCTCATTTCTGAAATAACGAATCAAGGACAAGTCAAACCAAGATCAACTCGGAAATATACATTCGAACACTTGTCGCGTTTCAAAGGACCACTCACATCCATTTTGAATAATTTCACAGCTATGTCTCTTATTCGATAGCATCTTTGAAAAAATATGAGAAGAGATACCTTGTCTTTGGTCAATTGTGTGCGATCCGACTGCTCACTTTACTGAGTTCACTTTACTGAGTTCACCATAATGTGTGGCACTATGTAAACATTATAACAAAAGGAGTGCAGATTACTGGTAGGATTTTATTTATATTTATGTTCAAAATCAAAGTGAGTATAATTTTACGTATGCCAAAATATTGAATTTAAAACTAATCATAAAATCAATTTTTCATGTATCTTTATTGAAGTAAAATAAATGCAGAATGTCTATTATTTTAGTACAGTGTATGTTTTGATTACATCTCATTTGTCCATTGTTTCACTTTGAGAGTACAGGTGTGAAATAATGGTCATTCTGTGGACTCACATTTTATGACGTAATTGCAAGCTGATTTCTATTGATAGCTTTAAACAAAAATGTCTGCCAGTGGAATTATGAATTAGGGATGTTTCAAAAGCATTACATGTATATACTTTTTTCAAATTCAAAACTTGTTTAAAAGTTATGATGACAGCTTTAAGTGGTTTACATAATGTGGTCTCTGAAAACAGATGGTCTACTATGACAGTTGTGTCACAAGACGGGTTTCACTGTACTGTCCAAAATTAGCTAGAAACACTGACTAGCCCCCACATTTGTCATGATTGTACTTGAATTTCAGAGGGATGGTTGTATTTATAAGAAATCTGAGGAAAATTGCTACAAATAAACAATTAAAATTCTATTTTTCTGCATCTCTGTGATGACTTTCATGTTGTTATGATGATGGGGCATCCATGGCCGAGTCATTAGAGCATCATGTGTTAAACCCTGAAGTCTCTCACCTGTAGTCAGCACAGGTTCAAGTCCTACTGGAACATCCGTTTGCCAGTTTACTTGTGGAGGTCGGTGGTATCTTCCCAGGTACCTATGTAACCATGTTTTCCCCATGTTCTGCACTTCCACTGCCAAAAAGTGGCCGCCACCTGATGACTGAAAAAGTTGTTGAGGGTGGTGTAAAACAACATTCAAAATTTTTAAAAAGTTACGATGGTCTTGTTTTCTTGTAAGAGTTATAAGTGATTTATGTTTATGTGTTTTATGTCACTGTTACAGAGAGAGGATCATCACAATGTCAAAAGAAACCTCCATGTAAAAAGCAAGACTATTACTCCTTCCAGACTCCATGTGATACAAACAATAAAGTAAGCATCTAATTTTAAAGTTTAGTCAAATGCTGATCATCTGGACTGAAGAGTTGGGATGATCTGTCCTGTACAGTTTGGTAAATTGAATGGTTAACTTGACTTTTCTCACAGCCAATCTGTATGGCCTAAGTGGAGAAGTGATTTTGTCAGAATGCTTGCTTGTTAATTTAGGAAATGTTTTTCTTTCATTAAATGAGCAGGATTTTATTTTCCATCACAAGGTTTGGACTTATTTTAAAATTCAAGGAAAAAATCATAGAAGAGGTACCTTATTTTCCAGATTATATGTCACACCTTTATATAAACCGCAGTGCTGATTTTTAGCGATTATTTAGAATTAGGTAACATATAAACCTCACCGGTATTTAAGCTGCATGAGTAGATTAATGTTTTGTGACTCCATGTAGTGAATACATGTGTCTAAAAACATGTTCAAAGTACTATTGCCACAACTATCTGACCGAGAATTCCTCTGTTTTTATAGGTTGTTATGTAGTAACAACTTACTATGGGTTTACTTTGACTTTTCATTGAGGGCTATCCTGTTAGCAGTGAAGAGGTCATGGTGGTTGCATTTGCAAAATATAGTCCAACTCAAGAATTCAACTTTTACAGAAAAGTCAAATATTTTGGTGTATACATGTATGAAATTAAATCTAGTTTGAATAATCATTAAATGAAATACCACATGATTCTACTTACTTCTGCCTTTTAAAATTTGTTGTTAGGTTCAACCAAACGTTATCGATCTATTCATAAATATGGAATTCCTCTATATAAGATTCCAGTGATGTTGAGCCTGTATTACTAGCCATTCATCATATGATTTTGACAGCTAGCTTCAAGTATACAGTGATGTAAATAGAAACAATTGCATATCGCTGATACCAACATGAACCTAAATCAATTTCTAGTGAACATCAAGAATATGTATGTTTTCTAGTCCATGGAAAAATGAAACCAAAAGCAGAATAGAAGGGATAGCATTGAGTAGGAGGTGCTTGTTATGCAAATAGCGCTTGAAAGTTCCTGTCCATTTTGAAAACTATCAAATTAACATGTTTGTCAACTAATCGCTATACATAACCTGCCTTAATGAGATTCCCGTGCATATTCCCTTTATTTATACACCCTATATGGTGACCACATGCCTTACATAACCAGCGTCAGCTTAATTTCAGCAGATGGTTACTTGTATATTGTATGTATTGATATCGCAAAGGGAGGTAACTGAAACATTGAATGTTACAATTTCAAGTTCTCGTTTCCGCGGAAGTTAGGGGAATCACCTTGTCCATTGTCGGGTGTTTACACAACTTTTGAAGTTACTCACAATTAAATTGGGATGTATAAACATAAACTTTTTGTGTAATTTCTCTGTATATAATGGATTTCAAACAGAAACGATGTCTTCAACAAAAAAAAAAAACAAAAACGTTTTATCCATTGCCAAAAGCGTTGATGTCCATAAGTGAAATTGGTGATAAATCGTTTTGCTACATCACGACTTTAGGCCGGAATTATGTTAATAAAAAATTATTTATTAAACAATAAACCAATAAACATGGGGTAAACTGTCTGTTTCACCCTGTACAGTTATATATATTAATTAATACAAGACAGAGAACTTTGTTTGGTTGTTTATTTAGTCAAGGCAGAGTATGTGTTCATGTACCACAGTAATAGCCCTAAATAGGATTGTTTACATTCGATATTACAAGCCCTAAAATATGCTGTAAATAACAGCCATTTTTGCACTATGAAAAATTTATTTTACCTGTTCCCAGTGCCATGTTTGGTGTAAATATAAGTAGGCACCATAAATGCTCACATTTTATTTTGAAATGAGTGTTAATGCACGACAGACAATATTTAAAGTTGGTGCGGAAGATACAACAAATAAAATTTAAAATGTTAATTTTGAATTTATTTAGATGCTGGAAATTGAAGTTTTTTGGGGTTTTTTTTGTTTCAAGATCTACATTAATTTGATTTATTTTGATTTCATATATGTTAGATAGAAGTAGTTTGAATCCCATGTCTATTTTGCCAAAATAACAACACATTTCGTAATTTCAGTACTTTGATTGATACGTTGGATTTATTGGAAAATTGTTTTAAATGATTTACAACATTGAAAATTTGTGTATAAAAGGTGTTTAATATGTGCATTACAAAAACCCCCATTGCGCCTCTTGCTAGCTAGTTTTCTGCTTTTGAAAATATTACTTGATGTTCTGCAATGCTTTTTTCAATGGGTTGTCACGTAACTTTGGATCAAGTGATCGGTTGATACATCAAAAGCAAAAATAGGCAGTGTGGTTAAGTATTTGGGAATGATATACATTGTATATGACCTGAATAAGTAACATATATTTTTTCACAATTGTGTTATTTATTAGACATCAACAAGTTGCAAGATAGATGATGCAAATCTAAAGTGAAACCAGATTTTTTAACTGTGCTATGGAAACTTCACAAACAAAACTCGGAATTCTTGAATTTTTGAAACATATAAACCGCACCTTTTTATAAGCTGCAGCACTCCAGGAGTTGAAAAAAAAGTTGTGGTTCATATTCCGAAAAATACAGTATTCACCTTGCAATACTTGTGAATGGATATGTCAATAGATGTGGCATTGATAAGAAATTCACATCATTATCATGAAATAAGTTTCATGTATTAGGCTTGTAACCTAGATTGTTCCTGACCTTTGATCTCGCATCTTTTAAGATACTGCTGTGTGATGAAGCATACAATTCTTGTGTATACATGTATTAAGAAAGTGCTGATAGTACTTAAAAATTTTTTTTTTGGTCAGACTCAAACAAAGTATGAGTGGATCCAACCTCAAATATGTCGTACAGATATAAGTGGGGCAGTCAGCCTGCCAGCAGCAGATGGTGATGTAAAGGACTGCCCACCCTGCAATCCAGGAATGCAGTATATAAAAGGACAAGGATGTGTGTATTGTACAGATAATCACTTCTCGGATGGATCAAAGCCTTGTTTACCTTGTCCAGCCTCCACATCACCATATTATGCCATAGAGTATAAATGGTGGAACAGTCTCCCACAGAATATGACATCTAAGTGTATCACCTTCACTGGTTTGTATTATTTTATGGATACATCTGTAATATATGATTACATGGATTATCATGGAAATATTTACCAGTTAAACGTAATGTGTACATTCACACATTTATATACATATATCCTGTTGTTCAGCTTTCAGATTATTCCTGGACATTTGAGTAAAGTGAAATTTATCTTTCACAGAAAAATCAATTTCAAATAGTTCAGTTAAAAACTTGACAATTCCAGCTGACAAACTGTAGCTGATAATATCTTTATAGGAGTGAAATAATCACATATGTTCAATTTACAAATACAGTTTGGGTCTTTTATATATAATCTTATGAATTAACATTAAAATGAGCAGTGATTTGCCCTCCTCCTGTATAATCATAAATTTGTCTTCCAATGCAAAGAAATTCAGTTTTATATTCTGTCTTTCATTTAGAAAATAATTGCTCTACTGCGACATCATGGACCGTATCTGGTGATCACATTCGCACACAATTTGCTCGTGATGAGGGTGCATATCAAGTGTTAATTCTAAGGATTGATGGATTCAGAGCTCCTACTGAAAATGTAGACAATGTTGAAGTTGGAGAAGTATCATTCATTTTTGAAACAAGCTGTAAAAGTTCTTGTGAATTGGTCTTTCTAACAGTGAGTTGCCTTTGAAAAATCATAAGCATGAAGAACTGACAAAGAAAAATTGGTTGATTTTTGTAAAAAGAATTGCATCATCATTACCTCACAGAAAAGAATCATTCTTAATATGTTTGGGTGTTTTTTTTGTTGTTTTTGTTTTTGTTTTTTTAAATACTTATCCCATGTCCATCACAGAATTTTGTGATAGCAGTTTTAAAACTTATAAATCAGATGTATTCAATCTTCGAACAATTTTTCTAACTTGTCTAATTTTGATAAGATTGATATTATTTCATTAGTATACATACTTTAGCCCAAAGCATTTTATGTGCTTACTGTAATAGCATCCAGTATAATATTTTATATGTTAATTGTGTCCCCAAACGACGTTAGTTAGTTGCTATCCATGACTCGGCATGAGTGTAACTGAAACAGCCAACATTGTGGCTTTAGATGCTCACCAAAATTAATTAAGATTGAGAGAGCAATTTGTTAAACAATAAATTTATAAAATCTAAAAGATTACCATTGCGATGAACATAGCACGTAAGTCCTGGTGTTGCAGTGAACAGAGAGTTTGCCAATACTGAGTCAATGTTGGTCCAATCGTCCTCATCAATGCACAGAATAATCCTATCAGCCGGTGACTTATCCACAAGAGTTTCCCGAGAACTTGTGTTGAATTTACATCTAAATCTCCTATTTCAATCTGAAGAAATCGTCTTCCTCCTCCGAGTTGTAACTAATGAAACATAGCTCCAAAATTCCATTATCGTACAGTGAACAAAGCGATGCAGATGCCATTTGTAATACTTTCGTTTTCTCTAAACAGAGATTTTAAAGGTCATGTAAGTCATTCAGTCTTTATTTTTAGTGATAAAAGTGTGTCAACCAATCAGATGAAAGACTTATCTACGACATGTCCATATATTTTTATATTCACCAATGGTCTTGTACATAGGATTCCATAGTATTTATAGCGTACATGAAAATCGAATATACACATGTTTGGCAGTGAGCATGAGTCTGTGTCAGTCGTACATATACATGCTTGGCCGTGACAGCGTGTATACTTAAAATCATATATATATATATATGTGTGTTTGGCGGGATAAGGATTATAAGGGAATCCAGATTTTCAGTACGGCATTGGCACGTGCCACACGGGCAAGTTAATTATGTAAATTTACTCACCAGAAATATTTCTTACTCATCAAAGCAAGCGGGCGAGCTGATTTTTCGAACCCTGTAATCTATATATGACATTCTCTCATTTATTTTTCATGTAAGTCTGTTTGGAGTATTAATCAAATATATTTAGTAAATGCAGTTGTATCATTTTGACTAAATTACTGAATTATTTTTATATATTTAAGGATGAAGGTGGACATAGTAATATAGTTAAAGAATGGTCTGGAACTGAATCGAAGTCTCTGTACAAGTAAGACACATTTTTGAGTTCATCTCTCTGTACAAGTAAGACACATTTTTGAGTTCATTTCTCTGTACAAGTAAGACACATTTTTTAATTCATTTCTCTGTACAAGTAAGACACATTTTTGAGTTCATCTCTGTACAAGTAAGACACATTTTTTAGTTCATGTTGTATAGTATGTTTAGTCGCTAAGCTTTCCTTTTGAATAACAAATAAGTATGCAAGGTGAATGCCTGCTGAATTATTAGTAAAAAAGAGACTTTGGAATCTTATTTCATTCTAAATGTCGAAATTCTATAAATGATTATTGTTAAATTAAATTTAAAAAATGATTAAATGCAGTAAAGCAAATTAAAGAGAACATCAAGTTTTAACCCAGTCTCAGAGGTACCAACCTTTATGCTTTTAGTGTAATCCTTTTAATTTTATAAACTTTGTCAATTAAATTATGGTCTTTTTGAATGCAACTCTTTGAACTTGTAATTTTAATTTTTAGCATAAATTTCATTTTCTATTGTTCCATGTATATTTCAATTATGTTCAGAAAGCAATTCCTTGGTATCCACAAACCCAGGGATGAATTTTTTTGCCATGCTACACATGCAACCTTCCATCTATTTCCATTGGTTTCCATTCAGCATCGTCCATCATGCGTTAACATTGAACATTTTAAACTTCTTTTTGAAAACTGGGAATCCAAATGTCATCACATTTGTTTAGAAGTATTTTTAGAATAAGGGGAACTTAAATTATAAATTTCATAATTGTTGCACCTCTGATGCCTTGATGTAGGGCTAAAACTGCCAAAGTAGCGAAATCTTCAAATATCCTCTCAACTCCTGCACATCTTAAAGGCAAACTGAATAAGGGGGTCTAAAGTATATTTTTAGGGGCTCAAATGGGGGTAGGGTTTACTATAGAAACAAATGGGAAAATTAAACATTACATTTTTATATAGGGATCCGACTCTTCAGTTTTTGTCTGCAACCTCAAAACAATATAGTTCACTAAAACTATGGCTTTCAACAAGGATATTCAATGTGTGTTCTACCATGCTATTATTAATATTAGCAGGTAAATCAAATTTTTATGATAACTTTGATAAATGAATCGATATATTAGGCTTACTATATTCATTTGCACACATTAGGATCTACTTCTATCATCTGAATACAGAGATGAAGATGAAGAGTTAGCATCACCACTGTTTTGTATCCATGTACATGTTAAACCATTGTCTCCTTCACAGGTTTAACAACTTTTATCATATTATTATTGAACTTGGAAGTCCAATTGGAATATGAAACTTGTAATTGTAATGTAATTAATAATTATTTCAGTGGCTTGATGTTGTTGACATAGATCTAACATTAAACACGTTGTGAAGTTTTGCAACTTAAATTCATTGTATTTCAACTTTCTAGGGGCCTGCTCCAAACATCGAGTTGTAATTATGCTTAATTGAACTATTAAATGTGACCTCGTGTGCACATAATGCACTGTATACATGATCAAGTCACAAAATAATGATCTTCCACCCTACAATAGCATTGGGATTCAAGACTGTGTCAGAAACTGCATAACAAACATACATCATTCATACCCGTCAAGTTTACCGATTTCGGCAGTAGTCTATCTACCACTTGTCTTCCGCCAAGAAACAATCTACCGATTTCTACCGATTTTCAAATTTTCAACCGATTTCCGTATATTTCCACAGCTTCTCATCCATTTTCTGGCAATCAGTAAATAGGTTACGTAAGTCCCTTATATCTACCAAATAGTCGTCGGGAACACCGACTAATAACCCTGTTTATTAATATAATGTCATTAGACTATTCAGAGGTGTAATTATTAGACTTGTGCTGGGGTTATAATTACACATGATCTTTAGTGTGGTCAGGTACATATACATATTGATTACCTGTATA
The DNA here is from genome assembly GCA_030159075.1 of Atrina japonica. Taxonomy (NCBI): domain Eukaryota; kingdom Metazoa; phylum Mollusca; class Bivalvia; order Pterioida; family Pinnidae; genus Atrina; species Atrina japonica. The sequence goes on along the minus strand of BROG01000580.1, from coordinate 304,727 downwards.
TTTAAACTGCCACACCTATAATCAGTATCCATATGTTCTGTACTCTATACACACATCAAAGATTATCATCATTAATGTTTTATTAATTTCATGCAGTTTGTGTATCAATCCTCAGTGATTTTTCTTTAAAATTTTACTGAGATATATCAAAGTGAGATTTTGGTGTCTTCTATGACGTCCGCACTCCACATACTATACAGTGTTATTGATGCATCATGATTTCAATGCAAAAACGATTTTTTATTTCAATTACATGATATTTTAAACACAGACAATAATGTCATCTTGTAACTCATTAAATTGAATTAAGTAAATTGTCATTAATGACCATTTATACAATTATATAACCTAAATCATCTTTTTTTATTATTATTAAAAGCAGATTTGATTTTCCCCTGTAAAATCCATTTTATTTGAGTTATATTATCTCGGCACCTGTCTGTGAAGTTGAAGTCTGCACTACAAGCTGAGGTCACTGAAATTTGACCATCAACGCATAAGGATGGAAAGTTTTGGAATAAGTAATACAATCAAATTGACACTCAATCTTGAGTATTTAATTGTTTGACAATTGCAGCTACAAAATAATTTAGGCGAATTTAAAGATAAGACAAGGATTGAGGTTGCTGGTGTTACAGTTATAATGGCATAATTAATTTAATGATGATTTGACAGGTAGTAGCAATGTATGTGTACATTATCAGTATACACAAGTAATATTAGTGATGTTAAATATTATAAAATGCACCAGTTATTAAAAAAATGCACCAGTTATTAAACACAAATGATGTATTTTTTGGTTCTCATATCCATGTTTTCATCTCTGCCAACTTCTAGCTCATGCTGTAGGCCTAAAACAAAGTTGATTAAGAGTTGTCATGATCTATATATTAGCACTCCAGTACACTTTGAAACTATAAAAATTTATCTACAGATGTGAATCCAAGTAAATTTTAGATCTCTAGATTGTTAGATTTTCTAGGCATACCCACAGCAAACATGCATTGTAATTTTTCCAGTGCTCAACATCAGTGTGGCCATTCAGGCCTTTGATTACTTGCATTTTAACTGATAAAAATCATTACACTGTACTTCAAACCAAATATTCTCTTGGATGACATGATTTAAGGATCTCATTGCCATGTAGGGCTTTATCCCCAACATCTTTCCCCACCACTCTCATTTCAGAAATCTTCCAAAATCTCAACAATAATTGCAATCCCCATCCCTAAACCATATATTTTCTGATTCCTCATGGCAAGACCAAATCTACTGGAAAATTTCAGAGATTTCAAGGGCATTCCCCACCCCCTTATTTCAGATATATTCAATTATCTCAAAAATAGTTTAGATCCCCATCCCCTAAATCATATATTTTCTTAGTACTTATGACAAGAAAAGTTGTATGGTGGTATTTTGGGGATCGCAAGGGTCATTCCCACCCCATTATTTCCAAAATCTTCAATTATCTCATAAACTGTTGAAGTCCCTATATCTTAACCATATATTTCTTATTCCTCATTACAATACAAGATGTTTTGTGCCAATTGGGGGTCCCAAGGGCCATTTCCTGCTCCCTTATTTCAAAAATCAGCAGTTATCTCAAATATTGTTGAGATCCCCACAGTAGGTGTCGTCCCGTTAAATAACCCTCAATGCTCAATGACCATAAGTGCCGAGCATAGGCCAAAATTTGAAGCCCTTCACCGGCATTTGGTGATGTCTCCATATGAGTGAAATATTCTTGAGTGAGACGTTAAGCAACAATAAACAAACAAACAAACTGATTGATGTTTTGTTTTTGTCCATGAATTACCGGAACAGATTTAAGTCTTTTGCTGATTATTACTTAATCAGTTAAAAAAACTTCAAAAATACATATTTTGTGACTGAAATGTAAACATGATAATATAAATGTCATAAAATATACAATATCATGCATTAAAATAATAAAAAAATTTGAATCATTTTTTATTTTCATTACTTACATGTTGTGCATGTATTAGTATCATATTAACTAAGTGGACGACATCTCACCAGTAAAGATACATGTCGCTAAAAATTAAGAAAGTTATCTCCCTTCAGTGTCATATCTTGTGTGATCCTTTGTATAAAGACCACCTGTCTGTAAAGACCTTTTTTTGTAATTCCCACTTCACTGTGTCTCTTTCTCTCTCATACACACACACACTCGCTTTATCCAGTCCACACACAGATATACATATGTACACACAAATCCACTTTTTTTATAGTTAAATACAAGATCATGACTAATTTTTCTTATATTTATAGCCACAATATAATGTCACCTGGACCGGTCATACTTACCTGGGCATTCCAAACTGATAATGATGATTCTGACACAGTCAAAGATTTTGCCAAGATCTACAGCATCAGAGTGACAAACACTTTACATGGTGGAGCATCATCTTGTCAAAAGTGTCCAAAAGGAGTTGATGAGAAAAAGGAGTAAGTTGACATTTTACACACACACACACACACAGAGACACACACACACACACACACAGAGTGGATTCCTTTTAATTGCATAGCCAAAATGTCAGAGAAAATTACGCAAATAACAGGAAAATGCAATTAACAGGAAGAGTGAAAAATCAGGGTTTGAAAAATTGGTAAAAAAGCACATGAGTGATTACAAAAATTCCACTCACCAAAACACATTTCGCACTTGCCCAAGTATGAATTAAACTCTAGTATTTCAAAGTAAATGTGGTAAGAGCGTATAAATCTTTTTCAAAATAAATAGATCTTATATGATTGAACAGATAAGATACTGTTTATTTGACAAATTGTCATTTTTTCTAAACAAGTACTTATTATGCAGGAAAATAAGTGAAAATCTTACCACATTTTTTGTATGTTCTCATTTGAAATTTTTAGAATTCAAATTCTTGACTGAAAGTTTGGTTACATGCAATAAAAAAAATAGTTTTTGTTTAAATTTTGTTTTATAATTTATTGTTGTTTTAATAGATACATTTATATATAATATTGTCTCTAAATGATGCATTTACATCTAAATTAACTGTAAATGCATCATTAGGGTTTTCCACTTTCCTATTAGACCTATTAGTTTTGTTATTGTTGTGTTTCTTCTTCTTCTTCTTCTTCTTCTAAAATGATAACTTTCCTGGGACTTTTTAATATATTTCTAAAGTAAATAAGAGAAATACACAGGGTTATGTTAAAGAAAACAGGTGTTTAAATTTAACTGATTTCATTTTACTACATTTGATATCGTTTTTGTAAAATTATTACGTTTTGACAAATATTTTTGAAATAAAAAAAATGTACGTAACTGTCTACACGATTTTATGTTTGCTATATAACATTATTACCTTCAGCTTTCATGAAAGGAGGAAACGTCAAACAAATTTACACAGGTGTTTCATAAATTGTTTATCTTAGTAAAACATGTATCATACAGGATTTTTGGTTTCCTGTTTTTATAAATAGTATTCGTAGAGAAAATACATGTGTCATTCTGGGATATAGCAGTAACTTTATGTCCTGATTTTGAGCAATTTTTTGAGTGAGTAAAATCTGAATAAATCCCTTTGGAGATTCTGTCATGCTACCCCACCAGACAGAATCTCCAAAGAGATTAGGGTAAAATCCTGATTTTAACACACACACACACACACACACACCCTAAAAAATCGCTTAAAATCGGGACAGAAAGTTCGGCGAACTCATTTATGCCCTAATACTTTAGATGGATTGGTAATATATTGAAGAGTTACAAGAGGCCGTATTATGAATGAACAGTTCCTTAATAGGCCCCTAGTGTCATGTTACGTACGTTTTGGCCATTATTTTACACTACTCGGATAAAATACTGTTAATATACTATGTCTCATTGAATAAATAATAGCACCACGGTCAAAATATATACATGTATGTTCTCAGAGATCGAGACGAAGTAATACTAATACTATATAAAGTTGTGACGGTAATCGAATGTTCCAGAAAGATGGTCAATATAAAAACAAATTTTTTGAAAACGGCAATAAAATTTTCCGAGTCACGTTGATTTCCGTGGCTCTGTCGGTAAACAGCAAACAAAATTAATTTTATTTTAGGCCTAAAATAAGTCATTTAATAATTGTGTTTGGTCACATATGAAATTTTATAAACTCTTCTTAATGTTTGCAGATGTATCCCATGTCCAGATGGACATTACATAGACGAGAATACCACACAGTGTATGCCATGCCCAAAAAATTTCATAGTGAGGACTGGAAATTCCTGGGGAATTGAATCATGTGAAGAATGTGGACCTGGTTTGCATGCTGAGAAAGGCAAAAGATGTGTCACAGATTGTTCTTACATGGATGATGATGGCAGAAAGTATGATTTTACAGCCTTGAAATCGTAAGTGAATTTCATCTAATGTTCATCTTATATCTGAATCTATATTTTCTATATAATGCTGTACCTACAGAAATGTTTTGTGTTACTAAATTATGGTCAGAATTAGTGTAAAAACAAAAATATAGATAATGAAATCAAAACCTGTTAATTATATACATGTAGTCACATATACACAAGATCTGTTATTTGAATTATTTCAGGTTACAGTATGTAACAGGAAGTAGATTGTTTACAGCTAGTGGAACTGAGTATTATCATGGTTTCAACATTTCCTTATGTGGAAATGAACATACCCAAGCATCTTGTGTCAACAATATGACATCTGGAGGTGGAAAGGTAAGTTGTATACTTAATTTTGCTCTTGTTTATTGTAGTTTTCTCCACCCTCTCCAGGCTGGTAATTAATAGCCATTCTCTGTAACCATTTTAACTCTTATATAGTGAGTGTGACACTTGAGCAAAGCTCATGGTGACCTATTGCAATCGTTTTTTGTCTGTCTTCGTGCGTCGTCCGTTAACTTTTTCACATTTTCAGCTTCTTCTCGAGAACCTCTGGACCAAACTTGGTCACTAACATCAATACCTGAAGGAGCATGACAAATTGCAAAGTTCATGGTCCTCACCCCTAGGGGGCCCTAGGGAGCCCTAGGGAGGGGGTAAAAGCCATGAAAAATAGGGTAATTGTAAAAATCTTCTTCTCTACCGGGGTACCTTACTGAAGCAATTGCTTTATATGGTTGCAATGTACTAGAGTTGCTTTACCAAAATTGCAAAATTCATGACCCTGAGGGCATAGGTTCTGCCCCTAGGGCAGGGCTAAATTTACTATATAATAAAAATACTCAAATCTTCAAAAATATTCTTTTCAACTCATGCATATCTTACAGGAAAAGTGAATACATGGTTAGAAAGAGCATGAAGCCCTCTACCAAAATTGCAAAATTCATTACCCTGAGGGCATGGGTTCTGCCCCTAGTGCAGGGCTAAATTTACCATATTGTAAAAGTAGCCAAATCTTCAAAAGGATTTTTCTCAGCTCCTGCACATCTTAAAGAAAAACAAAATGTATAGTTAGAAAGAGCATGAAGCCCTCTACCAAAATTGCAAAATTCATTACCCAGAGGGCTAAATATACTAAATATAGCCAAATCTTCAAAAGCCTTCTTCTCAACCCCTGCACATCTAAAAGAAAAACTAAATGTATGGTTAGAGATGGCATGAAGCCCTCTACCTATATTGTAATATTCATTACCCTGAGTGCATGAGTTCTGCTCCTAGGGTGGAGCTAAATTTACTAGGACTGAAAGGGATCTCCTTGAAATTTGACATGAAGGTTCCCCTTGAGGTCTAGTTGTGCATATTACATTTTCAAAGAGATTGGAATCCAATATGGCCGACAGGTGGCCATCTTGGAATTTGACCATTGGAAGTTTGTTATTGCTATTTCTCAGAAAGGACTGAAGGAATTTCCTTGAAATTGGACATGAAGATTCCCTGTGAGGTGTAGTTGTGCATATGACATTTTTAGATAGATTGGATTCCAACAAGGCTGACAGATGGCCATCTTGGATTTTGACAATGGAAATATGTATTTCTCAGACTGTACTGAAGGAATCTTTTCGAAATTGATTAAGGAGGTTCCCCTTGAAGTCTAGATATGCATATTACATTTTCAGAGAGATCAAAATCCAAGATGGAAAACTGTTGGCCATGTTGAATTCCATTCTCTCTTAAAATGTAATATGTTCAGTTCAGTTTTGCTATAATCTTATGGAAAACAGATGTATTTAAGTTCAAATTCAATGTTGAGACACAAAATACGAGAAAAGAGGAGAAAAGAACAGTCTGTCATAGATCAGACATAGAACATTCCATGGTGGGTGCCAAGATCCCTCTGGGATCTCTTGTCTCATTCCTCATGATAAGACAAGTTTAATGGTGATACTTTGAGGGTCCCCAGGGTCATCCCCATCCCTTTATTATATAAATATTCAATTTTCTCAAAAACCGTTCTGGTCCCCACCCCTAAACCATATATTTTCTTATTCCTCATGACAAGACAAGTTTTATGGTGATTTATTGGCGATCCCCAGGGTCATTCCCCACCCAGTTTTTCAGAAATCTTCAATTATCTCAAAAACAATTGCGGTCCCAACCCCTAAACCATATATTTTCTTATTCCTCATGATAAGACAAGTTTTATGGCGATATTTTGGGGGATTTGGATTTGCCAGAGACGGATGTATCATGTGCTTGAGGCACTCTTGTTTGAAACTTCACACACTTTCATAACTTGATGAAACAAATGAAAAATGATTAAATTTTAGTTACTATGGGTTTTTGTGTTTGTTCCTGTCTGTATGTGGTGGGATGGGGTAGGGATGAAAGATTGTGCATGCTTGTGTGTAACATTGTTGTGATTGGGGAAATTTTATCATTGAATTAAATATTTATGAATCATGAATATGTCATTTATGTTGAAAATGTGAAAAAAGGTAGGGTTTTTCTTACGGAACTCCTATATGGCATTGTTTAACTTGAAGGTGTTTTATTGGATGCTGTATTTTGTGACAGGATTCCTCAGGAAAGGTAATAAATGCAATGATATGCCGGTCAACAATGGTACCGCCTAGGAATCTGGAATCAGTGGTTTCCACTCAGCCAGTCAGGTAATAATATAAATCATTACTAAAGCATACTGTTCCATATATTAACTACAGTCAAACCTGTTTTCAGCAGCCACTCGCAGGTGACCTATGGTTCCAGGTTGACAAAAATCACAAGAAAATTAGTGTACATTATACAGTAAATTCAAAATTTACAACATGACAGTACCCTTTATTGAAATTAACCTGCAATATATTTCAAGTATATTTTTTCAGTATAATGGGTGTATTGTACTTTATTAAAGCTTACGTTTACTGTCAACTTTGTTATTGATATTGTTGTTGAGGGAGACAACTCTTTCGTGTGTCATTGCAGCTGAAGTCTAAATTTAAGAGTCATGTTGAAATACAGTTGTCTGATAGGGTCTCAGTGTTCTAGGTTTATATCTCCCGTCACCCGTGCCAAGTCAAATTTTCAATCAGGAAAGTAAAAATCTGCCCTCTTGACCTGGAAAGTAAAATTACCGATAGGCTACCTAATCATCATTGGATAATCTAGGGGCCTACTCAAAAACCCATTTGTAATTACACTTAATAGAACTAGTGACTGAGCGTAATGCAATGTATACATAACCAAGTGACAATTAATTGTCTATTAAGTTACGAAAACATAGAGATTCAAGAGTGTTAAAAACTGCATAAAGTTTTTTATATTGGATCATAAGTTTTTTATGTTGACATATCTACATTTAATGAATCAGTGATAGGGCCTATAAGGAAGCCATTGTCAGGCTTTATATATCGCTGGCCTTAAAATTATCAAGAATTTTAAAATTATAATTCATTGCTGTACTATTAAAAAGATTTGCAGTTATGCTTAATCAGGTGTGACACTTTTTTTTTGTTCTGATTCGTGCAGATAATCAATTTCATACAATAAATAAAAATGTTACAATATTCCATGTCGGGTATATGATATTGTTTAGATGTTTAGGTTAATTTGTTTTTGATATAAAAGGACAAGTGACATTAGCCTGTCTGCATTTTATTTCTTGATTGCCACAAATACTCATACCAGAAATTGCTAGGGCCTTACAAAGTTGAAGCTGAGCACCAAAAAATCCGGATCCAAAACCAGATTATGCAAGAACTCAAAAATGATCTATTGCTTAATTGCTATAAAAACTGTGTTATATGTAGGATGCTAGTTTCTGGAATTTGATACACAGCAGCTTATAGCAACAGACTATGCATTGTGCTGTTGATATGCCCCTGAATTAAAACAAGGAATATATATAGAGATTTTACAAAAAATGTTACTGGATTATTATGTTTATCTAACTTAAGTTAGTTAATTTTCAAAATTTGAAGACTCTACATTTATCAAGTTTCTTTTTAAATTTTGAAAATAAATTATCAAGAGTTAGATAAACATGATAAACACAATAATCAACTTACACAAGTTGTTGAATCTGTTTTGGCCATAACTGAAAACTTGAGTAGTATGGACTCGTTCTCCAGATTTTAAAGATAGGAAACCCAACATTGCTAGAGACTTCAATAATGGACCCCTTTCCCTCTAATTACCATAAAAACCCATGTAATGTGCACACTATTCTCCACTTTAACTGGACCCAAAAATGGCCTAGAAAATTCCGTCATCATACTCTCAGTTCCTTTAAAATAGATGTCACCAGTATAGTCCTCAAATTATTTCTATATTACAACTTTGCATTTATCATCATAAGAAAATCAGAGCCACTTCTTACTGTGTGTTGAGTTATGGTTGTGAACAGCAGCGTGTTTTGGTTCATTTGTTAGGATTTGTTACTAAAAATATTTCAAAATTTCCTTTTTTTTGTGCCCCAGCCTGAAAGATCTGTTGGGGCATCTAGGGTTTGGATTGCCCGTCTGTCTGTTCATGTGTCTGTCTGTCCATTATTCTGTCCCGCTTACATATAAAATGCAATATTTCTAGTTTGGATCGTGATACAGTTACCAAACTTAGACTGTAAGTTCATCTAAGGGTTGCTCACTTTTCACTGACATCACATGTCCCTGGGGGTGGGGTCGGGTCAGGTCAAAATGTAGGGCATTGCAATATTTAAAGTTTGGATTGTGATAAAGTTGGGATGTGTGGCATTTATGCTTCACAAACACATCTTGTTATTTTAAACAATATCTGGTGGCATTGAAAAATTGGAAAGTAACAGTGGTTTTATATCATTGTCATATATGATTAAAGTTCCTTAACTCAAGGAGAGATATAAAACATGCATTTCAATAAAAAAAAAAATTTAAATAAAGTTCTGCATCTTCAGGACCCATGTCATCACTGTAAAACTAAATCAGGTGTTATAAAATATCATTTGTATTTCATTTGTATAAATCTAGTTTGAGTGCCATGAATAAATAATTATTTCTACTGAAAATCAAAGAATGATGTGCAACAGTTTTAAAAATTGTAAATCTATATAAGAAACTCTCACTTTTACATATCTATTGACATTTTAATTTTCAATTAAACATGTATAGATATCTTAAATTAAGAATAAGTTAAGAATATTAGAGTTTAACAAGATAGACCATTACTTTGTTGTAATATGTTGTATGTGACAGGTCTTCATCAGTTGTAGCTGTTTCTTTCTTCATTTTTCAGCCTTGGAGATTATTTGACACAGATAGCATCAAATCAGACACATGACTCTGACACCTTTAAACGGTATCAAAAAGAAGGTTTTCCTGTGAAAGGTAAGTTTAACAAACATAAATGTTAATGTAATGATGGGTCAGTCTACCATTTAATCCTGGGTTGGGTGGTTGGGGGAGTGCTTTAGTATAAACATGTTTGATTCTGTTATTATTGATACGAGGAGTGTTCCAAAAATAATGTCCTCTGTGCATTGTCTCGCAGAAATCATGCCATGTGAACTCAAACTTACCACGTTTCGATAGATACTGGTAGATCAGTGAAGCATAACACATGTAAAAATTTTGGTCATTAATTTGTAGTGTATTTATTACACTATACACAAATTGACTGGTAAAAGAGCAGGAAATGTGCTAGAAAGTAGGGCCTACATATAACATGTATAAGGTAGATCGCTACTCAGCATAAAACTTATTGATATTTACAATGATGTGTGTGTGACATTTATGGGGAGGGTCAAATGTTTCACAGATTTAGTTGTTGGTCGGTAGCTAAATTTAGGACTGGACAGTAGCAACTTCAAGATGCTGCTCACGCCCCAGTCATTCTGTAACAGCTGCATCATGTACATCTCAAATCAACATCACCTTTTTATTTGATCGAGTTGTAGCTTTGTGAATGACATTTATAATGTCTCTGATTATAGAAATACGGATGAATTATGATTTCATATCGACACAGATTGACAGAAAAAGAGTTAAACTTTTAAGATATCAAATATGTTTACCCACTTTATCCATTTTTATGCTAAATATGAGCTTCAACAACAGTACATGTTTGGAATTTATGCCATTTTTACTACAAGATATACACCTCCATTATTTTCAATTTAATCGTATAAAACCACAAAAGTTCAAACTTGTTTGTGTTATTTTGGTTAATTGTATGAAATCATATCAGATGCACTTTGCCCCCAATGGAAGAGTTCCAACCAAATTTGGGCCACCAAAAATATGAGACTCCCAAGTATTCCCAAGTAATTATGTACAGTTTACGCCGATATACACCTTTTGTTTTTCTGAATTTTGGCAATATATCAAGATTTACTGTTTTTAATGGTGCAAGGATATACCGTTGGACTGTATATTGCAGTATATTTTGCACAGTTCGGTTTAAGGTTTTTTCGTGTTAATGATACGTTCCAGATTTTGTCGTATTCCAGATTACCTGTCGTATATCGGTTTCGAGAGTTTGACTTAAAACAAAAATGGCTGCTACTCTCAAGCATGGTCCTTTGATGTTTAAGTTGGTAAATTGAAAGCATTATTGCTTTAAGAGTGGAAGAAAAAGACGGTAAAATGTTACAGATAAAATCACTGTGTTTGTCTGTACTGTTGTTACATGTACGTTGAATTGACAAATAAATCTGGAAAACATCAAACATGTTCACTCACTCAAAACGTCACACAGTCATAGCCTAGGCATAGGCCTAACTCTATAACTGCCTGTGCTCAAAAGGAGAAACCGGTCCCAGTTAACACTCTAATGGGTACCAGACGACGAAGTAAGGAAGAAATAAGTTTACAGAGGGCCTTATATTGTGTCTATTGTTTAGGTTTGGACAATTTGGCCACCCTATTAAAATGGTCAAAATATGTAGCATTACATGTTCGATGGCCGGAAAATCTAAATCTGTTTCTAAATTTAACCCGGAAACATTAACTCTTTGACAGGTCGGTAATACAAAGGCTTTAAGATTACATATCTCCTCTACTCATAATTATTTCTTGTCGTGTGGTAATTGCTGTGTAACATACAATGTGTCAATTTTTTCCAAATTTCACAGAAGCAAGAATAGAAAATTTTGAAACTCTTTAACCCCGTCCCTGTCGGACCTCTACACTTTGTTGATACAACCAGATACTAGTTTATGACACTCAATATTCAAGTTATCTCCCTTTGCAATCAATGTATGAAGTAAACAAACTAACGCGGGCTAACAGTTTTACTCATACCTGTTTTTTCATTTGGTCTGACGATATGTTCAAGGGATTTAACATATATAAAAATTAATATTCATACCCTAAAATCATTTATTTGTTAGATATTAACAAGCCAAACAGGTGTTTGGGGACATATGGTACAAATAAAAGGTAAAATTTAGAAAACAGATATTTGAATGTTAGCAAAAGTAGGGTGCTATAACAGGTCTAGGAAAGGGTCCTGTCCTCAAGCAACTAATGTAGCAAAAATTGTATATCAATAATTATATTTATGTATATTATATAGTAAAACCTGTGTTTAGCAGACAGTTGCTGGACTTATCATATTGCCATTATAGAGAGGTGTTTTCTGAATGAAGGATGTCTGTTCACTTCTGAAATATTCATATGTTAAACCAACACAAATGTTCTTGCAATCAACTGTTATGGTACAATGCAAGGAAGTAAATATCAAGAAAAAACACAAAACAAAAGATTGTAGGAGTGTTTTTCAAGTAAGATGTCAGTTGAGTTCGAGTTCAGCTGGCTGCAGGTTGGTTTCCTGTCTTTAGTATGAGACAGTTAAAACCGAGGTCCAGTGTCACAGTAGGTGTCCGCACATTAAAGAACCCTCACTGCTCATTGGATGTAATGCCAAGCATAGGCCAAAATTTGGAGCCCTTCTCTGGCATGATGATGTCTCCATATGAGTGAAAGATTCTTGAGTGGGACATTAAACAACAATAAACAACAAACAAATCACAAGCCTTTTTATGATGGGCTATTCTTATCACTCTCCATCAGGCATCCGTTGTCCGTCCTTAAACAATTCTTGTTATCGCTATTTCTCAGAAAGTGCCAAAGGGATCTTTATAAAATTTGACATATAGGTTCTCCTTGAGGTCTAGTTTTGCATTATACATTTTCAGGTAGGTCGGATCACAAAATGGCTGCCAGACGGCCATTTCGTATTTCAAAAATAAAAGTTTGTTATCTCTATTTCTCAGAAAGTAGTGAAGGGATCTTTATGAATTTTGACATACAGGTTCTCCTTGAGGTTTAGTTGTGCAGTGTACATTTTCAGGCAGATCGGATTACAAAATGGCTGCCAGGTGGCCATCTTGAATTTTGACAATTAAAGTTTATTATTGCTATTTCTCGGAAAGTACTGAAGGGATCTTTATGAAATTTGACATATAGGTTCCAATTGAGGTCTAGTTGTGCAGTGTAAATTTTTAGAATGATCGGATTACAAAATGGCAGCAAGGCGGCCATCCTAAATTTTGACAATAAATGTTTGTTATCACTATTTCTCAGAAAGTACTAAAGGAATCTTTATGAAATTTGACATACAGGTTCTCCTTCAGGTCTTGTTGTGAAGAGTACATTTTCAGGTCTGTCGGATCACAAAATGGCTGCCAGGTGGCCATCTTGGATTTTGACAATTAATGTTTATTACCGCTATTTCTCAGAAAGTCCAGAAGGGATGTTTATGAAATTTGATGTATAGGTTCTCCTTGAGGGGTAGTTGTGCAGTGTACATTTTCAGGTCAATCAGATCACAGAATGGCTGCCAGGTGGCCATCTTGGATTTTGACAATTAAAGATTCTTATCGCTATTTCTCAGAAAGTTTTGAAGAGATCTTTATGAAATAAGACTTGTTGAAATATATGCTATTAAAGGTCAGTTCAGTATCCTTTATGAATTTTAAGATATTATAAATTTGTTTTAGTATGTTACTTTTAAATCATTTTTACCATTGTGCTTTTGTGATAGAATTGACATTAAAAGTGATTGACTGGACTGTTAACAATTCTTATGCATGATTAATATGCAGTATAGTTTTGGTCAAGTTTCCCTTATTGTGCATTGGTCATGTACTCCTGACCCAGTAGAAACCTCAAAGAGAAAGTCACCTATATTGGAGTCTAATGATAAGGGTATTCAAAGAAGTAGGGTGACCAAAGGACAAATAGAACTGTTAAACAAGTTTCTCCTCAGGTTATCGATGTTGGTGTACAAACAGGGACCAGTGTTAGGCATGTCTATGCTGAGGTTCAGACAGAACCTGTACATACAATATCAGATCAGATCATAAGTGACAAAAGTATCCAAGTAGACTTGTTCAAAATCAAAACAGTAAAAACTACTACTGAAATTGAAGGCGTCAAGACCACCATCCATGAAATCAAAGAATCTGTTGCTTTCATGTAGAATGTAGCTTCATACACATGATATTATTGTTCATTTCTACATACCGTATTCGGCCGTGTATAATCCGCACTCTTTTCACTCTAAAATTTGTCTCAGGCAGGGGGGTGCGGATAATACAGTACTACAGAATCTTAGGACATTTTTTCCGCAGGAACTACTGCATGAGATTCGATGTGGGTGGTAAGCCTGACAAAGTTTTTTCGTAATAACGATGTACGAGTCAATGTATATCATCATTTATGTCTACAGTGACGGTGAATAAATCAATAAATGAATCTTGTTGTCTTTTATTTTTGTGTGTTTCAGTTTACAAATAGGCTAGACTACACAGGCACTTGTGTAATGCAATCCCTTGATTGAGGGTGTTGTGATCGGTGGATTGCATAACGCAAGTGCCTGTGCAAGGTTAGCCTAGTTGCGATGTTTGGCGAGGAAACAGAATAGTACAGTACCTGTTGCTTATCTTCATCATGAAGTTTTGTTATTATTGAAAAATAGAACAATCTCAACAAGAATTCTAATAATTATTTCACGCTGGGTGAACGACGAAGCGAACAGCCATGTTGTAACTGTAAATGAGGGGGCTAAATGGAAGAGCAAATATATAGTATCTTGTAGTTTCGTATTTATATCATATTATGTAGTTTTGCGTTGTTTGATAAAACAATGTTTTCTGGGTGTTTTGTTCTATGGAGGAATGTTATTTTACACATTTTCGTACAAAAGGTATATACCAGTAACTCTCTTACTACAGTACATCTACAGTGTAGTACTAAGTTATGGAACATGCCCAATTATACAGGTAAGTACGATGCGTTAATTTTAAATTGAAAATATGATAAAAGGTTCAAATAACACAATGCCACACCAAGGTAATTAATGTTTGTAGTATATGTCTCCATTCATAATCAATGATGCGTGTAACAGACAACAGTATACTTGGATCTGTATATATATCCCTTTGTTTCAATAATTACGCTATCCACGCGTATTCTGGATATATAGATCGCTTGTGTACAAGTGCTCTCCGCTAATTAAAATTGTTACAAACTTTTATGTCACCGATTTCCGCAAATATAATATCTATTTCAAATGTTGTTCTAATACATACTGTTAATTAAATATATAGGCTACCACGCCAGCAAAAGCAAATGATTGCGCTGTAATTAACGGAATGTAATTTTACAAAGACTTCGACTGATGTTTTGATATTTCTTTTGTTATTTATTTCAAATGATTAATTTGCTTATCATATCCCTTATCTAATATCTCGAATATATATATCTATAATAAATATTTATCTATTTCTTCCAAATACCGATCTGCGAATTTTGAAAATATTTCCGATCGTCATACTGCACTTATACACAATAATAATCAATCTCGCCGACGATTTTCGGCCATACGGCCGTGGAAAAAAGTCAACGCGGATTATACGCACGAAGTCCTTTTTTCTTCGAGATCTGATGCTGAAATGGGGGGTGCGGATAATACGTAAATGCGGACTATACACGGCCGATTACGGTACTGACTTTAGTTTTGTTTATAATGCGGGACGCATTGTGATTAGAGGCGAGGGTAATGTGATGGTTTCATAAATGATATATTTATTTTTGTGTTGAGTTTTATAAGAAAAACTTCCAAATTAATTAAAGTATACTTATTTAAGTTTCATTTCATTTCTGCACAAAAAGTCAAACATATTTTATCTTTGCCGTGGTACAGATAAGCCAGTTAGCATGTAATCTTATTGTATCTAATTTTGTGCAAAAGTAGGATTAAAATCTGCAAAGCAGCAGCCAATGAAATTCAAGAATTGTTGACCAATCAGCGTTAAACCAACAACATCAGCAAAAGCAGATAATTGATAAACAGTGACTGTTGTCTTCAAGTTTTGGGATAGATTTGTATAAGGCTGAGACACAGTCACAGAGTGGTGTTGGAGCCCTTGATCTCAGACTCTAGTGCTGAAAACACACACTACCTGGCAGTGTAGCCTAAATACATATACGAGTTCCGAGACCCACTGTGAATAATTCAATCTCTGTAATTAAACTGTGATTTATTGTTATTCCCTGAAACTCTTATAGTAGTTATTATAGTTAAATGACAATTCTTATTAAAATAGTTTATAGTTGTCGTCGTATTTTATCGTTAAAGCACAAGTAGTGTTTGCTTCTTATTTGTATATATTTGTTTATGTTTATATATATTGCCTGAACCTTTAGACTCGTAACCAGGATTCAAATCAGACCCATTATAGCCTTAAACCCCCACTTGAGGATATAATGGGTCTGATTTGAACGTTACAAATGCATGGGGGCATAACCCATATAACCTTCCACAATTGGGCAAACATTCAATGCCAAAAGTCCAAAAGTGAGGTTTTAGCAAGGAATGTGTATAGGTTTATACTATAATCTGGATATATTCTGTATTTTAATGTTAATTAAAATTTTTCCACTCAAAATGTAACAAATAGCTTTGTTGAGGATACATATAAAGATGTTTCTTGTTTCTTTTGCCATCGAGCTATGAGGCCATTGGCCTCTTGTTATTATACTCAATACAGGTCATGACCAATATTTTCAATTTTAGAGGTTGATAGGTATGGTTAAGCTATCTTCAATTATAGCAATTTATATTTGGTATTGTTATAATCTTGTGAGAAAGCACTTTACATGTATTTAGGTTTTAGTTCAAATTCATTGTTGAGCCACAAAATAAGAAAAAAATAACAGTCTGTCATAGATCAAATGATGAACATTCGATGGTGGGTGCCAAGATCCCTCTGGGATGCTTCCATAACATTTTTCATGGAATTTGGAATGCCAAAATACCCCTTGTAAACCAATTTTCAGCAAAATCTGAAAATATCTAAATTTAGATCAGTCAGTGGCCTTTAATTTGTTACCATTTCAACTGACACTTTCGTAAAATCTGTCATTTGTTGTATCTGAATATCCCTAAATGCATCTTCTCATCAAATTCTGACAATATCCAAATTTGGACCAATCACAGGTTTTTATATTTTTACCTTGGTAACTGATGCTTACATATCATCTCCCATTGAATTTGTTAATACTAAAAACCCTTATGTGCCATTTTGTTAAAAATCCATCAGGAAAAGGACTACCGGTATATACCTATTTACATCAAAATTTTACAATATCAAAATCATTATGCTTCAAGAGTTATCTTCCCCAGTGTATCATTATACTTGATAGGATGGAAGTGGCATACGGGGAACCACGGCGAATATTTTCTTGTAATTTTGCCCCATAACATGCCTGAAAGGTCTGCCAGGGGCATAGTGTTTAGATCATCTGTCTGACTCTGTTTGTCTATCCGTCTGTCTGTCCGTAATTCTGTCCCAAATATATTCTAGTGGAAAAAAGAAACTGTATACTTAAAAATTAAATAAAAGCATAAAAAGTATTCTTTGACCTCACTTTATTCTTAAAGGCATAGTTTAATATACTAAATGCGTGTTTGAGTACTCAATATGTTAAATATCGCTTTCGAATCTCCTTGATGGCCACAGCACGCTTTTCTGGAGTTTCGAGCCAAAGCGATACGTGGTTAGTAATCGATTAGAATTTTTGCATTCATTGACAGTATTCAATGTATTGAAACAGAAAAACATTGGCTTTTGTAATAAAATTTTGATTGAGAGATGATTCACTTGATTGAAAATGATCATTTGCATGCTGTTGGGATGGTGAAAGCTGGGATGACTCAAAGCAAAGTAGCAAGGCAGTTATTCAACACCACCAAAGTATCAATTATATTTTTTTCTGTATTAACTCATCTAATATTCATTCAAGTTGCATGTTTTCATAAGTTTTCTAAATTTTCAGTCATGCATTTTTTGTTTGAATCACCTTTTTTCACCCCCCCCCCTTCCAGCAAATGTCACTTTAACACTCTCTTGGGGTCATACCAGACAAAAATTAACACCTGATATTGACTTTTACTGGTTTTCAAAACTTAGTATAATTAAAATTTGACTTAGTTTTTCATCTGAAACAGAACTATACATATGTCATATCCTTTTAAAAGCAATTTGACTATCATTTTGCACCATTTAAGTGTCAGTCATTTTAAAGTCAGACTCAGTTATCTGCCCTCTGTATTTAATTACTTACATCATGAGACTGTAATTAAGGGATGAAACAAAACATGGACATGTCTGAAAATGATTACATAACATATTTTATATAAATGAACACAATAAGTCTATTGAAATGTGTTGTATGTAATGGTATCCCCTCCCAGAAGTTTTACACTTTTATTAAGGGTACACTTCATTCCTTGTCAATAAAAGCAATTTGATGATATAAAAAATGACATGGTTTACTTTTAAGTGAGCTTCAGAAATTCTTCTTTACTTCTGGTGCCTAATTGGTTCCATGCTCATTAAGCATAAGAGAAATTCACATTTGACACATGTAGGCTGGATGAAGCCTTAAAATAAGTCATTTCTCTAATTTTTATCACCTAAATTGCAATTCATTCACTTTTACTCATACTTTCAAACAGATTTGAGGGTCTCTATGAAATGGGGCACCTGTTGAGGGTCCACAAGGTGCAAATTTAATAGGTGTGCTGCCTCTACACACATTATTATGCATTTGTTGCATATTGAGATCTCTTAATTTTATCTGTATGTTTTAAATTACACCTAGAACTAATATTTTATCATTTATTGGTAAAAATTCCATCTGTACTTGGAAAATTCAAGTATACCCCACCCTCTCCTACAAACATGCACATGTTCTTTTATAAAAAAATCATATAGTTAGTTATGGTTATGCATAGTGACTAATTTTAGCAAAATATTTTGGAAATGATGTTTCTATTGTAAATTTTAACTCATTTGAATTAAAATCAGACCTTTTTGAGGTAAAGACTGGTTGATTTTCTTCTTTTGAGGGCAAAATCTACATATTGGACCATGTCATTTTACTCATGCAGTGTATTTTGTACCTTTAGTTGTATATATGTACTGTATCTGAAGGGTAAAAACCATCTCATTTTTAAGAAAATTGTATTAAACTGCATTTCAGCATTTAAGTCTCATCAGTAAAATATTTCATCATGCCATATACACTGTAAACAGTATAAAAATTTAATTTAAAAATACACCCCCCCCCCCCCCCCCCCCCCCCCCCCCCCCCTTTATGCTGATCTGTACACAAGAATTTCCATATTGTGGTTAGGTCATATTGTGTTAAATTTGGGTAATAGATAATTTGTAAATAAAAAGTTTCTGTAGGGTGTTTTAACATTTTTTTCATAATCTATCAACATTTTAACCTGCAGAAGGAATATATCAATTTCTTAAATCCAAGAAATATTCTCCAATAAGAGATTTTTATCTAATTATCATACTCAAGTACCTGTAAAGATATTTATAAAGTATCAATTATATTTTTTTCTGTATTTAACTCATCTAATATTCATTCAAGTTGCATGTTTTCATAAGTTTTTCTAAATTTTCAGTCATGCATTTTTTGTTTGAATCACCTTTTTTCACCCCCCCCCCCCCCCCCTCCCTTCCAGCAAATGTCACTTAACACTCTCTCTTGGGGTCATACCAGACAAAAATTAACACCTGATATTGACTTTTACTGGTTTCAAAACTTAGTATAATTAAAATTTGACTTAGTTTTTCATCTGAAACAGAACTATACATATGTCATATCCTTTTAAAAGCAATTTGACTATCATTTTGCACCATTTAAGTGTCAGTCATTTTAAAGTCAGACTCAGTTATCTGCCCTCTGTATTTAATTACTTACATCATGAGACTGTAATTAAGGGATGAAACAAAACATGGACATGTCTGAAAATGATTACATAACATATTTTATATAAATGAACACAATAAGTCTATTGAAATGTGTTGTATGTAAGGGTATCCCCTCCCAGAAGTTTTACACTTTTATTAAGGGTACACTTCATTCCATTTATTTGTTAATATCAATGAATGGGATTGAGAGGTAGGGGTGTGACACATTATAGACTGTGTTTCTCTTCAGGTTGGGTTCCCATCCTCATTATTAAGGGGGCTTGGTGTACAGTTAGTGAGATTTCCAAAAAATGCAAAATGACCATTTTTGGCAATGTTTTGGATAAATCTATAGGAAAAACACCAGCTTTGTTTACAACAGGGGCGCAGACATTTTGGACACCCAAAGTTGTGCGGAGGGTAAAATGAGCCCAGTGATCTGATTGGTCATTAAATGAAAAAAAATAGTTTTGCCATTAATAAGTGAAATAAAGGTGATAAAAAAGATACATGAATATTGGTAGTACTTTGGAAATTATAGGGTTGACGGTTGAAAATTGAAAGGGAGGGGTCATATGAGAATAGATATTTTCCTTTGGTGCGGAATACTACGAGTTGTAAAACAAGTGAAAATTTGAAGTAAAAATGCAACGGCAACCTATACTTTTGATTGCAAATTTTGTTATCAAAAATATTGATCTTTCAGCACAGGGTACTTATTTGACCCAGATATAATAAACATGGGAGTGACAGTGACCTGAAGTTTTGTAAATTAGCATTGAGGCCTATGGGAAAATATTTGGTGGTGTCTGTCCAACAAGGCAAGACCACATACTGCACACAGTGTTAGGGACTATCTACACCAGCAAAACGTGAATGTGCTACCCTGGCCTGCGATGTCACCAGAGTTATCGCCTATAGAACATGTTTGGGATGAAATGGAACAATGTCTTCGTCAAGAGCCAAACCCCCCTGCTACGTTGGTCACTTTGTGTCGTTCTTTATTGGGCATATGGCGGAACATTCCCCAGTATTTCCGCTTAACCAGATATCTTCAATGTATTGTTGGTGTGAAGAATGCATCAGAACATTTTTGTAACACCCCCCCTTACTTTCAGTGGCTGTTCATATCAACCATAAAGGACAAGATTTGATGTTTGATTTGAAAGACAATGCATTATATTAAATAATGATATACATAATGCAACATGATATTTTGTATTCTATAAATGAAATTACTAAACTACAGTTTCTTTTTTCTACTAGTATATAAAGTATGATACAGTAACCAAACTTGGACTGTAAGTTCATTTATGGGTTGCTAATACTTCACTGACATCACATACCCCTGGGGGTGGGTGGGGTAAAAATGTAGGACATTTCAAAAATTTGTTGAGACCGGAGGCATTTGTGTTTCACAAACATCTTCTTTTTTACAAATAATTATGACAATGTTAGAATATAAAACATCTCAAATACCAAAGTAAAAATCTTTAGGATGTCCAGGACACCGATACAAATCCGGCAAAAATGAACAAACATGGACCTCTGGAATCCAAGAGGTAGGATCAGATACCATGTAGGAGTAAGCATCCCCTGTTGATACGTGAGGAACGAATTCTCGTCACAATTTTTACAGACGTCTCAACAACCACCAACAAAAAGGCAACTCAGTAACTCACCCAGTGAAACGGAGTAATCGCAAACAAGACTATTATACCGACTGTAAAATTTGTGGAACATTGACATCAAACGCGGTTTTCGATATCCCTGTGTCAATAACTTGTCAGTGAGTAGTTTACATCTGTATACGAAATGTTCATATGTTGAACATATCGGATCATTTGTGAAATATAAACTCCATATGTGGGTGATTGTGGGATGTTACTACTTAAATGTGGAAAATTTACGATGGGAAAGCCGAAATCATCACGTTTGTCATAAAGCTTAGTTGCCAATTTCCTGTCTGTGTTTATAGTAAGTAAAATGTGTAAGAATGAAGTGTGTGTGCTTGATTCTGGTGTATCTTTAATTTCTAGTTCACTGGGAACTATCGCATTGACATATATATGAAAATTGTCATAATTAATTGACAAAACATTGTTGATATATCTAAATGTGAAATTAAAGGACACCGCTAACTTTTTCTTCTTTTGATTCAGCACTTTCTGAATGAAGTCTGCTTCGTATGAATAAAGGAACAGGTCGGCCAATAAAGGGGCACAGTTTGTTGAAAGATATCTCCGAATATTACAAATATGTTGTCTATTAGAAATTCCAGCATGTTTTTTTTATATCAACTTCAGTGTATTTATGTGTAGAATCAGAGTAGTGTTTGACAAGATAAGTATCATGATAACCAATCACTAGATATTTCAATTTTCGGGTACCACCACCACTACAAATGTTGTGCTGTAATATATTTTTATGTAATCTCATAAAATATAAAAAGATGAACTTCATTTTTATGAGTTGATGGAACATCAACGTAGTTATGTTATACTAAGTTGTTTATTTGGAACAAGTCAAAGCACATTTTGCAGTATGGGGTTAATAGCACATTATTTTGATGCAAAATTACTCATGTATTTGCATTTCAGAAACATAAACTCAACTTCAAGATTGAAATTTCCAAATCACACTTTTATTTGTATATTTTTGCTTTTTAAAATGATGAAAATATAGTAACAATTTGCTGAAAAATATAGGTCTGCAAGACTTGTTGAAATATATGCTATTAAAGGTCAGTTTGGCATCCTTTATGAATTTTGAGATATTATAGATTTGCTTTAGAATGTTACTTTTCAACTATTTTTTTACCATTATACTCTTGTGATAGAATTTACAAAGCAATAGACTGGATTGTTAACAATTCTTGCACACAAATAGTATGGAGATGAGTTTTGGTCAAGTTTCCCTTACTGTTTATTGGCCAGATCTGTCTGTGAAGTTGGATATAGAAGTTGGGTCATTCCTTATTCACCTGAGCTTAACTGATGAGAAACTCACAGCAGTTTGAAGTTGGGAAAATATTTTACATGTACAGGTATTGACCTAGAGATTTAAGGCTACTGATAGGAAGTATAGTGTAAGGGTATAATACTGCCCTGTCACATAGAAATTTAATATCAGTGAAACAATATCTTATAATCATATCATTGATCTGTGTAGTTTTTTGCATAATAAATAAGCCATCAGTACTCACGTTAGGCCAAATGTC
Organism: Atrina japonica; assembly: GCA_030159075.1. Taxonomy (NCBI): domain Eukaryota; kingdom Metazoa; phylum Mollusca; class Bivalvia; order Pterioida; family Pinnidae; genus Atrina; species Atrina japonica. Next base: position 281,865 of record BROG01000580.1, on the reverse strand, counting down.
TGGCCCGATTTTTAGTTACTTTTTTTTGTAAAACCTAATTTAACTATTCAGTATACTGGGTGTATCATACCTCATTAAAACTTACAATTACAATCAACTCATATCAGTACTTTCAGTACTTTGAACTGGTTATATGTTCATTTTACCAAACTGATTGAACAAAACTATTGTCTGTTACAGTAATAACTCCATTAAAACAACACCATACTTTCACTTTTTGAGTCCTGTTTTATTACAATATTATGTATAAATAAATATACATGTACATGAATTCATGAAAATAATATTACATAAAACTAAATATATATGGATTTAAACTATTTTAGATATAAATTTCCCAAATATCTATATATAGAAATGCACCTGTGGGCAGATAGTCATGCAAAATACTGTATTTGAAAGATGTAGGTGTCATATCCGTACTACCATAACTTGAAGGTTACAAGGTATTTTTGCAATACATTTTGTTGTTGTTGTTGTTGTTCATCTCATTCCTCACTTTAAAAAGAAACCCAAATTTTGCTTATTTCTTTATAATTCATGTTTTCACCTAAGTACAATGATCAAAACAGTTGTAATACTGGAGAAGCAATGCAAGTGACATTATTTTTGGAACACAACTTGTATTAGCAGAATATTTTCCATATGAAAACAAGGCCTGATTCTGAGTTGCCAAAAGATCTTTGTCTTCTCTCCACATATTACAGGTCAATTACAAAGTCCAAGTACTGATGTAGTGATGAGTGGATGAATTACATAGGTACAGCCTAAAACCCTGATCTATATCCTGTCGTTATGATTTTACTTATGTCATTGTGCCCTAATGCTTTATTATGTGTTTACAGATGTGGAGAGACATGTACATTTCTATTTCAAATCAGACAGGTATGTTTACTCTTAATTATGTTTGGTGGTTTACTGTCGTTTGCATTGTGTAAAGTGTTTCTTGTTTAAGACAATCTCCTGGAGAGAAGTAATAAGTTCATATTGTCAAATATATTAAATTATGTATTAAAGCGATATAAGCTGTCACAATGATTATTTTTGTTCCCTGACATATAGTAGAGAATATGATAAAATGTGTGTTCAAATACATTATCAAACATGTAAAATGTTGTATAGAAAAATTTTCGTAGTTATTTGTTTTATAAGAATACAAGTTTTCCCGTACATTAAAAATTCCAGCTGTATTTCCATATGCAATGACCTTTCAGATAAACTCTTTTGCCATGTCAAATGTACTTTGTAATTCGGTCAGGGGATCTTGGTCCTTTACGCGCTCAGACTATGTTAAAGTCGAACGATTTTTATGTGTTTTATATTTATTTTCAAAATACAGGATGTAGTTTTTATTGGAAAGTGCATGTACATGTATTATGTAAAATAAAATAAATTCAACGCTATTTTAAATACCTGAAGAAAATCGGATGAATTTATGAATAAATATATAGGGTCACTAAAAGAAATTTTTCTGATCGTCAATGTTACCCGGGATGCTGACGTTGACAAAATCAAAACAATATAACTGTGAAAAGTATGTGTACCTCATGTTTTACAATTGTGCCGCCATGTTTCGTGGAGTTGGACAGTTTATGATCATATGTGGCAAGATTGATAAAGAATGCGATAGGATAAGATCACCTGATATACCCAGCGCATGACAATTTCAGAAATGATTGTTTTAAAACGACGAAAAAGACCAACTTTGCATGATTTAGGTATAAAATGATGATGTACGAAAATAAATGCAAATGGTAATATGAATGTAATGTATATTAACTGCAAATAGCACATGTTTATTGGTCACTTGGTTATCTTCGTAAAATAACTACTGAAAGTTAATTTGCAATGCTCAAAGTATGGTGGACAAAAAATAACTGATATTATGGGTTACATTTGGCAAGATTGTTGCAATTTTACACATGCATTTGATATTCTAACCACCTGATAGTCTCTTTGAAATATATATGAGATAGAATATCACATAAAATGGGTATGTAAAATTTTTCACCTACAACAGCTCCTATCGTTTTTAATACAGGTTAAAATTGTCTACAGATTTTATTTATTGTCAGTGACGTCTTCATGCAGTTGAATCTTGGGGACAGACAAAACACGTTGAATGACACTAAACACACACACTGCACCACAAACTCATACCATACACCATACCACATTAGACACACACACCACATCACACACATACCACATCACATACACACACTACACATACCTCATTACATACCACACACACACACACATCACAAATACATACACACACCACACTTCAAACACACACTACATCACAAACACATAAACACACCACACCCATACATAAACTTCACCGAACATACATACACAAGCCACACACATGTACCATCACACACATACCTCATCACACACTACACACACATACTACATCACACACCACTAACACATCACACACACACCCCATCACACATATGCACCACACCAAAAACACATACATACCACATCACACACACATCACATAACACACATACCCTTCACATACACACACCACACACATACTGCATCACACACTACACACACACATACCACATCACACAAACAGCACACACGTACTACATTACACACCACACCACAAACACACATACATAATCACAAACACACCACATCACACACCACACCACACACATACACACACCACACCTCAAACACACCACACCTCAAACACACCACATCACACATAAACCACACCACAAAGACATGTACACACCACACACACCAAACAAACACACACTACATCACAAACACACACCACACTACACACATATCCCATCACATCACACACATACACACACCACACCAAAAACACATATCCATACCACTTACATCACACACACACACATCACATCACATACACCACATATCTCATTGTACACACCACACCAAAAACAAAAACATACACCAGACAGATACCACATCACACATACAAACCACATTACACATTTAGGCTTTCCCATCATAAATTTTCCACATTTAACTCATTTACCCTTGAAAACTAAACTGAAATTCTGTCGCTAAGTAAAGGAACAGGCTTTGCGGTGTTTTGGACCTCTTAAAATAAGATTTTTGAGGTTGACACGGGGATATTGAAAACTGTGTTTCCGCAAATTTTATAGTCAGTATAATAGTCTTGTTTGCAATTACTCTGTTTCACTAAGTGAATTATTGAGGTACATGTACCTGTTCAATGGTAGTTGTTGAGAATTCTGTGTCAATTATGATGAGGATTTGTTCCTCACATATTTCATTTTAATTTTACTATGGACTCAAGGTCGACAAGGGATGCTTACACTTCCATGGCACCTGATCCCACCTCTTGATTTCAAGAGGTCCGTGTTTGTCCATTTTTTAACAGATTTGTACCTTTATCCTGGACATCCTAATGATTTATACTTTGGTATCCGAGATTTTTTTTTTATTTATACACACACCACACACATACCACATCACACACACACATACCACATCACATCACACACACACCACATCACAAACATATTTCATCACACATCACACACACATACCACATCACACACATACTACATCATACACAACACACACATACCACATCACATACGTATACCTCATCACACACCACATACCACATCAGACGCACACACCACTCCACACACATACTACATTACACCACACACACAAACACACATCACAGCACACAAATGCATCACACACCACACACACAACAACAACAACAACAACAATCACCAATGTGATTCTATCTGGATGGGATCAGGAAGAAATGCCTGTTTGCTTAGTGATGATTTTTTATTTATCTGTTATGTTTTGACCTGAAGCTGTTTACATCTCCTTAGAAATGAAAAATTCTCTGTCAGATGTAAAACAAACAAACAAAAATACAATCACTTTTGCCATTATGTTTAGCGATATGTAATTTTCCAATCATTTATATATTGCTATCTAAAATTCAGCAAAACAGCAGCTTGTCCTGATGGAAGAAGTACAATCATCTCTTTGGTTTGTGATCCCGGGGAAGAGGATGTAGGAACAATTGAAACACCACCAAAATGTGCAGATGGTACTTGTGATGGGTGTAAATTCCATTTCTTGTGGAAGAATAAAGAAGCTTGTCCGAAATGTAGAATAGAAGACTATGAAAAAATTATAGGAGAATGTGTGAATGGAGAGCAGACCATTCATTACAACCCACCACAGTAAGTAATGATTCTGTGCAGTGACCATTGATTTTTGGCTGTTGTCTGTCATCCATCTTCCATCATTAACATATTACACATATTTGACTTCTCTTCTTAAACCCTGAAGGGATTTTGATGAAACTTTACAGAAATTAATTTGTTAAGGTCCCCTGCTATTTTTGTGTTTTTTGGCAGGATGGGCTGAGGGGTGTCACAAAATAGGTCAAAAAGGTACCCCTCTGAAAATCTTCCCGAGAATCACTGTGTATTGAAAACTTACATAAGTATTACAACACATTCAACTTTTTCTCTAGAAACAGTTGATGGGCTTTTACAAAACTTGTCATGGATAATAAAGTCATGGTTCCTGACAAGTTTGGGTTTTTTATGGGTTGTTATGTAATAACAACCTACTATGGGTTTACTCTGCTTTTCATCAAGGGCTATCCCGTTAGCAGTGAAGAGGTTATGGAGGTTGCATTCACACCCCTGTAAAATATAGTCCAACTCAAGTCAAAGATTTTGGTGTAAATGAAATTAAATCTTGTTTGAATAATCATTAAATGAAATACTACATAATTCTACTTACTTCTGCCTTTCAAAATTATACAGTACAATTTGTAGTTAGTTTCAACAAAATGTCATTGATCTATTTATAAATACTATATAAGATTCCAGTGATGTGAGCCTGCCTTGAGAAACTGCAGTATTACTCCGCCATTCATCATATTGATTTCAACATACAACGGTGTAAATAGAATTATATATCGCTGATACCAACATGAAGCTTAATCAATTTCTGTTGAACTCTCAAGAATAAGTCTGTTTTCTAGTCCATGGAAAAATGGAAGTAAGAGCAGAATAGAGGGGATAGCACTGAGTAGGAGGTGCTTGTTATACAAATGGTGCTTAAAATTCATTATGAATAAGTTCCTGTCCATTTTGAAAACTATCAAATTAACGTGTTTGTCAAATAATCGCTTTACATAACCAGCCTTAATGAGATTCCTTGTGCATATTTCCTTTATTTATACACCCTATATGTGACCAAATGCCTTACATAACCAGCGACTGCTCAATTTCAGTGGACATTGTATACTGGGAGGTAACTTGAACATTGAATGTTACAATTTCCAGTTCTCATTTCCGCGGAAGTTTGGGGAAATCTTCAAGTCCATTGTCGGGTGTTTACACAACAATTATCACAACTTTTGAAGTTAATCACAATTACATTTTGATGTATAAACCTAATTTTTATGTAATTGGTCTGTTTTTAATGGATTTCAAACAGAAACAATGTCTTCAACAAAAAAACAAAGTTTTATCCATTGCTGAAAGAGTTGATGTCTATTAGTCAAATTGGTGATAGATCATTTTGCTACATCACGACTTTAGGCCTGAATTATGTTGATGAAAAATTATTTCTTTTTCACCCCATACAGTTATTTATACTAATGAATGCAAGCACAGGAACCTGAAATTCTGTCTGTATATTGATATACAAATCCTTTACATAGCTTGCCCTCTGTAATGAGGAGGTGATTTATATCCTCATTACAGAGGGCAAGCTATGTAAATGATTTGTATATCAATATACAGACAGAATTTCAGGTTCCTGTGATACAAGATAGAGAACGTTGTTTGGTTGTTTATTCAGTCAAGGCAGAGTAAATGTTCATGTACCATGGTAATAGCTCTAAATAGGATTGTATATGTTTGATATTACAAGCCCTAAAATTTGTTTTAAATCACAGCCAAAATGGGCTTTTTCCATGGCATATCCCTTCTTAAGACTCAATGCCAGCCATCAACCAAAGGAGTTAGATTTTCAAATTTTTTGTGTTATTTTTCTTTTCACATTTGTTGATGGCACTCAGGTGAGCTGGGTATCATATGTTTTGTACATTAACTAGTATTTCATGAAAGACTGAGGTTCGAACTATTCTAATTTTGGCTTTCTGAGACAACCCCTGTATGGTTCACATGTCATCGCTGCATTAGTAATAAAACACATTGAAATAGAGGTAAATTTTAAATTAGGTTTTATAGATACTTTCACATATCTGGAAAAAAAATTGAAAATTGTGTATGTGTTATGTAGTATCTTTTGAAATATTTTATATATGTTATTAGTACACATGGTTTTTATTTTCCGCAAAAATTCGATTTTTCTCTGTCCTATATGTACTCAGAAACACACTATAAGTCATAAAACATTAATAAAACAAACTGTTTGAAATTGTATTTGTGATGAATTGTAGAGAGAAATCTTGCTGTGTCTTGGTTGGTTTAGGCACCTTCTGAGCAGAAGGTCCAGATTCAATTTCAAGTCTTACAATAACACTTCAGTAGTGATTGGTTGTTTTGCCAAGCATTTTGCATAAGAAGTCAAGAGTCACTTTCACAGGTCTTGTGGAATTTTTGTGGGGAAAATGGAAGATTATCACAGATGGGAACAGGAACAAAAATAAACAGACCACATGAGCTTAATTTAACGAGTGAATGCCTATCAGTGTGTATTTACTGTCATTATGGATGCTGTGTGGATAACAGATAATAGAATTATGCCCACTAGGGCATCCATTTTGACAATAATCTCAGACAATCATTATATTTTCATATATATTTTATGTTAAATATGATGTCATAGTGATGGAACGGCAAGTTTAAGGTAGAAGAGTAAAGTATAGCATATATTTGGTGTGATGTCATTTCATGAATGAGGTTTCATCTTTGTGTGATGTCATATTAGGAACTTTGATTATAGCTGATATACCATCTAGATTAACACTGAGTCAATGGGAGGCTATTATTGGAAATGTTAATATAAAATAAACCAAACTTCAGAACACAGATATACACACCTTGTTAGAGGATGATTTTATACTCATAGCTCCTCTCTGTCAGACAAATGGCAACCAGATTATGTCAATTACCTTAAAAAAGCAGTATTTTTTTAAAAACAATAGTGAAGTTTAAAAAATATTATGTGTAAAAACCTTTTCCATCAAGAAATGTTACTTAGTATGTATTATTTTCAGAAACTGTGTTATCGATGGAAAACCAATCAGAAAAGAACAGAAGAAATGCAAGTTGAAGCTGTCAGCACTTCCATTTGTTGTGAGTATCTACTGTTTAAATTTAGATATATTGTCACAATGATTGTATATGAACCCAACTTTGTGAACCAACGATAAGATTTGTCTCAAATAATTGTTAAATCACTTGTGGAAGGCTGGTGGTCTCTCACTGATACATTATAACCTGGTTCTCCCCTCCACCATTACGAACAGGCCGCTGCCATATAACTAAAGAATTGTTGAGTGTGACACAAAAATAAAACAAACAAGAAAATCAAATATGGAGGGGGGGATCGTTTGTTTGCAACATTCTGTCAATTACCTGCTCAGCCTCATGTTACTTTCCTGTAAATTTGGTGTGTTGTATTATATAAAGAAGATCTAGAAAGAATTTGATTATGACCAACATTTGACAATATTTGCCAGATTTATAGGACTTATTTTTATTTTCTTTCAGCTGCAAATATCCATACCCATAATCTTAGGTTTAGGGGTGATTTTACTGATGATGCTGGTGTACTGTTGGCACAGGAATAGAAAGTAAGTAATATTTACAGGAAGTTAAATAGATCTAAATATATATTAATGATAAAACTAAGAGTACAAAAATCAGTCTTTCATGTGTATACACCAAACTTGATCTTAGTGGTACAGGATTAGTTCCTAACAGAAATTAATTGCCTGCTGATTTATTTCTTTGTATAAAGGGGCCACCAAGGCCAAATGGTTAGAGCATCTTAATACCATGGAGTCTCTCACCTCTAGTCAACTAAGGGACCTAAGTTAATTTTGTAAGAAAGTTTGCCAGTTTTCATGCAGAAATCCAATGTTCTCTTCCCACGTACATTGTGTGGAGGTTCTTTCCTGCACCACTAAAATTGGCCACCACCATATGACTGAAAATTTGTTGAGAAATGGTGCCCAGTACTTAGTCATTAACTTATCTATTTATTATCTTTTTAGCTCACCAGAGCCGAAGGTTATTTTTCTCCTTCATGATGCATTCATTTAATGTTTTTAATACCTGTAATTATGTAGAGAAATGCTTTCTTGAAAGAATTTTGCTGAAATCTTACATTATGAATTTCTTAAAACTGCAAAAAGAAGGGGGGGGTCATCTTGTTCTTCAAAACTGCTCCAGGGATATAAAAGAAACTTAACAGGAAGCAAGTATTCAGGGTCTTCTACCAATTTTGTATTTTTTAGCCAGATCAGTGCAGGGATGGATCCAGGATGGGCCAAAACAAATCCCAGACTGTCCTAAACCATCTATAGTGGGTCTCCACTAAAAAGACCCATCTAATTGACATACACAAATTGCTCAGAATAGTAAGATGATCTCTCAGGTTAGAGTCTGGACATGTCAAATATTTATCAAGAAAAATTGAAGAGACTGAATATTTAATTTATTATCTTAATATATTATGAGGTATTCTCCAAAGTGAGGTGGTCTATCAACAACGTTTTGTCAATTAATAATGACAATTTGCATATCAACGTTTTGTCAATTAATAATGACAATTTGCATATCAATGCTAAATAGCCCAGCGAACTAAAAAATAAAGATACAACAGAATCAAGCACACACACTTCATACTTAGACATTTTACTTACTATAGATACAGATATGAAATAGGCAACTAAGCTTTATGACAAACGCGACAATTTCTACTTTCCCATCATAAATTTCCCACATTTAAATAGTAATATCTCACAGTCACCAACATATGGAGTTTATATTTCACAAATGATCTGATGTGCCAGGGTGTGTTTCATATACAGATGTAAAATACTCACTGACAAAGTATTGACACAGGGATATTGAAAACCGTGTTTAATGTTAACGTTCCACAAATATTACGGTCGGTATAATAGTCTTGTTTGCGATTACTCTGTTTCACTGGGTGAAATGTTGAGTTGCCTTTTCATTGGCGGTTGTTGAGACGTCTGTACCAATTGTGACATAGATTTGTTCCTCAAGTATCTCATTTGGACTTGACTGTGGACTCACGGCTGGTGTGACCAGTCGACAGGGATGCTTACTCCTCCATGGCACCTGATCCCACCTCTTGGTTTCCAGAGGTCCGTGTTTGTCCATTTTTGATGGATTTGTTTCTGTGTTCTGGACATCCTAAAGATTTATACTTTGGTATCTGAGATGTTTTATATTCAAGACAATATGGTACAAGATGTATTATATATGCATAAAACAATGAACTCCAGACCGGTTTAATTTTTTAGTTTATTTTCATTCTTTATGATTATTGGCTGTCTATTGTTTACAATAATATTATCATTTTCTGATTGCCTTTTGTCCGTCATCTGTCCGTCCATCCATCTGTCCATAAATTTTTCACATTTTCGACTTCTCCACCAAAACCACTGAAGGGATTTTGATGAAACTCTATAGGCAGCAGTACTCAATGTCCTCTATTAAGTTTGTTCATTTTGGCCCGATCCGCCCAGGGTTAGATCTAGGATGGGGCAAAAGAGGCCCCAGTGGTCACCCTCTTTAAAAATCTTCTCCTCCAGAACCACTGTATAAATTGAAAAACTAATTGTATCTGGGTGATCTACATAGATGTATGATTCAAGTTTGTTAATTTCATTGAAATCGGAAAATAAATTTTGACGCTTTTTGATGTCTTTTTAGACTAGGTAATTTTCATTCACTTTTGTATGATTTCTTTGATTTTCTCCCCTATTATTCATTATGATGCATTTATTTTATTTGTTTTGGTAGATAAACGCCTTCCTGAAAGAATTTAGCTAAAATTTATTCTTTGAATTTTTTATGACTTTTTATAAGACTGCAAAAATTAAGCTAGATCTGCCCATCGGTGGATCCAGGGTGGAGCAAAATAGGCCTATGGGGTACACCTCTTTAAAAATCTTCTCCAGAACCTCTGCATGGATTGAAAAACTTACTGCAACTGAGTAACTAGTAATTCTTACAATCCTAATTTTTTTTAAGATTGGAGTACAAATACATGAAGCTTGTTGAGGGCTCTGGTCCAAATTATGATGGTGAACTTCCTGGTGTTGACTCTTGTGCACTAGAAGATGGTGAAGAGGAACAATTTGATTCTGTGTCTTTTAAGGACAGCAAAAGTAAAGGCTTATTTCAAAAGCTTAGAGGAAAGAAGAAGAAACGGGTAAGATATGAGTTCACTTTTTTATGAGCTCACCTGAGCCGAAGGCCATTTCACTGTTTGTATCAATCGCATTAGTTCTTTTTTTCCTCCATGATGACATGTTTGGCCTCCTGAACCTGATGGATGAGCGTTTCCAGTGTTGTATGGCCTCTCACGGGTTATACAGTCCAATATCTGATGACAAGGCACTGGTTAAGACTAGACTGCCGTAAGTTGCTCCTAATGTTAGTTTTAACTGAGAGAAACCTATCTCTGCCTGTGCACTAGATGGGGCCATGGTAAGTCAACAAGGTCAAGAATGTTTTTAATACTATTCCTACACTCCTTGTTTACAGACCAAGTCCTGTTATTTGCTGTCAAAAGACAAAGATACAAAAGAAAAGTAATGTAAACTGCAGTTAGAATATTTTCTTTTTCAGAAATAGTTATATATATTTTCTTTTTCAGAAATAGTTATATATAAATCCAATATACAGGAATATTATGGGAACATAGTTAACAACTGATAATGTATCAGGATAATTATACCATAATCTTAGTGATTATATAGATAAATGATTACCGTATTTTACGGCCTATAGGTCGATATTTTTTTTCTCCAAAGTTGTGACCTCGACCTATTCACCGCATCGACTTATCTTAGAAAAAAATAGTGAAATATTTTAACTTGTATCTGTAATTCCTCATTTTAACATCGTAATTCAACATTTTCCACAGGATAATCTAGGGGCCTACTCCAAACACCCATTTGTATTTACACTTAATAGGACTATTAAATGTGACCTAGTGTGTGCGTAATGCACTGTATTCATAATCAAGTGACAAAATAATGATCTTTCAAGTTACAATATCATTGGGATTCAAGACTGTGTACTGCGTAATAAAAATCATCGTTTACATTATATTTATACCGGACAGTTTATACTTTTGAATGATTCCCTTATCTCGGCACCCCGCTGTGAAGTTGAAGTCTTCATTCAGACTTTCAGGACACTACAAGCTGTGTTCACTGGAACGTGACCTTCAACTGATAACGATCGCGCGGCAGTCTTTGAAGTTGGGAAAGTTTTGGAAAAAATGTTACATAAATTAATTGACATCGACCGCCAATGTAAGGATAAGACAAGGTGTAAACAGCATAAAGAATTTAATGATGATTTGACAGGTAACATAATGGCGATGTTTGTATACATAATCAGTACACACGAGTAATATAAGTGATGTAAAATATGATAAAATGCAACTTCTATGGTTTTTAATCACTCCTATTTAATAATGTACAGTAAAATAGGCCTATCACTCTGATAATTTTAGTAGGCTACCATCGTGTTAGCACCAGTTATTAAACATAAACGATGTATTTTTGTGTTCTCCCATTCAAGTTTCCATCTCTGCCGATATCGACCTGTCCTCCACTTCGACTTATCTAATACTTAAACCTGGATTTTTGCCAAAAATCGGCCATTCGACCTATCCCCCACATCGACCTATAGGCCATAAAATACGGTACCTCATGTGTACCTCATATTTCATCAGCACTCAATCTCTGCGTTTTCGATAACAACATTGTGAGTCTGTAGATCGGGTAAGAAGTGATCCAACAAAACCTGGATTTTTCCATCACTGTAGTCTAAATTAATAATTCAGGATTAATCAACGCTCTCTGCTTACATACCCAAATTGTCCAAAACTTTCAATTAAACTTGTTGTTCTTCACTTGTATTTGTACATTTCTTATTTTTGCCAGTGAAAATTATAATGTAAATGTTAATTTAAAAACAGAGACCTCATTTGTGTTAAACATTATGTTTGCAAATTTCTGTTGGTAAAGACAAAATTTGTTTTACACATGTACATGTATCTCTAAAATAATTCGTTACAAGTAAGATTAGGATTTGTGAGTTCAAAGTAAAATATGTGAGTCCCATTTTTGATATATTTCATTAATATACTAAAGTTGGCACTGTACCTTATTTGATGACATCAATTCCATTCATAAAAAAAATAAATAAATGCAGATTCGCTATGCTTTCTTAAAATATTGCAAAATGTAATTACTTTTGATATAAAGAGTGGCTATTTATAACACGTTTCCATAGAAACGAAATCGGTGACATATGAATTTTATTTGCTTATTTTAATAACAATAACAATGTCTTTGTAATATTACTTTTTGATAGAAACGTTGGACATGTAAAGGGGTTATTTTTATATATTTGTTGTCATGGCAACCATTCCAATTTAAAACAGAGTGAAACTGAGGAATTTTTTCATAATTATGTACATTTTTACTGAATGAGATTTAACATTGTATTCAATTGATATAATGAAATAATTCAGACACTTTCGAACAAATAAAAAAAAATTTCATTATTTTGATAACTTTGGATAAGAAAATAATTAAATATATAAATTGTGATAAACTGTCTTTTTTCATGTTTTTGCCCCGGTTTTGTTAGAAAACGGAATGGTCAGTTTTCAATAAAATTTCATTTTATGATAGAGCTTTCCTTTCTGTCTTCTGTCATATCTCTTTTGTGTACAATATATGAAAAAACATTTTCGCCCTAACATGCAAACTTAACTTTAACTAAAGATATACAGTGAGGTGTATATAATGAATGGGAATAATGTATATTTCAATACAATTGTTGTACATGTTGTATTTATAGAATACATGAACATTTGTATACAATTGTATGATATAGTACCATCAACATCACAGTATATAAGATTAACATTCTTATAAAACTGGGGGCCTCCGTGGCCGAGTGGTTAGAGCATTGTGCTTTTAATCACAAGGCCTCTCACCTCTGGTTCGAATCCCGCTAGGGTCATTTCGAATTAAGTGGGAAAGTTTGCCAGTTTTCTTGCGGAAGGTCGGTGGTCTTTACCCAGGTAACCGGGGTTTCTCCTCCACCAATAAAAACTGGACGCCATCATATGACTGAAAGATTGTTGAGTATGGCGTAAAACAAAAAATAAAATAAAATCTTATAAAATTGAATTAGTCTGTACACAAGTAATGTTTGCAAATAGCAGAACAGAAACAATAGAACTATTCATGCAGTAATTCTATAAGAGCCACCGTCTCGTCTGACCAACTTTTAAAGATCCATGACTTTAGTTACATGTATAACACTTAAGTTTGAAAATTCAACAAATCTGGAATGCATAGCCTCTTCCACTTTGTCCAACAAAGCCTTGTTGGCTGCAGGGAACTGTCCAGGATTGCAACTTGTCATGTTAACCCTGTTATAGACAGATTTGTCTATCACTTTCCAAACATATGGGCTAAAGACTTTACCTTGGATAATACATCCCAAATAAGAATGTTTCACCAATACTTTAAAAGGTGTGACCCAGATAAATGATTTTGTGAATGAACAGAGGAATGATATTTTATGTTCCTTTTCACAACAGCAAAAACTGAAAGTGATAGGCTAATCATGTTTAGTAGTACACATTAACATAATGCTGTGCGACAACGAACATTTTATCATTTCACAGACCCAGATTTAAATGATTAGTTGGATGCACTAGATGGCAAGAAAAGAGAAAAAAAAAGGATATGCAGACAATTACAGATGAAGTCGTTGTCACCATCTGGGCGATTGGCAATACAAATTTTGATCGCCCAGTCAAAAAAAAGGTGGCAAATAATGCAACTGATCAAGTGTTAAATTTACTCCCTGGCTGATATGCAATAAAAAGCAAGTGCCAGCTCCAGTATCAGAGATAAAAAAGTCTGTATTTTGTAGTAAATATAAAGTTAATTATTTTAGTGGAATGTTAATTGCAAAAAATAACAAACAAACAAAATAAGAATTTGATGTGATAATGTATGTTGTGTGTATTTTGTCATAGTTAAAATACTTATTTAGAGGAATTTGGAGAAATTATATCTTTACTTTACAAAATGACCACTGCTGTAGTGTATTACTTATTAATGTTTTTGTTGCTTACTACCATGAATTATCATACATATACATCTTAAGCCATCATCATACCCACTCATCTAGTTATTATATAATTAGTATTTATAGTGTTTTGTTTCTAACTACCATAAGTTACCATACATAAATACACATCTTTGGTCATCATACCAGCTCTGTTAATTATTGTATGAAAAATGTAATGAGTTACTAAGCATGCACCTCTTTGGTTATAATACCCAAACCTACACATCTTTAGTTATAATACCCAAACGTACGCATCTTTAGTTACAAAACTCATTCCTGTAGTTATCCTATCATAATTAGTCATGAGTTACTATACGTACATACATTCATTCATAATACCCTCTCCTTTAGTTATCATAATAACTAGTCTTGAGGTACTAAACACATCTTCAGTCATCATACCCACTTCTAGTTATCATATTGTAATGAGTAATACATACACCTTTAGTTCCATACCCACTTCTTTAGTTATCATGTTAACTGGTCATTAGGCACTATACATACTTTCAGTCATCATATTCACTCCTTTAGTTATCCTATGATAATTAGTTATGAGGTAATATACATACTTTCAGTCACACACATTCTTTAAGTTATCATGATAACTAGTCATGAGATTCTATACATACTTCCAATCACCATACCCACTCCTTTAGTTATCCAATGATAACAAGTAATGAGGTACTATACATTCATTCATCATACTCATTCCTTTAGTTATCATCATAAGTAGTCATGAAGTACTATACATACCTTCAGTCATCATACCTACTCCTTTAGTTATCCTTTGATAACTAGTCATGGAGTACTATACAGACAGACAGACAGTCAGTCAGTCATCAGACCCACTACTTTATTTATCCTATGATTAGTTTTGAGTTTCTTTACATACCTTCAGTGATAACTAGTCATGAGGTTCTATACATACCATTAGGCATCATACCCATTCCTTTAGTAATCATAATGAGTAGTCATGAGGTTCAACAACAATAAACAAACAAACATAAACAATCATACTCACTCCTTTAGTAACAAATAATGAGGTACTATACATACCTTCAGTCATCATACCCATTCCTTTAGTTATCATCATAACTAGTCATGAGGTACTATACATTTTTTTACCATCAATCAATATACCCACTCCTTTGTTATTCTTTGATAACTAGTCATGAGGTACTACTATACATACATTCAGTCATCACACCCACTACTTTATTTATCCTATGATAATTAGTCATGATTTCTATACATACCATCAGTCATCATACCTATTCCTATAGTAATCATGATAACTAGTCATGAGGTTCTATACACACCTTCAGTCATCATACCAACGTCTAGTTATCATATAATGAGTCCTACATACACACCCTCGGTCATCATACCCATTCCTTTAGTTGTCATGATAACTAGTCATGGGGATCTATACATACTTTCAATCATCATACCCACTCAAAGAACCCTCACTCACAATGGCCGTAAGTGCCTAGTATAGGCCAAAATTTGAACACTTCACTGGCATTTGGTGACATTTCCATATGAGTGAAATATTTTTGAGTGGGACATTAAACAAGAATAAACAAACAAACATAAACAATCATACCCACTACTTTAGTTATCCTATGATAACCAGTAATAATGTACTATACAAACCTTCAGTCATAATACCCATTCCTTTAGTTATCATCATAACTAGTCATGAGGTACTATACATTTTTTACATTCAGTCATCATACCCACTCCTTTAGTTATCAGTCATCATATCAACTTGTACTTATCATATAATGAGTCCTACATACACACCTTCTGTCATCATACCCACATCTTTAGTTATCATGATAACTGGATATTAGATACTATATATGTACCTTCAGTCATTATATTCACTCTTTAAGTTATCCTATGATAACTTATTTTTAAAGTAATATACATACCTTCAGTCATCATGCCCATGCCTTTAATTATCATGATAACTAGTCATGAGGTTCTATACATACCTTCAGTCATCATGCCCACTCTTAAGTCATCAGTTATTCTATATACATACTTTCAGTCATCATACCCACTCCTTTAATTATCATATGATAACTAGTTATGAGGTACTATACATACCTTCAGTCTTTTTTGTGTGTTTTGTACAACAGTTCTTGGATGATTTTTCATCTGTAAGTATGTGGGATGGTTCACCCTTAGTTATGCATCAGATTTTCGTTAGTTGTATTGGTGAGAGGTTACAGTGGGTGAACTTTAAAACTAGTATCATTTATGATATTTTAATGAATAGGACCAAAGATTTCATGGAAGGGTAGCCTGAAATCATATACTTTTTAGCTCACTTGAACCAAAGGTTTTTCTGCTCCAGAACTGCTGTATGGATTAAAAAGCTAGTTGCATTTGAGTGATCTGTAAAGATTTATGATTTAAATTTTTTAATTTCATAAAAATCTAAAAATAACTATTAGACACATTTTTTTTAACATCTCTTTCGTCATTTTCATTTACTATGTTGCATTCATGTTTTTACCTGTAATTAGGTAGAGAAATGCTTTTGTGAAAGAATTTTGTTGAAATCTTATTTTTTGAACTGCAAAAAGAGAGAGGGAGGTTCATAATTATTTGACAACTTCAGCTTCAAAACTGCCCCAGGGATTTAAATGAAACTTCTCAGGAATCAAGTCCTAAAGGTTCTCTACCCTGGGCTACTCTGGGCCTCTTGTTATTTATACTTTGAGTCATCCAATATTTAAGGGTTAATGGAGTCTTTGTTGCATATAATTATTAGTAATGGGAAATAAAAAATTTTCATTTTGCTTATTTGAAAAAATCTATACAATAATTTGTCAAATTGTAATTCTATTAGTCATAAAATAGCCCCTGATGCTGATGTTTTCATAGAGTTCAAGCTGGTGAGTCATTTTGAAAACTGAATAGAAGCATATGCTATTGTTCAAGTGGGTGTCCACCAATGAAGTGACCTTAACCCCCATTTTTGCAAAGCAAAGCAGCATGACAGCTTGTTGACAAAATTGTATAGTCAAAATAGCCAATTTCTGGGCCTATTGCTATTTGAAATGAGTCATCTGGAAATTTTGTTTCATTGATACCATTTTTGCAGTTAATGATAATTTAAACTGATATATTACAGAAAAAACACAAGGGTTTAGATACTTTACAACTGCCATGTGATGATTGTTCGATTGAGATTCTGGCCCAAATTTATAATTCCGTAGGTCACTTTCAATTTTAAATTAAATTTACAAAGAAAAATGTTATTTCTGTTATAATTAAGTAAATCAATAAAATTACTGAGACATTTAAGTAGATCTGTGGTGATGGAGGAACAACTAGTGTAACTAACATTTTCTTACACAATAAAATTTATTACTTTTATCAAATTGGGCAGAAAACATATTGGTGTTTAGTTACCTTCCTTTTTGCATAACTTGGCAGGGCGGAGTAACCTTTTGATTATCATTAGGTCAATTCTACTTACTTTTCAGTTATGGCAGGCTTTACAGGAATTGGGTTTATTACCAACTGGTTAATTGTAAGAATGATAACATACAGGAACAATTTCTCTTGTCAGTGTTATTTTAATGGATTATCTAAAGTTTAAACTGGTCCTGGTCAAGAAAGGGTTAACAAGACTCCACCCTGCCAGGTTGTATGAATTTTACTATATGTCAGAGTACCGGTAGGTGAAGGGATTTATCAAGATTTTTGTTGAAGGGGTATCATGTTTTATTAATATCCAGAACTATTCTAAAACATAATTTGAACAACTTTGAATTAGTTTTCTTTCAGGGATTTATTTGAATTGGTATCTTTTTCAAATGGAGGAAAATGATACAAATAAATGGCAAATTTTTAGCCACTAAGGCCTGACAGGTGCACATGGGTACAAATAAATGGCAAATTTTAGCCACTAAGGCCTGACTTAATAGCAGGAATTTTACCTTAAAAAGAAAAGGTTTGCATTGTACTGGGAATTTTCATATGAAATAAGACATTGAATGAGTAAAAGTATTAAAATGAGGTCAGGATGAATCCCAATGACAATTAACTGCAAGGAACAGGGCTTTATATTTCACATAGACCACAGCTTTCATTTGGTATCTTGACTTTTGAAGTAGTGACCTTGGACTTCGACCTACTTTTTAAAACTTTAACCTGAAATATATTTTGAACCACAAGAGACAGGGCTTTGATATTTCATATATAGATTCCTTATGACCAGAGCTTTCATACGGTACCTTGACTTTTGACTTGGTTAACTTGACCTTGTACATGTATGTTTGACCTTCTTTTCAGATGCTTTAACTTTGCTTATATCTTTTGAATGGCAAGGGACAGGGCTTTGACATTTCACCTATATATTGTCATGACCAAAGCTTTCATATGGGGTCAAACCTTATGACCTTAACCAGGAATTTCGGCTATTCATGTATCTGTTTTGATAAAATTAGCTCAAACCATTTCCGGCAAGTTTTGTTGTCTTCTCAGTTGTTTTTTATGAGACTACGGTCCTGTGTAAAGGTAAATGTGGCACATTCAAGAACCCTCGATGTTTTGGCATAAGTCCATGTCACAGGTCAAAATATGCATAGCACATTACATGTACAGCTAGTGACAACAAACCATTGACTTTACCATTTTACAATGTTATCACCACATGCAAATTTCTCTCATATAATTTTGACCATTTAAAAGACTACAGCATTGTGTCAGAAATATATTCATTGAAGTGATGCAACATCAGTAGATGTAGGTAAAGACAACCATATATTTCACTGATAAGCAGAAATTAAATAAAATGTCTCATTTGTGAATTGTGTGTGAAAAATGGGGACGACATTTTGGTAATATCTATTTTTGTCTTCACTTTTTTAGGATGATGATGAGAATCCATTTGACTCGATGCATACAGAAAAGATGCCATTGACCTAGGAATACAGAACACTGAAAATGTAAAGCCTTTCATCTGGGATGAGCATCACTATTTCTACATGTTCAACAGGAATCTTATATATAGATAAAAATCTATAATAGACAAAGATAAAGCTGGGCAAAAAACTTAATGAAGGTTTTGAGGTTAACCATTGCATTTCAGTGTTGCTTTCACAAATGTAAGAAATTATATATTGAATAATTTTTGTTTATCACTTGTTTTAGGTCACTCTAGTGACCTTTTATGATTTTTTGCCCGCCATAACCATGCCTTGTTGGAGTGTGTGTCATACATCACATGCCTCATGCATAAACTACTGGAAATTTTAAATGTTGTTTCAAAAACCATTAAGCCTTTCTTTAAATAACATATGTTACCACTGTTGGATGTCAGCAAAAAACCTAAATTCCATTACCCTTGGGTCAGCATTAAGAGACACTGTAAATGGGGAGGCTCGGTTGATGGAGTCGCTTCTTTCAGTCTCCAGATTTTTTTTTGATTTTTTTTTTGGGGGGGGTCAATTCAATAATGGAAACTACATGTTGAAATGTATAATTTTGAACAGGTCAGCATAATTCATAATGTGTTGTGATAACTAGATTAAATTATTTTTTATTCATAAAATGAAGTGTTAACTTGATTATTAGTCTCATATTGTTATACTATGCTTACTTGACATGCGTTTCTTACTGTGATTTTAGATGATAAGTTACCCTCATATGTTTTTATTTTCTGGTAAATTTCTTAGCCACTCTTTGGTTTAAGGGATGTTTTGTATTGAAACAAAATTAGAGTTTTTTCAACACAGGTTTGATGACATGGATAAAAACCAAATAATTCTTGCCAGCTTAAGCCACCTCACTTTAAGCAAATGCAGTAAATCTGTGATATATTCAAGGGACCACCTAAAAAAGTTTGAATCATGGCTACCGATTATCGTATGGTTTTTGGATTCAATGGTTCTATAAGATGTCTTTGCTCAGTGTTTCAGCTAGACTGCACCTTTTCAGGATTTCCATCCCACAAATAAGAGAAATTTGTAGTTCTAAATTGGTGCTAAATACACCACTTTGGCCTGAATCTAACTTTAAAACTCCATAAGCTAAGGCTTAACTCGCATGTTACCTTGCATGTGTGTAGCTCGATCTTCTTTACATGCTTGAAACAATAGTTGGAATGTATTTACCTTGAATACAAAACAGTTTGATGATCCTGACCCTTGAATACATCTCGAGAGTTATCATACAGTTTGTATTTATACTTTTGGAACTTTTGAGAGTTATCATATAAATTAGCGTACATGGTAATCAAGCCTGGAAAAGACTTATGATGGAGTAACCATCAGTCATAATTTTAAAGCTGACAACATTCAACTTCAAATACTTTGAGAATATTTGTGTTTGAAGTATAAATCTGTAGGATGTCCAGGACACAGATACAAATCTGGCAAAAATGGACAAACACAGACCTCTGGAAACCAAGAGATGGGATCAGGTGCCATGGAGGAGTAAGCATCCCCTGCCGACCAGTCACACCCGCCATGAGTCCACAGTTAAATAATAAAATTATATGGGACTTTGGTCAGCAGTTTGAAACATCAAACAATTTGACTCTCCGAAGTTTGACTCATGGAAGATCAATTGTATTTGGTCCCAAACTTTCTCTTGCATGTTTATGACTGTATTTTTATTGTACAATATTGCTCACTATATATGTCACTAGTGTTTCCCTGATTTTGATTATTTTATACTTAACTCTTTCAATACAATAGTGTCCTAAAACACCTGCTGAATTTATTGTTCTCTACTCACAATAACATCTACGGTCGCCTGGTAGAAATACAATCGCTGATTATAAGAACGTTGTAAACCACCTTGTGTTTCTCCTTCAGTGGCTTCACTTTGCATTGGGGTTTTTCCCACTTTCACTTTATGACCAGAAATCACGATGATAACAAGAGTTAGATGAGACTTTAGTTTGTATTATTACATGTACATGTAATGGATGCCAGCAAAAATAAGCAAGTTACGACAGATATAAAAGTGATATTAATTTGAAATCGGTTACTGAGAGTTGTTGAAAAATGGTTGCTGCTTATGCATCCGAGATTTCCCCAAGATGTTTTAGATATTTTCAACTTTGATTCTGACTCTAAAAATAACTTTTTAGTATCTGATTTGTGAACAGCATGTGAACCCTATTCTATGGAAATAGAATCCAAGATAGATATTGATTCCGAAAAAGATGTCAGCTGTGATGATGATTTTACGGACAATTTCAATGCAGAAACCTCCTTCGCGGAACATGTGTCGACAACTAATTTAAATCATAGTGTTAAATTTAACACATTTACAGCTGAAAATATTAGTCCAACTTACAATTTGGATATTTTATTTAGTCACTAGTGAGTTAGCATATTCTCGTCTCCTTTTTCATGATGAGTATATATGCAGTTTTTTATATGAATGCAAAGGAAAATTGTGTATACAATATAATATATACATGTATTGAGAATATATTGATTTATTCAAGATTTTCATTTTAAAGTTTTATTTGTACATTATTAAAATAAGATTATATTCTGAAAATTTTTCTCACAAATTTATTCATTCCACATCCATAAATTAAAACTCAGACTGCACAGCAAAACAACATCATGATGAAAATATGCTATAGTGAGCAGACTGCAGAAAATTTAAACTGCTACAGTGTATAACGTCACTATGCAGTGTGTTGCAGTATTGAAAGGGTTAAGTAATATTTTGTTTAGACAAGTACTGTTGTTTAAATTCTGAACTTTTCAAAAACTAAGATTGTTGTCTATTTGCAGTGATTACTCTTAGTTGTATGGTTTAGATATTACATTTCAGCTATTATTTTGTCATAAATTTGACTCCAACTGAATTCTTATTTTGGCATTATTTATTTATTTGTTTTTGCTGACCTATAACTTTAATATTATGTTTATATTTACTTGGCATCATACCTCTTGAGGCACTGTTTTTGTTTTCATTGTAGAGTTGCCATGTTACATACTATTTGATTGCATATCAAACAGAGTATGTAGTCATGAGTTCATAGCATCTAAAATTCTCAATTATTTCTGCACGACAGACAGCATATAAATGAATGAGTCAACCATCAAAATGTTCCTAAAATATAATGTACTTTATTGGTATACATATTATATCAACTGATACTATATATATCTTGACAGATGTCTCAGCTTGTATTGTTCTCAGCGGATACAAATCTGAAATTGATTCTTCTAAAATCTGATCACTTGATATCAATCATGTTACCATATTTTTCCTTCTAAATTCTAAACGCTGAATGAAAGCATGGTTATGTGCTTTAGATGCTTTAAACAACTTCCAGATTCTGGTTTTACATGGTTAATCAAGTAGTCTTGTGTTTTCATCAGTGAAACGTCATGTACATTTTTAAAGAAATGGTAAATGATGGGCTGCAATTGATATATGGTACAGTCTGTGCTCTTGTAAATTTATTGGTTTTTACACGTATTACACCTGGAATGGATAGGAATTATAGACTTATGGTCAACATCCAAAAACCAAACCCTCCAAAAATTGAACAAATTTACTATTAATAGTACTTAAAAATAACAATGATAAGGATCATTTGTATCAACAAAATTTGAAAAATAAATTTTAAAAATGAGTATATCCAACACATTCTGTGCATATATGATAATAAACTAATAGTAATTACACATTCCAAGGGCAACAAATCATCCAGGCATAATATTTTTCAAACAGAACATTGTTTACATTCCATTCTTTCAAACATTAGATATATCGTGTTAAATAAACACACTTTTCATGTAGATATTTCCTAAAATTATTGTTTTGTAAGTGTTGATGTTTACATAACTGTTAATTTATTGAGTGGTGACAGGTTGTTGTTTCATTATTATACTTGCTTAAGTTTTACATTTACATGTGCATTTAATTTACCACTTTTACATGTATATGCTTATAGTAATGATATTAAACCTTTAAGTATAGTATAACGTGTCTTGTTTGGTATTAGAAAAATATTATAAACATAATACCAAAGTTATAAAATGATGTAACTTCGTCATGTTCTTCATTCTCTTACTTGTTTTGTGTACAATATTACTTTGGTGTGAGTACATGTATCTCAATCCTTTCTTCAGACATTGAATGATGACAATCAATCAGCCTACTTTCTAAAAGTATTTAAACACTGATTGTCTATGCTGTATTGTGAAAGTGATGAAAATAGAATGCCAGTAAGATTTTGAAGAATCTCTTATAAAAGGTGTAGTAAATTAGTGTATTTGACAGAAAACTGAAGTTTGGATTCTATTCTGTTGAGACAGAGATCGACGACTGGCTTATGATAAAAGATGAATTTGTATATTGAATTCTATCAAATACGGTACCATTACATGTACTGTATGAGAGAGATCAGGATACTATCAATTGCTATGTATCATCACCATTATTTTCTCAGTGTCCTCATTTTTAAATCTGGAGAGGGAGATGTAAGGATTAGATAATCTGCAAACCTCAATAAATATTTTTTTACATGGCATTTTTTCTCTCAGCACAATAATAATTTACTATGGTTTTAGCATTTTTAGTGTTAACATTTTTATAAGTTGCGTTTATTTGTTCTTGATTATGGTATGCATTTATTATTATTATTATTATTTTTTGGCATTTCTTATATATCTCCTATTATGTCTACTATTAGTATTATATGCATTAGTTGTCCATTTATTTACATTAAGTTTACACTATGATTGTTGTATGGCTAATTCTGTCCTCAAGACTTATACCAGGGTTGTTCTCTTTTTTCAGAATTTATGGTTGTTGTTTTTTCTGAAGAATATTTTTCAAATTATATTTATAATTTTCCTATATTTAAATTTTACAACTTTAGTTTCAATGGAGATAATTCAAAATTGAAGTTGGCACTGGTCTGTCCATCGGCAGATTCACAATTAGCAGAAAAATAAACATATTTTATAAACAATTTTTGGTTTTCTGAATTGTTCAAGTACCTATATGTTCTGCTTACTTACAGGGTAGACTATTTGAAAACTCAAGATTTCACTGATTTCTACCATTAATGACAATATTTATCATCTTTTTTCACCTACTCGGAAAACTGTATTTTAGTGTGGATAGTTTTTGTTTATATTACTGCTAATGATAATTTGGTTGTGGGGTACAATGTATGATTTAATATGTATGTTATTACCAAAAGGTCTGATGTTTAACCATTCTTACAGTCTCTTTGTATGTTAGAATAATACCAGTGTATGCTTATATAAAGTGCAATATTGATTAATTCCCCCCTCAAAATCCATTTCATGTCTTGGAGGGAATTCATTGTGATGTGTTATTTTTTGTGATTATTTGTGTGTAAGTCCTTCATAGAAATTGTGTTCCATCACTTTATTAAGGTAATAACACAAAATCATATAATATGATCATAGCTCTACTTTATATAGTCTTAAAATATAAATAAGATTTCTGTAAGATATATATCATAATAGTAAACTCCTTTCTATATACATATTTGTTCTTCTTTAGCATTTAAAGGTCTGAATTTAACTTATATTTTGTGTAAAAGAAAAAAGAGGGCTAAATAAAATATTTTTGGTTTTTAGACAATCCCGTCTTCTTTTGTTTATTTGTTTATTATTGTTTAACGTATCACTCAAGAATCTTTCACTCATATGGAAATAAACCAAATGCCGGTGAAGGGCTTCAAATTTTGACCTATGCTCGGCACTTATGGCCATTGAGCAGTGAGGATTCTTTAACATGCCAACACCAACTGCAACACTGGACTTCGAGTTTTACTGTCTTATCTGAAGGGCAGGAAACCAACCTGCCACCGACTGGACTCAAACTCATGACCTCACGATCAAGAGTCGAGCATAATACCGACTGAGCCAGGCCGGCTCACAATCCTGTCTTTGAATTTTGATGGTTTTTTTTTTCAAATGTATAAATAAATAAAAACACTCACCAGTATTGTAGAAAGAAAAAAACATTCCTCCTTATGATAAGATGTGTTTAACATCATTGTAGCAGATTATCAACTATAAAGGTAAATAAGCTAATATTCATAATTTGTTTGTGTGAAAATATATATATATATATATTTAAAACATCAGCTGTCCGAGAGAACCTGATTGTATTATACATTTTCTCGATTGTATGTTGTTACCTCCTAAGGAAGAGAAATCTCACAAACTCCTCACAGTGGGGTGGGTACACATGGTCTACACTGCTCTGAATGTTATACATACATAATTAGAATCAAAATCTTTTATAATAAGATTTCCTTGTAATTCATCACAATATAATTGTTTACATTAGAAAATCATATATATCAGCTCATTTATTTAGTCTTTTAAAGACAAAGATCTGTAGCAATGCTTAAGCTACAAGCAAAATTTTCCTTTTATATATACTGTGTGGTTACTTTATCATTAAACGTTCATTACATCGCAGCAGTATTGGTTTTTATTTTATTCAGATAATTTGTAGTTTAAAGTTACATAGATAACTTTTACCACCTTGCTGTTTTAGAAATAGTAACATAATATACTGTTAGCCATTGAACACCACATATCTTCCTATTGAAGGTGGACCGGTTCCTTTTAACTTGTATTTATGTTGATAATTAGGCATTTTAATCATTTGTTGTAATTGTCATCCATTGTATGAAATCTTTGCTAGGTGTGTGTCGTAAAGTAATATCCATTTGTACAAAGGTTACTCACAAAGTCTCATAGCCCAACACAGCAGTAGACTTGACTTAAAACTGGGCATCCCTTTAAACCCCAGGAGCCATTCTTAAACGATCTTAAACGACAGTGAGGACCATAATGTTAGGAAACTTTGGATGAAAGGCTTAAAGAGAAATGAGACCATACAGCAATCTTAAATTACTATCAGTATAAAGTGCATTTGAAAATTCAAATATATAAGAATTCTTTATCATTGATTTTTTAAGTATTAAGATTCAGTTTTTCCCTCTTTAAATGATTTGTATTTAGTACACCTATATTTTTAACGTATCAAATTAGCCAATTTGACTAAAACAGATAAAATTGGTTTGTCTTTAGCTTTTCATGGATTAGCCTTAACTTTTGAACTTCAACGACCTTGCATGATTATAGAATATTAGGTATGAATATATTCCCAAGGACGCGTGTTGATAAAAAAAAATAGACAGGGTGAAATTGATTGGGTATAAATTGAATGATTTATTAAATTATAAAAGATGATCTGAAGTTGACAATCTTCATTGACATCTACAGTTTTCATAAAATATGATATAAAATAGATATATTAGTGTTTGCTGTTAGAAAATGACTCATATTTTAGAAACTATCGAGGAAAAGCATAATATTAAAAATAATGATAATTCAATGTACCTTATACTGACTAAGAATTTTTCTTTTTAAAGAACGATTAAGATTTTTCATGTTCAGTTGTAATACGTTTTTAGTCATCATTTAAATGTACATGTCGTGGTCCAGAATGTATTCTGTTAATTACACATTTGTTATTTTCATTTTAATCCCAAATCCAGATAACATTTAAAATTTGCTCACACTTAATAATGATTGTAAAAATATTTGAAACATTTTCCAAATTGTTCGTGCGTAATATAAATTTGCTGTTTTATTTATAAAACAGCTAGTACAAGATGAGAACATGTCATGATGTTTATGTAATTTAATGTGCTCAGAACTTTTAGTGTAATAATTATATAAGTCTTGAAATGAATTATTCTCTTTGTCTCTAACTGTTTTTGTGTTAAATGAATTAATTTTCTTTTTCTTTCAAATAAAATATATGAATTGTTTACCATAACTTGTTTGTTATTTGATTACGAGTGACATCCTATTCTAAACAATAACGGACTTTGCCAACATCCAAGATCCATTTTAACTTGGCCCATTTAAATAGATCAAAAGAGATACGATGTGCTGTGGGTATTCCCTATGGTGTAAAATATTCATTTGATAACATAGAATAAATCGTCACTTAATACAACACTTCATGGACAAATGGGAATCTAAGTTCAAATTAAGGACCAGGTCATACCAAATAGAAATAGCGAAGAAATACTGGTATTAATTTGACTATTTTCTATGAGCTGAGGCAAGTGGGAGAGACTTACTGCCTGTCATTACTGTTCTGGAAAAAAAAACAGAGCCAAGCTTTTATTAGCTCACCTGAACAGAAGATTCAAGTGAGCCTTTCTGATCACCTTTTGTCCGTTGTGTCCGTCCGTCTGTCTGTTCGTTAACTTTTCAAAATCACATCTACCAAGTTCATTTCGGCACAGAGGTGGATCCATGGTGGGCAAAAGAGGTCCCAGGGGTACCCCTCTTTAAAAAATCTCCTTCCAGAACTGCTGCATGGATTGAAAAACTAATTGCATTTAATGATCTACATAGATGTATGGTTCAAGTTTATTAATTTCGTTGAAATAGGAAAATAAAGTTTTGATGCGGTTTTGGCGTCTTTTTGGACTTTGAAATTTTCATTCGTTACTGTATGATTTCTTTCATTTTCTCCTCATTTATCTTGTTAAACACTTTGAAGTCCCCCTCTCAGAGATATTAGATAGTATTCTGGATCACGGCCACAGAGTGTGACTCCGTTTCACCAATCATGCTTTTCACCGAACTTGACCTCATCACCAAACTTGACCTTTTTACCGAATTTGACCCGTTCATCAAACTGGAAAGGTTTCCATGGAACATTTTCAACGGGTGTAGCATACCAGCAGAAGACGCTGACTCCTTTGTGACACCAGGTCTTATCCCCTTTAGGATTCGTAATTGTTCATCATGTTGCGACCATTTGCACATCTAATCCGTCGTGTTATAATGGACTTGAGTTTTGATTATTGATTGGCACTTCTTCAATTTTACTTATTCATGATGCATTTATTTTATGCGTTTCACCTGTAATTAGGTACATAAATTCTAAAAGAATTTTGATGAAATTTTATTTTTTTATTTTTTTTAAGACTGCAAAAATTAGGTGATGTAACTTTTCGCATTTTCGACGTCTCCTCCAAAACCACTGAAGGGATTTTGATGAAACTTTATATGAAGCAAGTACTCAAGTCCTCTACCAAGTTTATCCATTTTCGCCATATCGGCACAGGGGTGGATCCAGGGTTTTCATTCATTTTTGTATCATTTCTTTAATTCCACTCTTTTACTCATTATGATGTATTCATTAGCTCACCTGGCCCGAAGGGCCAAGTAAGCTATTGCTATAGTCAAATGCCTGTCGTCCGTCTGTTAACTTTTGCTTTTATAAAACATCTCCTCAAGAACTAGTTGACCTATTTTAAGCAACCTTGGCATATAACATCCCCATGTGAAGCCGCATAAAGTTTGTGAATGAAAAAGGGATAGGAATACTATAAACATAATACCAAAGTTATAATGCTCAAGACGATATCGTTTCTGTCAATTAGACTTCATCAGTTGAGCTCCAATTTGAAAAGTATGTGTATTTTCTAAAGGTAAAGTGGTATCATACAAGGCCAAATAATATCTCTAAAAGTATAGCCGAAATCCGTCTAAGAGTAACCACTGTAAAAAAAAATGACTATCTTAGCTTTAGACAATTTTCGAATTGAAATAGTGTTAACAGTGCCAAATATTACTTTAGTATAAGATGAACAGCTGGTACCGAAATACCAGGTACTAGGTTTATGTATACCCTCGGGGACTCAAACGGTCGTTATAAATACTATAAACATAATACCAAAGTTATAATGCTCAAGACGATATCGTTTCTGTCAATTAGACTTCATCAGTTGAGCTCCAATTTGAAAAGTATGTGTATTTTTCTAAAGGTAAAGTGGTATCATACAAGGCCAAATAATATCTCTAAAAGTATAGCCGAAATCCGTCTAAGAGTAACCACTGTAAAAAAATGACTATCTTAGCTTTAGACAATTTTCGAATTGAAATAGTGTTAACAGTGCCGGCCGATAGGCGCAAAAAGGGGCAAAAAAAGACCAAAACTTGGTACATCTTCAAAGCGATATATGCTGTCGTAGGTGGAAAATTTTACATGCTCATTTTATGTAATATTTTATCTCATATATATCCCAAAGAGATCATCTGTTGGTTAGGATAACAAATACATGCGTATAATCAACAGTAATGCCAAACGTAATCCGTAATATCAGTTACTGTTTGTCCGCCATTACTTTGAGCATTGCAAATTAAATTTCTTTAAATTTTTACGAATATTACCGAGTGTCCAATAAACACGTGCTATTCACAGTTTTTATACCCTTTGCGTTTATTTTCGTACATCATCATTTTATACCTGAATCAGGCAAAGTTGGTCTTTTCCGTCGTTTCAAAACATTCGTTTCAGAAATTGTTCACGTACCGGGTATATCGGATGATCTCGACCCATTTTAAACTCGTCCCATCGCATTCTCGGCTTTGTCATTCTTGACACATATGATCATGAACTGCCAAACTCCACTGGACATGACGGCTCGATTGTAAAACATGAGGTACACATACATTCAGTTGTATTGTTTTGATTTTGTCAATATCAGCATTCAGGGTAACATTAAAGATTGGAAAAAAATTCTTTTAGTGACCTGATATATTTATTATGGGTTGTTATGTAATAACAACCTATTATGGGTTTCCTTGTCTTTTCATCGAGGGCTATCCTGTTAGCAGTGAAGAGGTCATGGAGGATGCATTCGTAAAATATAGTCCAACACAAGAATTAAACTTTTTACAGAAAAGTCATATATTTTGGTGTAAATGAAATTCAATCTAGTTTGAATAAACATTAAATGAAATACCACATAATTCTACTTACTTCTGCTGTTCGAAATTATACTATACGATTTGTAGTTAGTTTCAACAAAACGTAATCGATCTATTTATAAATATGGAATCCCACTGTATAAGATTCCAGTGATGTTGAGCCTACCTTGGAAAACTGCAGTATTACTCCGCCATTCATCATATTGATATTGACAGCTACAGACATGCAGCGATCTAAATAGAATTAATGTGGATTCCCACCTGTTTTTATGAGGTCCATAGTCCTTTTTTTAGATCAGACCAAAAGCATTCATATTTATGCGGTTTTTTTTTTGTCCTGAAACACAAATTGTATCATCGGTACGTCTACACTATGACCAAAAGGATCCCATGCTACTTGCCGTTGTTTTTTATTCACATGATACATCATACCTGCTCGGTTACCATTACTATCTTTTATTGTAATTGAAAAGTGTCACCGTACATGGGAGACTGACGACAATCGCTTAATCATTTTCGTATAAACATTAAAATATCATAAGGTATTTCTTCGTTTTCTACTTTTCGTGGTCGTCCCCTCTTTCTTTTCACTCCCTGTATCTGTCCTTCCCCTCTTTGTTCTTGGTCTTTTCTCGCTATGGATACTTTTCGTAGACGTCTCCTCTTTCTTTTCACTCTCTGCCCCTATTCTTCTTCTCCTTCATCTCTCTGTCCTTCTGTCTTTTCCTGACTCTGTCCTTCTTTCTTTTCTTGACTCTGTTCTTCTGTCCCCATTCTTTCTCTCTGTCGTTTTTCTTCTCTCTGTTTCTCCTCTCTCTGTTTCTCTTCTCTCTGTTTCTCTTATTCTCTCTGTTTCTCCCCTTTAAACCCCTTTGGTCTTTTTATCTCTTTTTTTATCACGTCTTTTCTTATTATTTAATTTTCTCTTTTCGTCGGTTTCATATTGATAGATGTCCAAAATAAGATGTTGACACGATGACTCTCGGTCATCAACTGACCAAAGTCCTGTGATTCACTTCATTTTATGATTAAATCACACGACGAAAATGAAGTTTGGCAATCTCTTTGCCACCTAGAAAATGAACTTTACGTGCCATACCATCTCTCAACTTGTCGCCATCTCTCCAAGGCCAGGTTTCTGACAATGAAACCAACTACAATAGCACGGTTTTGTCCTTATTCTTGATCTGTATCAAATTTTGCTTTTTGTTCAGAAACACATTTTTATCAAAACTGAGATGATATTTCGTATTCCATCTCCGCTGCCTACAGGTTGTATGACATGGATCACTTACATGGTGGTAGACCCATCTTTGATTCTAAAATTTTCATTACCCTGTTGTACTTTCACAATTTTCTCCACGATTAGATCAGCATTCAGATCTTCGGCATCCGTACATTCTACCCAAACTTCACTTCTTAAAGATGGATGATGTATATTGACTCGCATCTTTTCCCGATCCTCACACTGTAGTTTTATCTTGATAGAAGTCAAAACATTATTTAATACCTCAGATATCAAGTGTATGGCATCTTTAGAAAAACCCCTTTGGTCTCTCTGGTGAGCCTGTCTTTGACTTCTCGCCTGTTCTTGACTTTCATTTAACAATAAATCAAAGTTAGGTAAATTAGCCATTCACTCAGGGTGTCTACTTCATAGTAATCACTATCATCAGTAAGTTGTCTGTTTGCATTAAATCCATCACCCCTTTGGTCTCTCTGGTGAGCCTGTCTTTGACTTCTCGCCTGTTCTTGTCTTTCATTTAACAATAAATCAAAGTTAGGTAAATTAGCCATTCCGTGTGTATGCCTCCGTTGTCGAATCTAAAATGAAGTACAGTAACTGTATACATGTATTTATAATAAAAAGGAAATAACTGTATAGATACTCAAACGAAGTTTCATCACACATATATATTCATAACGCTGTTTTATTCTAGTTTTTATGTTTACAGGTATGTGTGTAGTCTTTTGCCGATTGCGTACCTCTTTGCACTCGATGACCCCAAAACGACTAAAACTGCTAAAAATAGCTAAATGGGGAATTCCCCGGGTCGCTCCGCTAGACTATTAATAGCCGCGAGTCCGATAGTTTCGCGGTCGTCCTCGCGTGGTTACTGTATCGACGTAAGAAAACATTTGATGATGATTTAAAGAAAATGGTAAATACATAAAAGCAATGAACATCTTGAGAGGTGTGAAACGTTTATATAATACTAGTAAATGGGGATATAAGAAAGTCGTCGAAACCGTTTGGGACTATGTGACGGGCTCGTCGACGCAAGAGCAGACGAGAGAGACCGTCAGACAAAATTTACGACGGGCGTTGAAGGATGAACTCGGGGACGCTTCTTCCGGGATGCAACGCAAGTTAATTAGATCTCTCAATATAAAAAAATTCTACAGGCGGATCTTCCCAAAGGCGTTGCCCGGGTTGAAGAAAAAACGAAACGTCAGACGTAAGTTACGACGGGCGCTAAACGAAGAACTCGAGGAAGGCGTTGCTCGGGTCGACCAAAAACGAAGGCAACGTCGCGCGCTCGATTTGGG
Organism: Atrina japonica; assembly: GCA_030159075.1. NCBI lineage: Eukaryota > Metazoa > Mollusca > Bivalvia > Pterioida > Pinnidae > Atrina > Atrina japonica. The sequence goes on along the minus strand of BROG01000580.1, from coordinate 249,101 downwards.
TGATAGTTTTTCAACACTTCTATACCAGCTATAAAAAAGACGTTCGTCAACATATACATCGAGCCAATCTCAGAGCGTTGTTAGAGTATTTTAAAGACGACTTCATCTCTAAGATGACCGACGAACTGAGAAAAGGTCCCATCAAGATCCAACTTCAAGTGGAACAGCGATTCAAGCGAGACATATTAGAGGTCGGCTGGCAGTTCATCACGCAAATCCACAAAACTCGGCAACACGCGATTATGAGAGAAGACGAGATTGAAGACGTGTTTAAGAGCATGATCGAAGAGTTGATCGATTCCCTCGATAAAACCGTTCAGGCGGGATCCGGGTGGGTCATCGACGACGCTCAAATGATTTATTTGAATATTGCCAAGTACGAGCCCCCCTGGGATCCTCCTATTTTAAGTTGCCCAAGCAGATCGCGGATAAGAAGGCCGTCATCAACGTTCAAAACAAGGATCAGAGGTGTTTCATGTATAGCGTATTGGCGTGTCTACATCACAATGATTTTAAAGATGTGAACAAGTATAGACCTCGAAATTATATGCCGTACACCGAGTTGTACGACTTCGGGTGCATCGATTATCCGACGCCGTTGAAGCAGATCCCCAGATTCGAACGTCGCAACGAACTCGCCGTCAACGTTTTCGGGTGGACGGAGAAGAACGGGTTCTTCCCTTATTACATATCGGAAAGATTTCACGATCGCGAAGTCAATCTGTTGTTGTTAGAGGAAGAGGGTAATTGGCATTACTCCTGGATCAAGAATATGCCTAGATTGGTTTCTTCTCAATCAAGACATGGTCATAAATCCTATCCGTGCGTTCGTTGTCTCAAAGTCCTATCCAGCGAGGAGGTTTACGAAAAGCACAGAGCCGATTGTCGCGGCATCAACAATCCGGCCATGAAACCCGTCATGCCCGAGGAGGGGAAGAATATCCTCAAGTTTAAGAACGACGCTCACAAACAGCCCGTTCACGCCACGATCTACGCCGACTTTGAGTGCATCGTTTCACCCCTCAACGAAGAGGCGGGAGATAAAACGACGAAGACGTCGCGTCACATTCCGTCGGGATACTGCTACGTCGTCGTCTGGAGATCGGAGAAGGGCGTCGAGAAGATCGAAGAGCCCGTACTTTATCGCGGGGATGACGTCGTGAAACATTTCTTAGATAATCTGAAACGAGAAGAACAAAAGATTAAAGGCGTCGCAAAAAAGGAGCTTCACATGAGCCGGAAGGACGAGAAGAAGTTCGAGAAGGCGACTCACTGCTACATCTGCGGAGACGAATTCTCGGGAGATCCTAGCAAGTGGAAAGCTCTGTGGACTCGAAGAAAGAAACTTCTTCGGGAACGGGAAAATCTACCCAGTCTGTCCTCTCTGGAACGCGACATTGCCACCACGTCGGATCCGGTTGACCTGTCCGACCTGGAATGGTATCGCGAACATCGCGACGCCATAAACACCGAGATCAACGACATCATGAAAGAGATCGGGACATTCGAGCTCGTCAAGGTCAGAGATCACTGTCACACATCCGGCAGGTTTCGGGGTGCCGCGCACAACAAGTGCAACAGGTTGTTGAGAAGGGCAAAGCACATCCCCGTCGTCTTTCACAACCTGCGAGGATACGATTCTCATCTGATATTATCTGAGATGGAGGTAGACAAGTCCATCAACTGCATTCCGATGAATCAGGAGAAGTTCATCAGCTTCTCCGTCGGTTCTTTGCGATTCATCGACAGTTTCCAGTTTTTGTCGTGCGGTCTGGAGACTCTGGTTAAAAATCTAAAGGACTATCCCATCACAAAATCCGTATTCGATGAGGAGGACGTCTCGACGAGAAAGGGAGTCTATCCCTACGAGTACATGGACTCTTTCGCCAGGTTCGAGGAAACGTCCCTACCGCCCAGGGAAGCCTTCTATAGCACGTTGTCGGACACTGACATCTCTCCGGCGGAGTACGATCACGCTCAGACCGTCTGGCGCGAACGCGGATGCGAGACCATGGGCGATTACCACGATCTCTATCTGAAGACGGACGTGATCCTGCTGGCCGACGTGTTCGAAGAGTTCCGCAACATCTCTCTGAACCACTACGCGTTGGATCTGGCTCAATACTACACGGCCCCCGGTTTGGCCTGGGACGCGGCGTTGCTCACCTCTAAGATCGAGTTGGAGCTGTTCACCGATTACGACATGCATCTGTTCGTGGAAAAGGGGATCAGAGGCGGGATCACCTACGTCCCGCAACGTTATTCTAAGGCGAACAACAAGTACTTGAAAGACTACGATCCCGATCGACCCTCCAAGTACATCGTGTATCTAGACGCCAACGCGCTCTACAGCGAAGCCATGAGTCATCCCCTACCTTGTCGCAACTTCGAATGGGTCGAGGACGTGTCCGATCCGTGCCATCCGCCGGAAGGAAAGGGCTACATCCTCGAAGTCGATTTAGAGTATCCGAAAGCATTACAGCATAATAATTATCCGCTGGCTCCGGAGACGATGCAGGTCGATCCGAACGATCTGTCCGACTATCAGAAAACGCTGATGGAGGAGTACGAGATGCGCGACGCGGGTCCCAAGAAGCTCATTCCCAATCTCCGAGACAAGAAGGACTACGTCGTGCACTACGAGACGCTAAAGCTTTATCTGGAGCTGGGCATGATACTGACGAGAGTGCACAGAGTTCTGCAATTCGACGAAGAGCCGTGGCTCGCGGGTTACGTCGAAAAAAACACACGATTGCGTCAATGCGCTAAAAACGATTTCGAAAAGGACTTCTTCAATCTCATGAACAACGCCGTCTTCGGAAAGACCATGGAAAACAAACGGAACAGAACAGAGTTCAAGATCGTCACCGCCAACGATCAACGACGGTATGGTCTTCCTCCACTTCAAACCGACCACCGTTAAATTGGACAAACCCATCTACTGTGGTATGACGATCTTGGATCTGTCCAAACGTCTTATGTACGGTTGGTATTACAAGCACTTGAAGGCCAGGTACGGCGTCGACTGCGATCTGTTGTACACCGATACGGACTCGCTGCTGGTGGAGATACGGACGGAGGACGTCTACCGAGACATGCTCGAAGACGAAGACGAATACGACTTTTCCAATTTCAAAGACGATCATCCTCATGTACCGGTGAATAAAGACAAGAACAAGAAGGTGATCGGCAAGTTCAAAGATGAATGCGGAGGGAAACCCATCAAAGAATTCGTCGGTCTGAGACCCAAGATGTACGCTACGTTGATGGACGACGATAGCGTTACCAAACGAGCGAAAGGTGTGAGACGATGCGTCTTGAAAAATAAGATAGGTTTCCACGACTACAGGGAGGCCCTCTTTCACGACGTCAGGACTTCACATCCGTAAACAGTCTGCGATCGTTCAAACAGATCATCTACGGGATCCGACAGGAAAAGACGACGTTGGATCCCCTGGACACTAAACTCCGCATTCGGGAGGATCGCATTCACACTTATGCCTTCGATTAACACAATTTATAATCCCTATGGATTATAAATTATTACTCGACGATCAACAACTCTTCTCGCACGAAACCTCTCTCTGGCGTTTTAGGATTTCTACCGGGAGTGTCTTTCAGGTAATAGACGTCGATGCCCTGTATATAAAACTGTCGATCGATCTCGTGTTTGTCCACACTCCAGATGGGATCGGTCGCCCTGCGCTTCTGTGGAAGATAATTTCTCGTGGTATCGTCTTTATTAGCCTCGGCGGGCAGATAGAGAAATCGGACCTTGTTAAACGGACCTATCGGCGATTCGACGGGAGCGTGAGGCACGATGGCTTCGGGAGGTTGCGTCTCGTCGTTGATCGCTTTCCACGACGTCCGAATATCGTTTCCCCCATTCCGTGTTCACCTTCTTCGTGGTCTTCCCCTTTCCCATCTTATCGGTCTTCATCTCCTGGTGGTACTGATAGGTGAAGAGCCGTTCTCCCAACGTCTTGTTGAATCGCTCGACGATGGCCTGATCGCGATGAACGTCGACCCGTCCCGTCCTTATTTTTGTGTCGTGACGTTTCATGAGTGCGCGGACGTTTCCCATGAATTCTTTACCGGGATCGACCTGTAGCAACTTGGGATACGACAATCGTCGTTCGTAGATCCGTTCGAAGGCGTCCGCCACGGCCTCGCTGCTTCTCTTGGTCAGCGCTTCCGCCTCCTTGTACCGCGTGCCCACGTCGACCACCGTCAACGCGTATTTGTACGTCTTCCCGTCCACCCTATCGTGCGGCAGATACAAGAGATCGGCCTGGTGAATGTCGTTTTCTGCCACGCGTTCGAATCGGGGTCTCACGATCTTCTTGGGAGCGGGGAGATAGATTTGCCACACGTCTTGTTTTTTTAAAAAATCGAAGGCTTCCTTCTCGCTGACGTTGGCCGCCTTGGCTAACTTCTTGATGGCGGTTTTCCCCTTCCAATAACCTTTAGGGCTGTAATAGATCTCTTCCATGTTTTTAGTTTACGCGACGTATTTTTTAACGCCGTAGAAGACGAGCCCCGTCCCGATCACCACGAAGAGGATTTCCTTGTCTTTTTGCTCAACTTCGGTTCGGGAGCCATCGCCTCTTCGTTCGTCATCCGCGAGTAGAGTGACATGGCGGCGTTTACTTCTTTATAGGTGTACAGCGCATGTCCTTCTTTCTTGAGTCTCTCGTTGAGAAAATCTAATCGCTTCGTGCGTTCGTGATTCCACTGGTCTCTGGCCTTGGTCAGTTTTTCCATCGCCTCGTCGTGTCTCTTCTGTTCTTCGTGATTCGAGAATAGAAATTGCGATCCCCGAGAAGGCTAGAGCATTGACTAATGCGCCGCCCATCATCATCGCGATCGTTGCCATTTTTAATAGAGTTTAGTTTATTTCATGATATCGGCGGGGATGATGCCCTTCTTGACCAACATGTCTTTGGTGTACTCGGCGAGCGCAAACTCCAGAGGATCATCCCGAAGTCCTTCGGGTCTAGATCCATCTTGGGCGCAGGCATCTTTAAGATTTTCTTGGAAAGTTGCGCGTATCCGATGGCAATTCCAGTACTGACGGCCGCGTGATACACGGTGTTGATCAAATCTTTTTCGCTCATTTTAAAGACGAGAAAAAATTATTTATCGGGTTTTACCTCTTCCTTTTCTTCTCTACAGTCGTGGATGTAGTGGACGTTAGCTTCCACTACTTGTGCGATCATGGCAACGAATAAACTCGTGGTGATGATCCCCGACGCCATCAACGCCGCCGTGTTCATGAACGTTCTCAGTGTCTCGTTACACGATTTTTAGTAGAAAAAAAATATTTAATACATTTCGTGGGGATTGGGTTTCGATTCTTTAGGTTCTGGAGGAGGAGGCGGCGGCGGTGGTTGTTTTTTCGTGTAGATCAGCAACAATCCGACGACCGCGAGTCCACCGCCCGCTAACCATTTCCAGCTATCCTGGCTATTAGCATTGTTATCCTGGCTATTAGCATTGCTATCCTGACTATTAGCATTGCTATTAGCATTGCTATCCTGGCTAATGGCTTTACGACTCCACCTCTTTTGCGCCCCCTTCTTCCCCGCTTCCTGACGTTTCGGGTTCTTTATCGCTATGGCTTCTGCTGGTTCCATCGTCTTTTTCTATATCCTCCGATTTTTTAAACCCCGTTATATATCGGCTAGACGTGGCAGCTATGCTGAGAGGTGCCAAGTAGGCACCGAAGTTGTGATACAGACTACAACACACTTCGCCGATGGCTGCGTCTAGGAACGGGTCTTCGTTCAGCTCTTCGATCAGTCTGGGGTCGTTTTTCAACTCGAAAAAATATTTAAGACCCTGGGCGTACAGAGTGATGAAGGAATTGGCGATCGATTTGCTCATGCGCATGCCGAGCCGTGCGTTTAACAGACGATTCAGGTTTTCCAGCTCCTTATCGTTCATCTTTTCCAATTCGGCAGTGGTCACGTCTTTTCCTAGAAAATGACGCGCGCGTCCGGATCCGCCGATGGTCGACAGTCTGTCTTTGGTAGATATATCCGTCGTGGTCCTGTCTTTGGCAGATATATCCGTCGTACCGTTCGCTAATATCTCGCTCCCGTTCATCGTTTTTAAGAGAGATATAATTTTTTATAAAGACTGCAAAAGTTTTCTCAGCCATCGTTCCGTTCGGCGATAACGTTCTAATCGTAGTAGATGCAGAATTATGAACAGTAAGAGTAACGCCCATACCGCGATAAACGAGAGCAGGGCAAAGACGAGCATTTCGGTGAACCGTTTCATTGTTTTTATAATACTCGGGCTTAATGAGATTTGGATTTCTTTATGAGCTCTTGGATCTGCTTGCCCAAATCCTCCGTCTCTTGGTTCGACTCCTTTTGTAGGTCCTTAGAATACAGTTTGTCCTTCATCTCGCGATACTTGATCAGCTCGCGGGACACGGCTGTGAATTCTTCCTCCGTGATCTTCCCGTCCTCAAGCGCGCGACTCACCAGATCCGAGATCGAATTCAATTTACTCTCAGCGAGTTTGATGATCTTGAGCTGCTTGTCCGATTTCTTCGACAGTAATCGCCTGATGCCCTTCATGGCCAATCCCACTGACCCTACGGTCAGGGCCACGATCTGGAGAGGCAGACCCGCGACGGTTACGATAAATCCTACTCCCCCGACAACGGCGCTTCCCAAGATGAGGGCCCCGTCGACACCGTCGGCGGTGTTCACAATTCGCTTATACTTTTTGTGCATGCTCTTCCGCGTCTCGATCTCTCGCCGAAACGTCTTTTCGATCTCGCCGATGCGTTTGAGACGATAGTGTTGCGGATCGAGTTCTAACGTCGGGTCCTATCTTTTTTAATGAAAAATTTTTATATGTCGAGAACGACGACGCCGTTGACGGTGCCCGCTTTCGATCCTTTGTTCACGCTGACGGTGAGGACGTCATCCGCAACGGTGGATTCAACGGGACGATCTCGCCGATCTTAGTCTGAAAGGTCTCGTATTTCACGTCGTTCACGACGAGCGTCACATCCAGTTCCCCCAAAAATCCCAGACGGATGACGTAACCGTCGAACAAGATCGTCGTGCCCAGCTGCGGCCTGATTCTTCCGTTTTTAGTCACGTCGAATTGGAACGTGTTCATGATGCGACGGCTTTTGGCCAACGCGGTGATCTCCTCTTTGGCATCATTGATGTCTTTCAAGAGTCTCTCATTCAGATCCTCCGCCAGTTCTTCCCTTTCCAAGTCTTCGTAATAGAATCCCGATCTAGACATTTTTATTTATAGATTTTTCTTAAATTCCAAGAGAATGTGAACGGGATGGCCGTGATTGTGTCGATGGGATTACCCTCCTCGTCTTTTAAACGTATCGTTAATTCCGAGATGCGATCGCGTCTCAACGTTAAGAACACGGGGTGTTCGACGTCTTTTTCGTACAACTCGGAAAATTTCACGTTGGGACAAAGCAGGGACATGAGGATGTCCTTCACCGTACCGTCTCTGATGCCCTCCTCCAACTCGTCGAGATGAACGTTGAGGAGTTCCACCGGTTGCAGGTTGATGCTCTGGCTCGAGGAGATGGTCCCGCCGAGAGACACATTCGCGCGATAGCCGAGAATCTTGCCGATTTCCGGCGGAAGCTCCACCACCGTACTGCTCGAACCGTCGATTCTCAATCTCGTGGTGGTCTTGTCCAGGAATACCTTGTCGAAGTATTTCGCGAGAATTCGTCGTATGTCGGTGAAGGTGTACGACCAGGCATGCACGCTTTGGACTTTAGGTCTGTCTCTCCCTTTGGTGTAGCGTATCTCCACGTCTTTCTTAACATTGTACAGTCCGTTGTAAAAACGGATGGACTTGACGCCCACGCACCACTCACCGTTCGCGTTGTCGATGTAGCGAGAGAGTTTTACGGGTTTTCCGATGTCCGTCACGAGATAGAACATGCTGTTTTTAATATTAATAAATCTTAACTAAAAAAGAGAATGAACGTCTACGAGTATAGAGAGAATCTAGATCTGTCGTCGTTCGACGTCTACGTCAACGCGACCAAAAAGTTTCGCGCGTCAAGTACGACAACCCGGACGTCTTCGAGGACGGCACGTCGAAGTACTACGCCATGCTGAAGCGGTGGTACCGGCATCCCATCGAGGGATTCTGGCAGAACCAGTTGAATTTCGCGGTGTGGTGCGCCACGACCGGATGCGGCGTGACGCTGGACATGGGAAACGACCACCTGTCCAAGTCGTTCTTCCGGTTCCACATCTACTATCAGATCAGAAGGATCCTGCAGGAGATCGCCGCCCCCTTGCCCAGCGACGCCGACTTCGAGCACTTCACGAACAACGTCGACGCGTCGGCGTACCAGCGGATCTGTCGCGAATTCGGGGTGCCGGTCGACGCGGACTGGAAGATCAAGGGGACTATATTCGGGAAATATAATACGAAGTGGTCCACCTTCATCGCGAACCGGTCGGAGGGGTTCACGCTTCCGGTTCTGGCCATTCGCGTCTTCGCCTGGGCGATCCTGGGCTCACAGGGGGAGACGAGGGCCTCGATCGTGGACGCCGGTGCCACGTCGCTGGACGCCCAGAAACAGTTCCTGGTCAACGTCGAGGACGCCATCAACCGACCGCTCGACCTGCCCGCCGACATCTCGCGCTACGAAGACTGTCTGAGTACGCCAATTCCAAACTCGACTACGTCGTCCATCCGGGGCTCTACATGCTGCCCAGCAACATGGAGCTGAACATCGGCAAGAACATCGCCGACTACAATAACGAGATCTTGATCGCCCCCGACACCACGACGCCCGGAACGAACGTCGACCTCAACGAGAAAACGTTCGCGCAGGATAAACCTCCTCCCGTAGAGATCACGCCGCCGTCACCTCCCGTGGAGATCGCACCGCCGCCGTCAGCGCTACAGGGCAAGCCGTCAGACGATCACGAGGATCAGAAGGCCACCGTCTTGGCTCTAGCGTTACTTTCTTTTCTTGTCTTCGTCGAGTTTCGTTAACAACCAACCGACGACGACCATGCCCAACACCCACAGATGTTCTCCCAACCACATCGCCGTCTTGCCGAGCGTCGACAAGATCCAGGACACGATGTTGCCTAATATACCCTGCAACGCTTCGCCGAACTTGACGGCTAATCTCGCGAGCAATTTACCGATCGCGTCCAGCTGTTTCTTGATCCATTCCTTCACTCCTCCCTCCTTGTTGGGAGGTGGTGATGGAGTGGGTGGTGGTGGACTCGTCCCCGGAAGGAGTAATTCGACCAAGAAACCTATCGTCATGCCGATCGCCGTTAGGACGCTGAAGATGGTGATGCCCTGTTCCTTGAACAGATTAGCGATTCTATCTCTCAAGGAATTACTGCTGTCGAGTAATCCCGTGATCGATGTTTTTATGGTATCCAGTTGAGTCTTTAATTCCCCTTTCTGCTCTTTAATAGTCTTTCTATACATCTCGATTACCTCGCGCGACGCCTTTATCTTCCCTTCGAGCTCTTCTTTTTTCTCCGGATTGTTTTCGAGTTCTTCGGTCCATTCCGTTATTAATTCTAGATGCCTCGTTATTTTACTTGCGTACGTATTAGTACGTATTTGAGCGCGAATGGTTCGTAAAGCATTATCATAGCTCATTAGTTCTCTCAAAGGTAGTAATTCTTGTCCATCCACCACAATGGTGAGATTGCGCATACTTTTCGTTAGGTTTAATATTTTACCGTCTAATTGTTTGGGAGTCGTCTCGTCGGTCAATGACCTTTCTAGGTCGTTGACGTTATCTTTTACTTCATTCGCCTGGTCTTGGTATAGACCCAGAGAATCAACAAACAGTTTACCTGTTCTTTCTATTTTTACATTAGGGTTGTCTTTTTGTAAATCTCTTTCTTTGGCTCGTTCTATGGCGTTTACTCTATCGTCAACGTGCTTGCTTTTACAAATTTATTTGGATTACGTTTATCGTTTAATAAAATCTGCATATCTTTCCAATTGGCATATAAATTACCATTCTCATCGGATGAAAATTCCCTTATTTCATTAGGTCTAGCTCCAAATTCCTCTCTCCATCTTTTGAATGCTACAATAGTTCTAAGACGTTCTGGTTGGTTTTCTTCAGCCTCGATAGGGGGGTCTGGAGCATTCACCATGTCTTCTTCTGGAGGAACAATAAACCACGGACCTCTTATAGTGCCCCCGATGGTGGGTTTTGGCGATATACCGCTATAATCCCACTGGTCTTTTATAGAAGGATTGATGAAAGACGTCTCCGCAGTTTTTCCAGAGCCATCACCCTTATTCGGAGGATTATCATGCAATTCATACGGTTCAGGACTGTGGAATATGTCTTGATCACCATCGCCCTCATTCGGATCATACGGTTCAGGACTGTAGAATCTCTCTTGATCATCATCATTATTATCATCAACAACATCACCCTCGTCGTTCACCTGATTATCGTATGTATGTGGCTCTGCCATTTTTTAAAACGCTTTAAATTTTTTATTACGTAATAAAAAAAGATGATGAATTACTGGCACATTCTCAATCTCGATAGGAAATTGCGCACTGCCTTCGGCGTGAAGGGTATACGCCAAACGGTGACCGTGTCCCACAATCCTTCGAGCATCGAAGAAAACCAAACGTTGACGGTTCGTTTTCCCAATCTGAGCGAGAACGACGTCATCGTCCCCAGAAGCACGAGACTATGCTTCGACATGGAAGTCGCCGTGGAGGGTGGCGCTCTCACCAAAACGGGTGTTTATAATAATCTGGGACGCAACATCGTCAAGAAAATCGAGGTGAAGATCTCGGGAAACACCGTTCAGACCATAGACGATGCAGATAAATTCTTCGTCTATAACGATCTTTGGAAAGTGGAACGAGGTAACATGGCCTATCAGGGGATACAGACTAACGATCTAAATATAATAAGAGCAAAACCCACCAGCTATAAAATACCCCGCGACACCAACGAAGACTATGAAATTGTTGCGACGTTCGGGAATCGCTTTTGCATTCCCTTGGATTTCGAAATCTTGGAGACGAGCGAACCCTTTTATCAAGCGGGGTTACAAGATCGTTTGGAATACATGCTGACGTTTAACGACGCCATACATGTCGTCCTGACGGACCCCAGCGATACCGATAAAACGATAAGTTATAAGGCGACCAACATCGCGTTGGAGTTCGAGAAAATCACCGACGAGCATCTCGCTCGCAGCATCAGACAGAGGTACGCAGGAAAACACGCCTATTACTTCAACCAAATATTGCGATATCGCAAAACGACGATGAGTAAATCGGACGGCATCCTCAATTATCAGATCAACACCCCCGCGAAGTCTCTCTCGGGCATACTGTTTCTCTTCAAAGACATTTCCGTCAACGATCCGGAAAAATTTTTATAATCCGAGAATCACCAAAGTGGAAACAACCATCGAGGGACAACCGAACCAACTGTTCTCGGCCGGGCATGAGACCGCATCACCACTTTGACGAGATTAAAAAGTTTTTTCTCCCTGAATCGCGAAACCGTCACGGAAACGATCGTCAAGGAACTCGACCTGAGCAACGTGACTCTGGGGAAATATCTCAAAGATCATTACGCACTCTGGTTGGACTTGCGGACGACACCCGAAAACCACCTCCACGGCACGGGTCGCAAGCTACAAAACATCAGCGAAGGCGTTTCCGTCCGCATTGAGAAAACGCCCGAAACCGATACCGATCCCGTAGACGTTTACATCTTCGTCGTCAAGGACGGACAGATCAACATGTCGGATGGTCGTTTCGCGAGTGTCATCTCTTAAGAAAAATTAAAATCCTATAAGAAAAAATGTTCACGCAAAAAACCTCACGCCGCCATGATCGTAGGCGCCTCCGGATCCGGGAAGACGGAATTCGTCCTCGATCTCCTGGAAACCAAATACAAAGACGTCTTCGAGCACATCGTGATCCTGTGCCCCACGATCAAACACAACAAGGCCTATAAATCGAGAAAGTGGATAGGCGAAGATTTAAAACATCCCAAAGACAAACGAGTCGTCATCGTCAACCCCGTCTGTCAGAAAACGGGGGAAGAGCAATTACAGGAGTTGTTGCGTCACTTTTACAACATTTACGAGGGAACGTCCACGTTGTACATCATCGACGACTGTTCGGCCACGAAGCAGATCAAGAAGAAGGCGGACGCCCTGTCCATGTTGGCATTTTCGGGAAGGCACGCCGACCAGTCCGTGTGGATCTTGACGCAACGCTACAACAGCGCGTCTAAGGATTTTAGATCGCAAATCAAGTGGATCGCCCTCTTCTTCATCAAAGACGAGTTCAGCTTCAACGAATGTATGAAGGAAAACAACGCCATTCCAAAAGAGGAGAGGGAACGTCTCATGCGCGAGCTGTTGCAGCGCGAATACTCCAAGCTGATCTTGCGGACGGAACGTCCGATGGATTACGAGTTTATAGAATAATTTATATTTTGTGTAAAATATAAATTAACGGATAGGAAAATACATCATCACTGCTCTTCAATCATAAACACGACCCGGAAACCATAATACAGACGGATTCCACGGGTCCTCAAAGGTGTTGGCATAATGATACCAAGCACATTTATTATACCAATTTACATTAGGGTCCCACGGCTCGTCGGTGTACTCGGCGTTAAAAAACTCCCAGCCGGATTTAAATTCCAGTTAATAGTAGGATCCCAGGGTTCATGCTCTGTAGAGAAAATGTTAAAGTCAATCCACGCATGCTTATTATTCCAATTAACTTTAGGATTCCAAGACTCAGGATTGTGAGATGATTTATTATATTCAACCCACGCATTAAAATTTTCATTGAAACAAGAAGGGTCTTTTTGTGGATTAACAAATAATAATCTTCGACGCCAACCGATGTCGGGATTCCAAACTTCGTCCTTATTTAACTCGAGATTATAATGATACCAATCGCGTTTATTACGCCAATCGCGTGTATAACCGCACTCCTCCGTGTTATCCCACGTCTCGCCAAGGTTATCCCACGGCTCTCCTAACCCTGTATCCCGGTTATAACATTGCCATTGATAATCATTATACCAATGTCGTTTACTATCCCATAAATTATTCGCTCGATAATAACAAAACCAATAAAATTTGTTACGCCAATCGACATCTTCTTGCCATTCGTCTTCTCCTCCGTAAGTATGAAATAACGACCAATACGCATGATGATTAGGCGCTTTTTTTTCCTCGCATATATACGGGAAAAGCTCTTGAATAAATGGATAAGAATACCTCTCCTGTTCGATAATATATATACGTGATCTATAGTATAATATCCTGAGGCTCGATGGGACATAGGATATTTGTTTATCATCTATAACACGAACACAAAGACTCTGTAAACTCGACACCATCTCAGTTTTTTTCTATAACCCGAGTTTTCTTAACGAATATTCATATTATAACGATTAAATCATTTATATTTTTTTGTAAAAATATAAATTTTTAGTATTTACGAGGTCTTCCACACGTCTGAGGAGGTCCTCTATACTTCATATAATAGTAATGACTTATCACAAGAAACACACATCGTGTGCGGCGGCGTAGCATCGAACATCCAAAATCCGCACAGTTCGCAAAATTTCAAAGGTTGAAAGTTGCAATTTTTCATGTATCTGTGATGAGTGGCGCAAAAGATGGATTCTGCCATAAGCGGATAGGCGCACGGCGCGTCGCGTATCCTCCTGGAATGAATGGGCATCTGACAAGATGTTACCTCGCGAGGTTCCATCCCGATGCTGTGACATTTTCTTTTTTAAAATGAGGAATTATTATTTATAGCATGATCATTCATCATCTTCGTCTTCGGAAACATCGGAATCCTGGTCAACGGGTTTTCTCTCGACCTTTTCTTTGATAATCACCGGACCAACGAAAGTTGTAATGGCTTGGTTTTGCGAACCGATAAAGACGCGATCTACAGTCAAGACGGCGACAACCTTACAACATTGGCCGACGTATTCCAGCGGCTCGACATTTTCACCGTCAAACCTGAATTTAGTACCTATCTTCTTCCCATCCATAATAAGTTTAGAATACATGAGATCGCGTTCTTCACCTTTCAAGATATGTAATTCTCCGACTTGAAGCGGTTTCTTTATACCCAACTGTTTAATAGCAGCTCTATGCTTCACGATATCTTTTCTGATAAATCCTTCAATCTCCGTGATAACATCCTTGAATTCTTGGTGCTCGTCATCATCGAGCTTCAACGATATGCTGTAACGCGGTTTGTACATATCACTCACTCCGAACGAAAACAGGGTGGGAGTTTTCATTCTGAGAGGTTGGTGAACGCCATCCGAATATTTGTATAACACATTGATGAAACAACCGTTTTTACCTCTGGTGGGCGGCTGGATCATCAACTTAGTTACATCGAATTGCTTGGGGGTAATTTTACATACTTTTTCACTCGTCGCCATTTTTATTGCTCTCGACATTTTCTTATCGGGTTTTCTTTTATTAACACGATACAACAACGAGTCAATATCATCATCAACACCACTCGAGGACCTCCCGGACGACCGCGAAACTATCGGACTCGCGGCTATTAATAGACTAGCGGAGAGACCCGGGGAATTCCCCATTTAGCTATTTTTAGCAGTTTTAGCCGTTTTGGGGTCATCGAGTGCAAAGAGGTACGCACGCGGCAAAAGACTACACACACAGGTACATAAAACTAGGAATTGTTTAATTTCGCTTTATTTTCATATAGAGTTAGAAATACTAAACACTAGTGACAGTATTTTCCTAAAAAACAGGTGGTCAGATGTCAAAAACAGGTGGTCAGATGTCAAAAAAAGGTGGTCAAATGTCAAAAACAGGTGGTCAGATGTCAAAAACAGGTGGTCAAATGTCAAAAACAGGTGACCAGATGTCAAAAACACGTGGTCAGATGCCAAGATGTCAAAAACAGGTGGTCAGATGTCAAAAACAGGTGACCAGATGTCAAAAACACGTGGTCAGATGCCAAGTGTCAAGATGTCAAAAACAGGTGGCCAGATGTCAAAAACAGGTGGCCCGATGTCTAGACGGAGGAATGAAACTCGTCCTAAAATCAATGCGTCATGCGCACGTCATAAAGTATATATAAGCTAGTACTGCCTGAATCTCGGTATTAGTTCATCATGGATAACTCATCCGACATTGATATGCAACCTGAAGAAAGAAACATGAGAATCATTCTTACACGGAGGACACGTATTGTAGTAAGGCCAAACAGACTGATAAATTCTGGTAGGACCCCTGCGACACCTACTATTCAACACCAGGAACCACCTATACCCGACCCTTCACTTCCAGTACCTGTACAATACGTACTAGCTCAGGAAGCATTAGCAATATAAGGCAGAGATAAATCGACTGATGATAGAGAAAGAAAGAGAAGTTCGTCGTTGGCGACGTCTACTCGACAGATATTAGAGTCTCTCATTTTCAGCTTTTCGGAGCAATCAACGGTCCCTTAAAGGGTCCAGCTTATTCGAAAAGAAACCTTAACTAAAAGTACGCAGGTTTTGTGTTTGTGTTATTCTGTAGCGGCGAATTTAAAATATTATGGTGACTAAACACTACTTATCAGTGTATATTCGCTCAATATTAAACGTTTTATTTTATTTGTGTTTTTGTTATGACTGAAAGTATAAAAGTCGAATATAGTAAGCCATGTGACTAGACATAGGTTCAGTTGAGCCTGTGAAAACTCATTTGAGATCCAAAGTTCGAGGTTAACACCATAAGAAAACCACTATCAGCATGGGTGAGATAGGGCTAGATTATTTTCCATGCATTAAAATGACAAATATCACTTTAAAATATTATAAAAATAATACCAAAGTTTTAAAACTACAGGACAAGTTCAGTTAGATCTCTGAGAGCTCTTTTGCGATCCGGAGGTATCAACATCGTCAGAAAACCACTACCACCATAGGGTGAGTGTTTGAATTTTTATTACATAGCCTTAGTGTTTACCTTAGGAAACAGTAATTTTCAATATCTCAAAGAAAATTGGGAACTAGCAACGTTAATAAGGTTTTCATTCCTTACAACTTAATTATACTATCAGGGGAATACCCCACCATCTAATCAACGTTCATTCACTCTAGACCTCAAAACTGGGGAAAACCCATCTCCTGTTAGCAACTCTCGTCTACTTTCGGCAACTCTCATAAACTCTCGCCAACTGTGGCGACACTTACTAAGTTTCGGTTCTAAAAATAGATTCACTCTCAATCCCAAACTAAAAAAACTCAACTTCTATCTTTAGCTGTTGACTTCTCGTGAACTCACGTTACCTCTCGTGACCCCGACCTCTTGTAACGAAGGTTCTCACTGGATGATTTCTAAACCAGTATAAATGCTTCCTTATATATCAGTTAAAAAAGACTATAAAAGCAATGTCTAGACGTTACAAGACTAATATTCTATAAGAAAATATCACTTTAACTTAAAATAAAAGAAAGACTACCACGAAAATTACTGTCCCAAACCAATGCTCTGAGATTTATATTGTATACGGGAAATATGATTTTGACTTTGAAGAATCATCTGATACTCAAAGAGCTACCCATACCTCTCACTAACGGGCCACTTGCTTTGTAAATTTTTTTTCGTAAATTTGTCTCATTTCAAACCCGTAGTTATGCTTTATCATGCAACATGTCAAAAAGTAATGCTCGTACGTTTTGAGACTTATTGTACACGGTAAATATAATTTTGATTTAAAGTAAGCATCTGATGCTCAAAAAGCTACCCTACCCCTTACTAACATGTCAATGTTTTGTTAAAAAATCGTAAATTCGACTCATTTAAAACCCGTATAAATGCTTTATCTCGTAACAGATTTGAAAGAAAAAAATCAATATCCATTTGTGTAAGAAAAATATTATTTGAGCTAAAGTTATCACCTGGTGCTAAGAGAGCTAGCCCAATCCCTCACTAACTCGTAATTTAATTTGTAAAAATTCTCGTAAATTTTTATCATATCAAACCCGTAGAAATGCTTTTTTGTGAGACATAAATGAAAATCTATATCTATCAGTATGTCAGTTGTACATTATATTCCATGATCTAAACTTTATGACTCAACACACATAACTCATTTTATAGGCTTTGTTATGATTGCACACGTGACAGGAATAGGTTTCCATTACACGTGTTTTCATTCATTAAAATTATTTGACTATCTGTTAAAGCGTGTTTGATTATATCATGAGGTGGTTTTGTCACTGCCAAACATCTATTAATATAGCATTGTGACGTAATCCCCACCCCCTGGATTTAGGATCTTGATCATGCTATATATATGTACGAAAGCCGATTAGTATCAACGAAAAAATTAAAAGATCTCGAAATTACGAGATAATTATGTCGTAATAACGAGAAAAGATCTTGTAATTTCGAGATAATTATGTCGTAACAACGAGAAAAGGTCTTGTAATTACGAGATACTTATGTCGTTATTACGACATAATTATCTCGTAATGACGAGAAAAGATCTCGTCATTAAGAGATAGTTTTCTCGTAATAACGGTCTAACGAGATACTTATGTTGGAATATTTGTCCAGATATTGAGGTAACATTAATCGGTGTTATATGATCAATCACTAATGTTCAAAATTAAGATTAATTTCAATGGCTTCACGTAGGTCTCTGACCAATTGTTGTACTGACCAGAGCTGAATGCATCCATTAATACCACTCTCAAAATCAAAGTAGACAACTCGAAAATTTAATATATGATAATGAAATTTAGAGATAATAACTCGAATTTTCGGGATTATATATTTTTAAACATGGCAGCATTTTGCTTGCGTAGAATTATGACCGCTATCGTATAATAACCAAAATGTGTCCGACGGGACCGAAAATGTTAACATCTCTATACTTTTTTATCTCTAACTATCTCGTAATTACGATATTTTCTCGTTATTACGAGAAAACTATCTCGTAATAACGAGATCTTTTCTCGTAATAACGACATAATTATCTCGTAATTACGAGATAATTATGTCGTTATTATGAGACAAGATCTCGTAATTATGAGATCCTTATCTCGTTATTACAAGAAAAGATCTCGTTCTTAAGAGATAATTACGTCGTTATTACGAGATCTTTTCTCGTAATAACGATATAATTATCTCGTAATTACGAGATCTTTTCTCGTTATTACGAGATAACTATCTCGTTACTACGAGATAATTTTTTTTATACTAATCGGCTTTCGTATCCTCGTACTGTTTACTTCTTACAAACTAAAGAGATTCAAATTTGTTTTACCGACGGAGGCCCATGACGAACATTAAAAATGATAAGAATTTCAAAAAAAAAAAAAAAATACCGTAAACAAATTTGCACTTTCCACGTCATAGATTTATTTTTTACTTTTCAGGCATTGTTTATAAGACTATATTGAGCATTTTCACGATGAAATAAATTCTTTTGCAATTAGTTTGAGGTCTAAGCGTAGATTGATTGCACTTGTTTATTCGGATGCAGCCATGTATTGTCGAATCTTTGTAGCATGTGTTTTATATGAATCCTCTTTGCCCTTATCTCCGAATACAAAACTTAATGATACGTTTGGGGCGTATTTTGATGACTCGGGTTTTCGGCCATATACCTCGGCAACTTCTCGTAATAAGTGTGAGGCATTTCCACAACAGAGTCCAATATAAGTCACTCCTATTTCCTTTGCTTCTTGGGCAAATTTTCGGATATCCGAACGGCTACAGGAAACACAGGAAATATCTGTTGGGTACAAAGGATCACCTGAAAATGACAAAATCAGCGATATATAAAGCCGAACGAGTGGCCAGTCTAAATCAGTTTTATAGTTTAATTCTTGCTAATTTCAGTTTTGTTTATTCCATTCACATTTCTCAATATCGTTGGTAGTTTAGTTTTATACTAATACTTGTTTGATTTCGACTTTGATTACCATATAATATTTTGTTTTTCGTTTGTATTCCGTGAGGGGGTACATTATTGCGTGTGAGTGTGTGTATGAATGTGTTATATATGTTATTGTAATATTTCAGTTCTGACGAAGGGACAGGTCGTCCCGAAAATTCGAGTATATTTTTGTTGGTGTCTTAAGTCATTTTAGTGCCTTATAAAATTAGTTTCATGACATATCTATTTGCTTAGATCTGACACTTTTGGATAGATGGTGTTGTTGGTTTTAGTGCTTTGTCAGTGGCGTAGCTGGGTCCAGCAAAGTGTGTGTGAGTGGGGGGGGGGGGCACAACCGTTTAAAATATTGAGAATGGACTACAGGGGTGGATCCAGACTTTTTCAAAGAGGGGGCGTAACCATTTTTGCGGGGGGGGGGGCTGGTGGTGACAAGACGCCATACGCGTGAAAATGGTGCGTTCTTTATGCAGTGGTGTAGGAAGCAAATCAAAAGGTGGTTTTAAATGGGGTTAGGATTGTGGCTTGTGACATTAATATACTTTAAAAATCAAAATTTAATTTTTTTTTTAATTTTAAATTTTGATTTTTAAAGTATATTAATGTCACAAGCCACAATCCTAACCCCATTTAGGATTGCGGTCTTAGAATGCCGCAATGTGTAAAGACGATCACCAACACGATAAAATTTACTTCTTTGCTTGAATGTTGTTTTACGCCACACTCCACAATTTTTCTGTCATATGGTGGCGGTGTTTTTGTAGTGGTGGAGGGGAGAACACAATTTTTCTGTCATATGGTGGCGGTGTTTTGGAGTGGTGGAGGGGAGAACACAATTTTTCTGTCATATGGTGGCGGTGTTTTTGTAGTGGTGGAGGGGAGAACACAATTTTTCTGTCATATGGTGGCGGTGTTTTTGTAGTGGTGGAGGGGAGAACAATTTTTCTGTCATATGGTGGCGGTCTTTTTGTTGTTGTTGATGAGGGGAGAACACAATTTTAGGTGACTTCCATTTTGAGCTTGAGAATAAAATTTTGTATGCATGATTGTGAAGTCAATATCTACTAAGTTTGCGAACGAAAATGAAATTTGTCCACCAACAAGCAACTGGGGGGGGGGGGGTGTTTCAGTAACATTTACTTAGCTGACCGTGACCTTGACCTTTGACCTTGTTATTTTGTCAAAATGATCCTTTTTTAGATCATTCCTAACAACTTTCTAATATATCTTTATATACAAAAAGTAAATCGGTTTTGAGTTATTAAACAATTGTATTACAAATAAAAGTATTATAGAAAGTCTATGAATGATACTTAAAATTAATCTACAAAATATATTACACTTTTTCGGAAACTTCAAATGCAAAGTCGCAGTCAAGTGATGTATTTCAATCAAAACCTGCTTTGTTTACATTTCACAGTAGACTTGTTCAGAACATCAGGTAGCTTTAATCTCGGGCCTGACGAGTGGATACATTAAACATTTCCACTGTCTTTCAACCACTTAAACACACACCATCTAAACATAATATCATCTGCTTTTTAGTTGAGACAGAACAAGTCTGCGCGGAGCCATTTTGTTTAGCTTCGATACGGCGTTATAAATAGCTCATGGAAATCCTTCATCGATACTCATATCTACGTGTTCAAAAGTTTTTACCACGTCATCACCATTGATTGGCTTTTCCTAGCAAATATGATTAGTTTATGATCAAACAATAGATTGACAATTATCATTACATTATAGATGGGATTAATTAATCGGATTTTCGTTAGTAGCCTGGCACAGCATTTTGATTAGCTTAATAAAAAATATTGATATTTTTAATTAAACCTGTCAAAATAAAGTAAGATCAATGAAAATAACAGTGAAAAATAAAGTTTTTATTTAATTGATAAATTTGGTAAAAAATGAAATAAATAATCATATGTAGTGATTGGAACCTAGGATTATAATAAGGATTGTTTAACTACACAACTCAAATAATTGAAATATCAACCAGTTGTTGAAAATTCTTTAAAAATGACTTTGATTTGGTTAACCCTGAAGAAAATATAACTCTGAAAACTGTGAATATGCACGGCAAAGAAAAATCTCTATCAAGCAAGCAAGATTTGACTTCTTATCAATTTCTCAAGAAATATTTCTCTTGTCAAAAACGTAAAAATCTTACCTGGGTATCGTACCGATCATTCTTATATTGAATTAGAAATAAATATATGTAACTTCAAGAGGGTAGGGAGGTCGGAGATTTAATAATTTTCTGTTAAAGAATCCTGATTATGTTGAAAAGGTAAAAGAACGTATTTTGTAAAAAAAAAAAAAAGAATACTCTCCAATGCCAGTCGTCCAAGACATGATGTTTTATTTCTAGAGACGATCTTAATGAATATTAGAGGTATTACAATTCCATTTGGTTCATGAAAAAACAGACATAGTAAAAACAAATATTGAAATATTATAAACATAATACCAAAGTAATAATGTTCAAGACGATCGTTTCTGTCATCAGTTGAGCTCCAATTTAAAATGTATATTGTTTTCTAAAGAGAAAGTGGTATCATACAAGGTAAAATAAAAAAATCCAAAAGTAAAGCCGAAATCCGTCTAAGAGTAACCACTGTAAAAAGATGACTATCTCAGCTTTAAAAAACTTTGGAATTTAAATGGTGTTATCAGGAAATATAAGAAAACAGGAACTAAAAGACATTATTTTAAGATCTTAAGCCAGATGGATAGAAGATGGTGAAAAACCTAACAAATATTTTTGCAATTGAGAGAAAAGAAACTGTATTGATAAAACCATTACTAAAATAATTGATAATAAAGGAAATGAAATGACAGATAAAAAATCTATTAAATGAAATTAACACATTTTACGAAAAATTATATAAATCAATAGAATATGTACTAGATAATATTGATTTAAATACAATATTAAATAACAATGATGTTCAAAAATTATCTGAAGCTGACAAAAATACCTTAGAAAATAAGATACTGAAATCAGACGTTTTAGATTTGTTTGTTTGTTTATCGTCGTTTAACCTCCCACTCAAGAATCTTTCACTCATATGGAGAGGTCACCAAATGCCGGTGAAGGGTTTCAAAATTTGGCCTATGCTCGGCACTTACGGCCATTGAGCAGTGAGGGTTCTTTAACGTGCCGACACCAACTGCGACACGGGACCTCGAGTTTAACTGTCTCATCCAAAGATAAAAAATCAACCCTTCGCCGTCTGGACTCGAACTCACATCCTCACGATCAAGAGTCGAGCGCGCTACCGACTGAGCCAGGCCGGCTCTTAAATTCACTTAAACAATTAAGGATTGTTTTTCATTTTTTTGACTTCATTCGAATATAATGGCAGTGCATTATGGAAAAAAAATTCTGTGCAGCACGAAGTGCTGCACATTGAATTTTTTTCCATAATGCACTGCCATTATATTCGAATGAAGTCAAAAAAAATGAAAAACAATCCTTATATTTATATATATTACCATTTTCTTTGAAACTGATGTCTACTGGATACTAAATTCATTCCGGGATACTGAATTTGCGGGGGGGTGTTTACATATGACGTATCGCTCAACAGCTGTTTTGACATGAGAAGTAGTTCCCCTTTTCTGTCCGGAAAACTAAATGGAATTAAGGTTTATTTGCTTCTTTTTATACCATTTTGAAAGAAAATATTGATATGGAAAATTTTGAGTAAGTGTCAGATTGGTTTTCAATTATTTTAGAATATTCGTCTGCTTGGTAACCGGAAGGTTAAATGTGTCGGAAGAGAATAGAAATTTGCAAATGGCTGCGCCCATGAGTATGCTGAATAATGTATTTACAACGAGTTTGCGATTGAATTCTGATATTATAAATGGGATATACTATAGAAAGATTTAGTGTGACTTACAAGAAGTGAGACAGCTAATATTAATTGATGACAACTGAAAGTAACCCTTTTATTTGACATTTTTACCAAGCAGCTGGGAACCACAGTGACTGATTGGTACGTAACCTACATAAGTAAGCCCATTTCACACGACCTAATTTCACACGATGCGGGTGACGAATTGTTTTCTTATATGAATATCCATTGATGGCAAACAAATCGACTTGTTTATCAAGAGATGCTTGACAAAGTTTCATTAGGCCTTAATTTCTTTTTTCTTTTGTAACTGAAGCCAGACGATGGTCTGTGGTTCTGGTCATAACATGACCTAGATATATCGCGATATGGGCCTGTAGGCTGTACAATGTGCTACAGATGTAGTCTCGTGTTTCCGATTTCTTTCAGTGATTTTTATTCCTTTGTGATAGGCTTTATGTATGGCTTTTAAGATTAAATATATAAGAAAATAAACATGTGATATTCTATTCTTTATTGATTCGTTCATGTATTCTTACGCTGAAAAGGAAAGTGGTTAATACTCGGGGCACGTGACTGCGTTTACTAGAATATGAAACATTCCACTCTATATACTTGCAATGAAGGGAATTGCAGTCGGTATGTAAATATTGTAAAAATAACAAAACTCCTGGTTGTGATGGTTTTGGTGCTGAGTTTTTTAAAAATTATTTTGCATTGACCTTGGTGATTTTGTCTACAGATCTTTCTTAGTAGTTTTCATAAAGGAGAGTTTTCACCATCACATAACTTAGGTGTAATATCTATTGTTCCTAAAGGTAATAAACCTAGAGAATACGTAAAAAAAAACTGGCGAGCTATATTTTTTTTAAGTGTGACTTATAAAATTTTGTCAGGAATAAATGCAAAAAGAATTAAATCAATTTTACCTAAAATTATTCACGAAAAC
Organism: Atrina japonica; assembly: GCA_030159075.1. NCBI lineage: Eukaryota > Metazoa > Mollusca > Bivalvia > Pterioida > Pinnidae > Atrina > Atrina japonica. The sequence goes on along the minus strand of BROG01000580.1, from coordinate 225,317 downwards.
CAAAAAGGCTTTTTAACTGGGGGATATATAGGTAAATACACTAAAATGTTATACGATATAATGCATACATGTAAAAGAAAATAATATTCCAGGAATTATATTAATGATCTTTGAAAAGGCCTTTGACACTGTATCTTGGAAATTTATGAGAAACATTCTAAAATTTTCACTTTTGGAGAAAACATTCAATGTTTGATAAACATTTTTTCACGAATATCAAATTATGCGTATTACAAAATAACTTTACGTCCCCTTTCTTTAAATAGAGCAAGATGACCCCAATTTCTTCTTATATTTTCTTACTAAGTGTTGAAATTATGGAAGCAATGTTCAGAAAAACAGAGATATCAAGGGTATAACTACAAGAAATAACGAGTACAAATATTCTCTCAATATGCTGATCCTAAATTCGTCATTGTCACTTATAAGACCAATTTTCCAATTTTTCAGGTCTCAAACCAAATTACCATAAGACAATCTGTATTGTAATATATATATATAAATATAAGAATTGTGTTTTTATTTTTTGAAATAGCATTGGATATATATGCAATGGATCACGGAAAAAAATCAATGTGCAGCTCTTCCACAGAATTTTTCCGTTATCCATTGCATATATATTCCATGCTATTTCAAAATGAAAAACAATCCTTAATAATCTACAGTGCTCACAAGAACCCTTTACATTCCTTGAATTTTTTTCTGTAAATATTAAGAGTATGATAGCATTAAATTATGATAGTAAAATTAAAGATATAGAAAATATTACAAAATCATGGAATAGACGTCTTATAAGTACAGCAGGTAGAACAACTGTAGTAAAGTTTATAATATTACAAAAACTTACTCATTTTTTATGAGTTTACCAGATCCAAATAGAAATCTAGAGACTCTTTTTTATAAGTTTATTTGAAAAAACAAAAATGATAAAACTGCTTGGAAAATTTTGATACAAGATTATGCAAGGGGATGATTCCATATGATTTGTATTAACTCTTTCATTAAAAGTTTGAAAATGACATGGATCCGCCAAATACTGCGAATTCGAATGAATTGTCTTGATACACTCTTTTGTGTTACACATTATTGAACAGTTTCAAATATCATTTAAAATTTGATGCTACCTACTTTATGCATATAGCATTGAAAACAAAAAATTGCTTTGACGTGATGTTTTAAAATCTTTTTATTATTTTAGAAATATTATTGATGCAGATGAAAATTTCTTATTTCACTCAATATGGTTTTATGAACATATAAAAAAATAATGAAGTAGTTTATTATAAACAATGGTTTGCAAAGGTGTTATATATATCTGTGATTTACCTGTGATTTTATTATAATCACACATTACATCACGGATAGACAAAATTGAAATATGAAGCGTTTGATTAAAAAATTGGGGAATTTCAGTAGTTTACTAATTGAATGCATTCATGTAAACATTGTTCATTAACAATATTAACAGTGTAAACTTCATTTTTATGCTACTGGTAGTATAATTTGAATGTTGATGCATTTGTATACCTGAGATTATTTTCTTTCTTTGTATATGCTCTATCTCTATTTGTATATATGTGTGTATGTTTGGTATTTGGTCAAATATATATCCCCGTACTCCCTAGCCAGGTGGATTTGTAGGGGTTGATGTGAAAAACCTGGCCAAATGTCATAATATACTTACATAATTTACTCAAATTTGTGTCTTCAGGTTTTTGATAAGCAAATTATACCGATATCCCATACTTGTTATTTTTTACCTGTTTCTGGATCCTTCAGTGACTGGAATGTTCTTTGTTTGTCGGTACATCTGAAAGGCACTGGGAGAGCTGCCAGCGGACCCTGAATGAAAATAATAAACATATTTAACAGGGATAGCTAAGCGAAAGACAGGGAATAATAGGGATAGTGCTAATGGATACTTTTATAGATATAAACAGAATAACAAAGATATCGGGTGCATCATCAATTAATCTGGTATAACAAATAATGGGGAACATTACATTTCATCAAATTTGGACTATAAAATTTCTTATTGTACTCATACAAGGAAACTATTTTAAAAAGTACTACAAGTAATAAAAATTAGTTCCCTTCATAAGACCTCTTCATCCCCCTACAAATGGATGTTGTTTCTGTCCAGCAGCAGCGTGGAACATATTTTCCTGTGTAGTGCTGGAGTATTGACACATTGATATAAAAGGTAAGATGCGCATACCTTGCAAACTTTCCTTATTTCTTTAAGCAAAGGAAGCATGGATCTTGGACCTCTTCCACAATTCAACCCTACTACTGCTGCTCCGGCTTCTTCCAGTCTCCGACATGCCTCCGGAAATGGTACATCATCCGTTGTTTGATCCGGTGTATATGCTGTCATGGTGATAACAGCAGGGCGACCTTTAATAAAAGAAGAAAACACAAAAATGTACATCATAACAGTTATTGAAACAAAACATGACTACACCATTATCAAGAGTGAGACATACACAAAAATATCAAACTCTGGATACAAACATGTGATTATTAAGAGTGGTACAACCATACCATTGTTAAGAGTGAGACATAACTATATGCTGAACACTATTGTACAGGGGGCCAACCAAAGACTTTTGTGACTAAGTTTGGTTCCAACTCCTGACCTAGTAGTTTCAGAGGTCGAGCAATTGGGTTCAATGTTAAACCATGTTTTGCGCTGGCGACCATGTTTTCTGGTGGATCGGAAAAAAATTGAGCAATCTTACTAAAGGACCTGAAATGCATCTTTCCTGTTTCAGCTTGCTTTAATAGTTTCAGAGAAGATGGTCTAAATGTTTCCCCACTAAGGTCCAACGTTGAACTATGTCCTGCACTGGCGGCCACGGTTTTGGCATATTAAAAACATTTTAGTAATTTTAGTAAAGGACCTTCCATACATCATTCCTGTGAAGTCTGGTTTAATTTAGGGGCCCAACTGGCCCCTGAATTTCAAAGGTTAATCCGCAGCCCTGTTGAATGATGAAAAATTATTGTTTTGAAGATATAAGATAAAAATAACAAAACTCTTTCAATTTGACATTTCTACTGAATAACCTTAAAGGTCCATGGTATGATTGTGGGCACATGAAAACTTTAGTGGTTTTCCTACATAATATGTTTTCTTTTTCTCATAATTTTCAAGCACATAATGCCAAAAATAAAGAAAATTGTCAAATTGTTCTTGAGGTACATGTGCTCCATAAAACTGCTCGAAAAGAACAAATGTTAGGATTTTTTAATCAACCCACCAGAAAAAAACCCTTTCAGACCCTTTCAAGGATTTGAGCAGGGGTTCCCCTAACCGCAGCTAACCCGCTGTGTCTGGGAGCATATGCTCAGTAAAGCTGCTGGAAATAAAAGTACACAATTATACTGATTAAAATTCATATTCCAGGGTAGGGTTAACACAGTTTGGTGCCAATCATAAGAAAATCGCTAAATATTCAAAAACAAACTCAAAAACAGGACGTCAGATTTTTCAGAATATTCAGTATGCACAGATCTTGTGATAATATTTACAATTTATACATTTGATCTAGCTTTTATAGTTTTGGAGATAATATAATATGATCCTGTAAATTCAAAAACAAAACAAAAATATAATTAAAATCGTTGTTCTAGATTTATTATGTTCGATATTTCGGTTATCCTATACAAAAGCAATCATACATGTATCATCTTTCAGACACTAGAACATGTTGGTTTTTCAGACATAAACAACGAACAAGTTGTTAATACATGTATCACAATGTATACCTTTGGCATTTCTGGCATTCTTACCTCTCCAGACATGTAAATACATCATTCATCGTTGACAAGCACACATGTGGTAGACTATATATTGCGATTGAAAACACAGCAATACAGTCAGGGATACATCGGGGTGTGCGAGTACGTAACTATACACAAAAACACAAATACAGATCTTGACCAGAAACTTTGTTGGCGTTTCACTACAATAATAGCCAAATAATAAGGGACATATTTCAGGGGCATAACCTCCAAAAAAGGAAATAAGATTTTTCATAAACTTTCAGGATACATAGATCTTGTGTTACTGATCATATTTGCCATTTATATTTTTAATCTAGCTATAATAGTTTTAGAGTTGAATTATAAAATCACGAAAAATCAACGTTTCAGGGGCATTTTTGTCCAAAATAGGAAGTCAAGGTTTATTTTAGAAATGTTCAGGATACAGAGATCTTTTGTTACTGATCATATTTGCAATTTATACTTTAAATTTATATAGCTAGCTATTATAGTTTTGGAGATAATAGCCAAAAATTATGAAAATCGCTAAATATTAATATTTCAGTGACCATAACTCAAAATCAGTATATTAGATTCTTCAGAAATTTTTAACACAGGGAAACCTTGTCCTGCTGATCATTTTGGGCAGACATGAAATCATGGATTATGTCTATTATGGTTGATACGAACAACCACTGAAAGTAAGGGTGGTGAAAAAAAGTTTTACAAGTTTAATAGCGTGTATTACCGCCATTTGCACTGATGTATTCTTCACACATACGACGCACTGAACGAATCAGGTTATGCAGAAATGCCAAGGAAATGTTGCGTTGTCGTCATGCTGCAGAATGACGTTACGCTGGTTGTTGTGAATGAATGGAATGCCGTGATGACGTACAATCTCGTCACAATAGCGTACGTCGGTTACATTACCCTCCACTATTACCAAAGGGGTTCTTCCATGTGTTCTAATTCCACCCCAAAACCATAACGCTTCCTCCGCCGAATTGGCAGCGCTGAATGCAATTAAAAAAATAAAATACAATTTTATTTCTTAACACCCCAAGGATGTCTGTAGCCAAGTTTAGTTCCATATGGCCCGATGGTTTCAGAGGAGAAGATTTTTAAAAAAAAAAGTTTATGCCGGACGGACAACGGAGGCGAATTGATGGCAACAGTTCGCATGACCCTTCGGGTCAGGTGTGCTAAAATCATTTAGCGACATATTTGCTCAGAAAACAAGCGAAATCAAAATGGACTGTAAATTTAATTGAAGGATAGATAATTAAACAGTTGAAAAATACTATTAGGCCAGGTGTAACAGAAGTGAAAATTGATTTAAAAGTGAAAGGGGATTTACTGTCGAAGCAGGAATGGTGGGTTTCTTTTCACATAATTCTTTACGTGGTGGTGTGGCGTGATTAGTCAAATTAGGTAGTAAATTAATTAATAAATAGTAAATATAAGATCTATTTTAATACATAGAAATGCCTATGCAAATTACAAAAACATTTGTTTTATTAAATGACTTGGTACATGTGTTAACACTACGAATGCATAGTCACTTGTACCGCCTGATGGTATTATGGCCAGTACATCAGATATAAACCTAGTACCTGGTATTTCTGTACCAACTGATAATCTTATGCTTAAGTAATATTTTGCACTGATAACACCATTGAAAATTCTAAATTTTTCTAAAGCTAAGATAGTCATCTTTTTACACTGGTTACTCTTAGACGGATTTTGGCTATACGTTAAGATAATTAGTTGGCCTTGTCTGATAACATTTTCTCTTTAGAAAAACTAGTTAAAATTGTAGCTCAACTGATGAAGTTTAATTGACAGAACCGATCGTCAATTATAACTTTGGTATTATGTTCAATATATATATATATATATATATATATATATATATATATATATATATATATATATATATATATATATATATATATATATATATATATATATATATATTTACGGTTAATTACATTTATCTATTATGGATATTTTAAATAATCATGCTAAAGACATATCAAATTAAGTAACTTCTTAAATAACTTCAAAGACGGAAAGTCTAATCAATGAAATCTAAGTATACAGAATTAAGTAATTTTACATAGACTAACTAGAAAGCACTTATAACCTTGTATTACTAGTATATATAGGGTTAGGAAATAGAAAATACAGATACATCTACATTGCCAAGCTATATACACACAGGTCGCCAGACATACACTTAGGAGGAAGCATATAGCACGAGAGTATACACAAAACGGTTGTTCCTGCATTCAACAACGAAGTAACACCACAGTTTCAAGTATGTCTACCGCAAACAACTGGTCAGTAGATTACACGTGAAAAAAAAGGTCATTCACCAGATGTTATACGGAATTACAAACATAATATGTTAACCAGGAAATTCAGGAGAGTAATGTGATTTAAGGATCAAAACGAAAACATAATAATGAATTGGAATATTTCCTTAAAACTCAACATGAATTTATTAAGATTTAGAGACGAGATTTAAGAATTAACATTCTCATGTATTATTTTTGTTGGAAATATAACAGAAAAAAATTTGTTTGAAGGTGGAAATGGTTTTTGTTTTCTCATTTTTGTTCAGATGACAGCTCGACAGTGGAATAGCTAAAATCCATTAATCTTTTCAACGGCTAGCTGTTGAATACTTAAATAGGGCTAAATTCAACCATTTCAAAGAATGGTAAAATCCACTGTCAAGATTCTGGAGAGTATGTTTGAAAAAAAAATACAATAATTTTATGTGTAATCTTTTCAACAGTTACCTGTAGATACTTGTAGAAAGAAAAAGTAAACCACCCAAAACACAAAAATTGATGTCATCAACTTTTTTAATGTCCGTTAGTTCTCATGCATATGTGAACATTCGTATGAAACCACTTCATTTCATGACAAGTGCAACAACTTAATGTTTTGCATTTTGCGAGTTTTATTATTTTAAGTATTTATATAGAACAAATTTGATAAATATTCATAAAAAAACATTAGATGTTTAACCCCTGTGACCACATTAAGACTCACCCAGATCAATAAATAGAATAGTATACTGTCCGTTTTCAGTAGTGAGCAGGTTAACATAACACAAAGTTTTTACTTCAGAATCTTGACAGTGGATTTTACCATTCTTTGAAATGGTTGAGTCCAACTGAGGCTTTAGGAGTTGATAAGTTAAACAACCACTACATGTTATATCATTGCTGATTTTTACTTCGAACACAACAGAAGTGTTTAATCATGTTACCTTTCCCATACTTTTGAATTGCTTTCAGGGCTAGCATGGCTTCCCCATAAGCATTGTAAGTTTCACCAATGATGTAGTCCACCCCTTCTTCCACGGCCCATTCTATTTGTTCCTGAAATATAACAAAATGAACTATTACAACCAGAAATTATATGTTAAAATAGGATTCGTTCCATTTTACATGATAAAAACAACATAGCATAAGTGGAAAATACCAATTACATGTACATTCAAGAAATTCCCATTAAGAAATCACCTGTACAGAAACCTGATCCCACCTCTTGGTTTCCAGAGGTCCGTGTTTGTCCATTTTACAGGATTTATATCTATGTCCTGGACATTCTATTGATCTATACTTTGGTATCTGAGATTTTTTATATTTTAAGAGTTCCGTGGAGTTTTGTGCGACTACCCCATATTACTGGATATTTGGATAGGTAATAGCAAATATTATAAACATATTAACAATGTTATACGTTTGCAATGAAAATGAAAAAAATATATACCTAAAAGACCGTGTTTATCAATAATAGTTCAACAGTGCGGCAGAAATTTAAAACAGATTTACAGCTCCAAAAGTAAAAGTTGAACACTGTAATGGTTTGGATGAAATATATTCATCCGACATGATATGATAAACTGAAATATGATATTGGTCGTCACAAGTTATAATTGTTGTTAATATACAAAATACAATAATTCACTTAGTATTTTATTCTATGACCATATGTTTAAAAACATTGTACTGAAAAGGTCATACGAATCAAAAGAATTAAATCAATTGAAAATACGTCAACAACTTAGCATCTTCCTCTAAATTGTCGAAATCATGGTTGATACCTTGAACATGACATTTATGTATTTCACACATTCTTCATTGTTCGGGTCATATATTCCGGTGTTACATATATTTCCAGCAAATAATTTTCCAGATTTCCTGGAGACTTCACGTGCGATCGTTAATGCAGTTCTGTTAAGCTTTTCTAAATCATCCTCTCTTCCTATTGAACGAAGTTTTTCGCGATGACCAAAATACTGGAATTAAAAAGTTCATTAAAAATACTTCAATTCAATTAATTTATTTTCGTATTTTTGCATATATATTTTTTCATTATGTCTTAGAAATTCATACATAGAACGGAGAAAATCATAATTGAAATTATATTTGATATTCAAAATTTCATATTTTTTACCGTAAATGCCTCTACAACATCGGTTCCACTATGAACAAATTCCTCGTGCAAAACTTTAACAAGATCAGGATGTTCCAACACGACTTCCGGTATATAACCTCCGGCTGTTAAATAACCTCTTCTTTCAAATTCCCACATATACCCCTCAGCAATAACGATATTTCCATTGTCTCTCAAAAGTTCCAAAAGTCCTATAATATATCAAACCAATTAGAGATCTCGTGAAACAAGAAATTACTGTGACATGACAAACAAGGTTTTAGATAAAAAAAAACTCAAGTGAGTTAATTTGCTAAAATATCATTTTTAGAACATTTTATGAATTTTTAAGACTGCAAAAACGAAGGAGGTATTTTTCACATGTTCAGCTTGTTCTTTGAAAATACTGAATACTAGATGTTCTTTCACCTCTGATACTGTAAGAGATATGTTTAAATAAGTACCAGTAACGTAATATTGTCTGTCAAGATTATGCATTGGGGTAGCTTCCATTGTGACAATCGAGGCAGATGAATAGTCTTTATTCTTTATTTTTAATTTGTCGTATTTAATTAGGATTCCAAAATAGACGTTAGATGTATCCATTTCCTTCAAAAGGCAATAATGTAAACGTTAACATTTATGATCAGAAATAAAGGTAAAAGTGATACATTTGTTGAATGATAAATACTGATATCTTACATGCTATGGATGTAGATATATAATGAAGGGGTGCATATGACCTATTTACACAATCTTGAGTGGCATATCATGAATAACAGATCACTGTGTGAGACAAGTCGAAAATCCCCAACTCTCCGCTGTGGTTAATTTTATCTCAATAATTCTGTTTATTGTCCATTTTTGTTCACATAACACATACATATATATAAACCATACGTTCGTATAATCTGACGTTAAATCGTAATGATCAAACAAGATAATATAGATATATAAACACAACATTGCTCGGTCATTGTACAGAGGGTGAATCTTTTTATCGAAAGTCAAAAGCACTTTATTCGGACAAACACATAATTGAAACCCTAAATCAAATACATGTACATGATTCCGTTAGTTAAAACAGTAGAGTCTTGGTGGTTAAGAAACATAAATTCTAATAAAAGTAATGTACCTTTGTTGGCCATTATAGTCCGAGGTCAGCATGGAATGGTGTGGCAAATCTTCTGAGGAGATACTATATCTACGTTCAAACTAGGGTAAAGTTCAATTAGAACCTCCGACAGCTGTGTTGACTATCCGTCGATTAGCTGTGAATCATATAACACCTTCACACATTATAAATCTCTTTCTGTCTGTCTATGTATGTATGTATAAAACCGTTTGCACTCCACTGAAATTTGGTTTTATTTTTTGCAAAAACTACATATTTTATATCCTCAAAATGGTCATCATAGTTATTTTAAAAAAGTATATATAACTAAAACAAAACTGAATTTTAATTGTACCAATCAAATAAAGGGAAAAGATTCCCTTTACTAATAATGTAAAATTTCTTTCAATTTTCTAGAACTCTTTGTCGGTGTAAACCCAACACTATGGTACAGCCATAATATTAAATATAAAAAGTTTTTAAAGCACATGGCACAGATGCACATGTCATCCAAAAATAATCATGGTATCTGCAACTTGAATGTAATACGCTTCATGTACGAAAACATGTAAATATTACCTTTCAGTAACATTTCCTATAATCATGCAGATGACAGATAACAGAAGATATTAAGATAATTTTATGAATTAGTAAAAATAAGGTTATCTTTAAAAGTGTCACACACTTAATGCATGTAGACTAGATCATGAGGGATTGTCTCGCAAGTCAAAATGAGTTTCCAAGTAAAACGAATAATGAATTATATTAACTTAAGAAAGAAATAATAATATTTATGTTTTTTTTTAAATTTACTATCACCCTACACTCTAAAACTAAATGCTTTTAATTACTTACTATCTGACAGAATGGTACAAAATGTAGTAATTAAATACAATTCCTACATATAAAAGGCTGAAAATCTGCACTTATATTTTTGTTGGTAAAGTCAGACTAATTTCACCCCCCCCCCCAAAAAAAAAGAAACTCACCACGGGGACAGAATTTGGTCAGAAACATATTTAGATCATTTTCAGTATTTATTATTTTTATTGATTTTTCTAATGAAAATATTTGGATATAACGGTAATACTGCTTTGCCCACCATAGATGATGTATCATCATCTGTCATTTGTATGAAATAGTTAAAAGTAATAAACCGGAACCAGTGTAACAGGTAGATGAAATATTAAGGAAAAAAGGACATAGTGTGCTGCGGCTACCTCCTAACCACTGTGACTTAATCACAATTGAAATGATATGTGGAGATCTAAAGGGTGAAATAGCAATGGAAAACTCATCTTTTAAAACGATTGATCTTAAAAAAACTAACTCATGAAGGACTAAACAGAATTGATAGGGCGAGATTGAAAAAAGCTTGTAAGCATACCGAAAAAATAGTACAGCCAAATTTATGGGAAAATGATTGTATTCAAAATAACGTAAGAACATTCGTAATACATACCAACAGTGACTCTGAGAGCAGTGATAGCAGCAGTGACTCAGACACAGATTTTGACGATTCTAATATTAAAGGTAAAATATTTTTATTTTCAATAAATGATGAACTTATGACATATTTGCACCACCCTTGAACGGCAGATCCAGTCGAAATGAACAAAGAGAGAGAGACGCATTCATCATAAATATGAATATGAACAGTTTACTATACCCAATATTTGTACAATGGCATTTAATTTAATTATGATACAACCCCTCTGCCAGTCTAATGCCATATATATACCAGATTCTCTAATTTGCATATGACCTACTTATACATAAATCAAAATTCAAAGTTTATGAATCAGAATATTTTTAGATATTTATCAAAACACCAGTTTCAGTGGAGAGCAAACGGATTGTATGTATGTATCTATCTACAGTAGCATATCACTGTATACCTGGAAAGTTTAGCCCATTGTTAATATCGCCCTCTTACGCCCTCTCATCTAATCTCTAATTACCTTTACTCTGCCAGTTGACTTATAATGTCAAGAGCGACATTTATCTATCTATCTATCTATCTATCTATCTATCTATCTATCAGGAAATTTTCTCCATTTTCACCTTTTGATGAGAGGGCGAATTTAAAAGAACGCGAAAAAGCTAAATGATTGAAGCACGGACATATATGCCACCCATGAGACTATAGTGATTTAGGGTGATTTTAAGATAGGGTGGGTATGTTTTTGTCGTAAAACGGAAATGTTGCTGAAAATCATCATGATGCATTATGGGATATAAGTGTTATCACAAAATCATTACTCGCGATATATTTCGTCTATTTGGCCAATAAACTGCTGGAGATATCCCATAGAAATATGACAGTCGAAATCTGCTCTGATCATACAACACGTTCATTCATTTATTGTCAGCTAATTTTCTACTTTGCATTTTCTTTTCCTTTTACTAAATTCCCCGTAGGCAAGTAAGGCATTTAGCTTTAGTCAGAGCAGAGCCGAAAGGTAAATACCCGTCGCTGACATCTGACGATCCTCCTTTGTATTAGGATTATAAACATTTTATCTTAATTACTCGACTTTAGATAGCCATTATCACCTATTTTTCTACCCTTTACATATTTTGTATATAAAGTTTGAGTTTTTGAGTCTTTGTCTCGAACTTGAGAATGAACATCCAGGTTGAACCGTTCTCCTGTAGATATTCACATCGGACACAGACTCAATTCAACATTTATGACTGCTCCCTGATAGCATGCCGCTTATACCACCAAAAATTAAAGCTTGGTTGCCGTGAACGTGAGTTATCGTCTCTTTAATCTATAGGGCGTGTAACATGTTTCACAGTATCATTAGCAGTTGCATATATATATATATATATCCCAGCGGAAAAAAAAGAAACTGAGTAATTTCGTAATTTCATTTATAGATTCATATCCAATGTATTATGTTGCATTCTGTAATAATGCACTGTCTTTCAATTCAAAAATCAAATCACGGACTATGTCCATCATGGTGGATACGAACAGCCACTGAAAGTATGGGGGTGCAAAAAGTTTCAGAAATTTGATAGCGTGTATGACCGCCATTTCCATCGATGGATTCTTCAAACCTACGACACATTGAACGAATCATATTATGCAGAAATGCCTGGGGAATGTTCCACCATATGTGCAATAAAGAAGTCGTTCCATTTCACCCGAAATATGTTCTATAGGCGATAAATCGGGTAACATCGAAGTCCAGGGGGCAGGAAATTCACGTTTTGCTGCTACAGATAGTCACTAACAATGCATGTGCGATGCGGTTGCGCGTTGTCCTGCTGCGGAATGATATTACGCTGGTTGTTGTGAATGAATGAAATGACGTGCTGACGTAAAATCTCGACACGGTGGCATACGCCGGTTATATTGCCCACCCCCCACTCTCACCAAAGGGGTCCTTCCATGTTTTCTTGAAACTCAAGAAAAGTGTGATGTGGCCATCAAGGCGAATCGAACGCGATATTTAACAAATTGAGAAAGAATACATCTTAAGTTTTTATTTAACTTTTAAGTCTACACAGTTTTTTTCGCTAATGTATATATATATATATATATATATATAGAGAGAGAGAGAGAGAGAGAGAGAGAGAGAGAGAGAGAGAAAGAGAGAGAGATGTTTTTTATATCCAATTATTTTTTTAAAACACGCATATATTGTGCGAAAAGCAATGTTGTTTTCATTCAATATCTATGGTTCCTGTTCTATTCTTATTAATCTCCAATAAGATTTTCAAACGTTACAAAACATATTTGTTTCTTTACTTACAACATTGTACATTGTGTTTTAATATAAATACTACGGTGCTTTCTACAGTTAAAAATGGCGAAAAAAGCTTGCTGAAGCTAGTACATGCTTTCTCTTCGTCATTTTCTAAATAATTGGAGTTAAAACACTTATAACAAACAGCATTGACACGATTTATTATCTCTTATATATTTTAAGATCAATATTTGTAAAAACGTAAAGTATTTCTCAGTTACTGTGTGATATTCTTTCTCTGAATTATACGTGTATCTAAAATTCGAGTTCAGTCGATGAAGACCAGTTGACAGAAATAATCGTTTTGATACAAAACTGTTTTCCTCGCTATATATCTATTTAAGTCACGATGTAAAATTTCTTTAGACTAAGTATTACGATTAGGAATCTATAAATGACTATAAATACTGAAGTTGATTCTGTCGACCGCGGATAAGTACAATGAAGATCTCACTAGTAGTACTGTTGGGATGTTTGATCCACACCGAGGCAAAGTCTCGGCAAATAAGTTGACCTCTTTTTATAGATTTATAAGCTAGTTTGGAAAAATTCCACAGCATTTATATAATTCAATATTATTGTATGATAAATTGTACAATATACATTAACAATTATCACGAGGAAAACAGTTTTGTATCAAGTCTTCATGAAACTATCAACATAATTACCATAACACTGTTACGTTATGAAACAAAAGACACCAAAATGCTCAAAATGATCATTTCTGTCACCGGGTCTTCATCGACTGAACTCAAATGTTAGATACACGTATAATTCAAATAAAAGATTTCACATAGTAACCGAAATGGAAACTTAATCAGATTATATAAAGATTTATTTTACCATGATTTTGGTTAAACTAAATGTTTCAACTCTGAAATTTTACAAAAAGCAAATGTGGATTGGGGCATAACATACACAGAATGTGCATATATTTGCAGATATTAATTTTATGAATAAAAAGGGATTAAAACGTAAATCGTTCGACTTAACTAAAATAAAATATGCACAAAACACAAAAATAAATGGCAATCCAAAATGAATCTAGACTGTATCAATTCCATAGTATTTTGTTACTTAACCCTTTCAACCCTACAAACCATAATAGATTGGTGAAAAAGCTCATCTAATTTATATATATATATATATATATGATAATTTTGTTAATGTATAATCTATTTTTAAGGTTTTATTCAGTCAAAGTTAATAAATACCATGAGTAGGGTACTCAAAGTTTGAGTATGTACTAAAAGAGTATGTACTTAAGCATTGTTGCCTTGTTTTTCTGAAGTTTTCTTCAAATGAGCAATATTTTTCATCATTATTTACAATTGCTTGCCATCTATATACAAATATGCCCAGTAGCAACATAGATTTTGTGTTGTTTTGCCTTAAAATCATGAAAATAGTCGGCGTTGAGTACTGAGTAAATTTAGTGACTTTGGGACAAGGGTTCAAAGCCACCATTTACTCAATGCTCAAGCTCCAATGTTATTTCATCATATTAACTATATAGTTGTTTGTATGAAGGAATGGGTTAAACATTATTATTATTATTATTATTATTATTATTATTATTATTATTATTATTATAATTATTATTATTGTTATTATTATCATCATTATTATTATTATTATTATTATTATCTTATAGATTACGTAAATACATTAGGTCAAATGTATGATTTCCCTGTAAAAATAAAATATACCCTAAATATGGTACTCCAAAAATAGTATATACTCCAAAACAGTTTTTTCATATTGAAGTCTAATCGACAGATACGTCTTGAGCATTATAGCTTTGGTATATGTTTATAATATTTATAACCACTAGGTCGTTACCACTGCTGGTGGACCGTTTGAGTCCCCGAGGGTATACATAAACCTAGTACCTGGTATTTCGGTATCAGCTGGAAATCTTATACTAAAGTAATATTTGACACTGATGGTACCATTTAAAATTCTAAATTTTCTTAGATAGCCATCTTTTTACAGTGTTTACTCTTAGACGGATTTTGGCTATACCTTTAGATTTATTATTTGGCCTCATCTGATACCACTTTCTCTTTAGAGAATCTATTTAAAATTGGAGCTCAACTGATGAAGTGTAATTGACAGAAACGATCGTCTTGAGCATTATAGCTGTGGTATTATGTTTATAATATTTCTTAAAAGGTTTCTTAAAATGATCAATAATTTTCATCTTTGTTAACAATTATACATCATGAATATAAAAACCGTCTAGTTGCAGCATACAGTCTGTGCGTTTTCATATATTTTTTTAAAAAAGGAAGTTGAGTAAATTTGATGACCTCGCGTCCTGAGCTTTTACTCAGATATTGTTTTTCTTCAGACACTGAGTTGATGAGCTGGAAGGTAGATTATATTTGTAAAAATTACAGATATAAAATCGCACACATTTGCAACATATTTTACACTTATTTATTATGTTATTATTCCACTCGCAGGTGATATATGTATCTCATTTAAATTGTTTGGTAAATCATTATTTAATCAAGATATGTAAGTTCATTTAGAAAAACAAAATCGAAACAGTGAATTTTATCCACGCTTCTATTAAAAAATATAACAATAATGCATATATCTATGTGTACACGCACGTGTCAGATCGGCATTTCAGATCATCTTGTATTTTTCTGTAGTAAGTTCTGATTAATACAAACTTCTATTGTATTATCATTTCTATAGAAAATTCTGTTGAAAAGAAACTGACAATGTATTATCATTTCTAAAGTATTATAAATGTGACATATACAGTGCAACGTGAAACACATAAATGTGATATATACAGAGTAAGACAGAGCATATACAGTGCATCGTGAACACATAATTGTGATATATACATGGTAAGACAGAACATATACAGTGCAACCTGACATATACAGGGTAACACGTAGAACATATAAATGCGACATATACAGAGTAACGTTACAGTTATCAATGTGACATATACAGTGTGACTTGTGACATATAAATGTAATCTATACATGGTAAGTGGAACATATAATGTGACATATACAGGATGACGTTAAAATAATCACTGTGACATATGCAGGGTGCCGTAGAAGGTATACATGCGGCATATACAGGGTAACATGGAACATATAAATGACATACACCGTGTAACGTAGAATATATAAATGTTACATAAACAGTGTAACTTGGAACATATAAAAATGACATACAGATGGTAACGTTTAACATATAAATGCGACATATGCAGGTTCACATATCAATGTGTCAAGTAACTTGGAACATATAAATGTGACATATACAGGATAACGTTACACATTTAAATGTGACATATACAGGGTAATGTTGCAACATATAAATGTCACACATACAGGGTAACGTTTAATACATAAATGTCAAATATACAGGGTAACTTGAAACATATAAATGTGACATAATATAGAGTAATGTGTTATATATAAATGTGACATAAACAGGGTTGCGTGAGACATAATATTGTGACATATTGATATATATAAGTAAAAACATATAAATGTGACATATATACAGGGTAACGTGGAACAAATAAATGACAAACACAGTGTAACGTTGAACATATTATTGTGACATATTGAGTGTAACTTAACATATAACTGTAACATATACAGGGTAACGTGGGGCATATTATTGTGACATATGCAGGGACATATAGAGTATATACATGCGACATATACAGGGTAATGTGGAACATATAATGTGACATATAAATTATAACGTGGAACATATAACTGTAATATATACAGGGTGACGTGGGACATAATATGGGACATATACGGGGTAACACGTAGAACATATAAATGCCACATATACAGGGTAACGTTAAAGTTATCAATGTGACACAAACAGGGTAACTTGAAACATATAAATGTGACATATACAGTGTGATTTGGAACATATAAATGTGCCATAAACAAGGTTGCGTGGGGCATAATATTGTGACATATAAATGTGACACAAACAAGGTAATTTGGAACATATATCTGTTTCATATGCCGAGTAACGTAGAACATATAATTGCGACATATACAAGGTAACATGGAACATATAAATGTGGCATAAACAAGGTTGTGTGGGACATAATATTGTGACATATACAGGATAACGTGGAACATATAAATGTGACATATATACAGGGTAACGTGGAACAAATAAATGATGCACAAAGTGTAACGTTGAACATATAATTGTGACATATAGAGTGTAACTTGTATATATAAATGTGACATATAAATTGTAACGTGGAGCATATAAATGTGACATATGCAGGATAACGTAAAATAATCACTGTGAGATATGCAGGGTAGTGTAGAAAATATACATGCGACATATACAGGGTAACGTGGAATATATAAATAACATACACAGTGTAACTTAAAATATGTAAATGTGACATATACAGTGTGACTTGGAACATAAAAAATGACATATACAGGGTAACGTTAACCATATAAAAATGAAATATACAGGGTAACGTTTGACATATAAATGAGACAAATGCCGGTTAACATATAAATGTGACACACGTGGAATATATCAATGTGAAATATACAGGGTAATTTGGAACATATAAACGTGACATAATATAGGATCACGTATTATATATAAATGTGACACATACACCGTAATTTGGAACATATTTCTGTTTCATACGCCGGGTAACGTAGAACATATGAAAACAACATATACAGGGTAACATGAAAAAAATGACATACACAGTGTAACGTTGAACATATAATTGTGTCAAAAAGAGTGTAACTTGAACATATAAATGTAACATAGGTAACGTAGGACATATCATTGTGACATACAGGGAAATATAGAGTATATACATTCGACGTATACAGGGTAACGTGGAACATATAAATGTGACATAAATTGTAACGTGAAACATATAACTGTAATATATACAGGGCGACGTGGGACATAATATTCTGACATATACGGGGTAACACGTAGAACATACAAATGCCACATATACAGAGTAACGTTAAAGTTATCAATGTGACATATACAGGGTAACGTGAAACAGATAAATGTGACATATATAGTGGGGTGACGATTGAACAGTTAATTGGTGAACATATATACAGTGTTGATATACAGGGTAACGTGAAACAGATAAATGTGACATATATAGTGTGACTTGAAACAGATAAATGTGACATATATAGTGTGACTTGAAACAGATAAATGTGACATATATAGTGTGACTTGAAACATATAAATGTAATCTATACAGGGTAAGTGGAACACATAAATATGACATATACAGGATAACGTTAAATTAATCACTGTGGCATATGCAGGCTAACGTAGAAGATATAAATGCAACATATACAGGGTAACGTGGAACATTTAAATGACATACACAGTGTAACGTGGAACATATAAATGTGGCATATACAGTGTAACTGGGAACATATAAAAATGACATATACAGGGTAACGTTTAACATACAAATGTAACATACATACAGGGTAACTTGGAACATATAAATGTGGCATATACAGGGTAACGTTAAACATATAAATGTGGCATATACAGGGTAACGTTTAATATATCAATTTGAAATATACAGAGTTACTTGGAACATATAAATGTGACATAATATAGGTTAACGTGGAACATATAAATATGACTCATACAGGGTAATGTGAAACATACATGGTAATATGGAACATATAAATGTGACATATACAGTGTAACTAGGAACACATGAATATGACATATACATGGTAACGTGGAACATATTATTGTGACATATACGAATTAACGTGGAACATATAAACATGAGACATTCCGTAGTGATTCATGAATTATTTTGAACTAAATGACAGTCAACATTTTAAGACGAATTACCTAAATATTTATAATAAAATTGAAGATGAGTTAATTTGTAAGATACCATTACGGAGAGGTTTTGAGAGATTTTAGAGGAAAGGGGAGAAGGTTGTTTGGTTGATCGACAGTGACAGGAGCAGAACACATCCATCATTAGGGGGGAATACGCCCTCCACCAAGTAATACCTTTGTTAATGGAAGACAACCAGTGGGATCAAGACCACCACCACTTGAGGAAAGAAGGCATGGATGCGAAAGAATGTTAAAAAAGTATATTCCTTTTTGTTTAATCGATATTAGATTCTATTCTTATAGATCAATCAAACGTTTTCACAAATAGATATAACTGCAAATTTTAATATTTATTTATGTTTCATATATATATATATATATATATATATGTCATAGGGTGTTTTTATTCCGATGTTCGTACCTGTTCTCGTGTGTGTGTCTTGTATACATTCGAACACGTTTGTTATTGTTGTCGTCACCACGTGTTTTGTGTTTATCATCAGCTCATAAATATTCATTATGCTCATTAATATTCATTATTTTATTCTTGACTGGTCACTCACTGACGAATTCCTATATACTACACGGGCAACGTACATATATCCGATTTACACTAATTGTCCGTGCACTTTACTTCTCTAATTGTTTATACCCGTAATAAAAACCCCGGCTTTCTATCCTTTTTCACATACACTACTTCGGAGCAGGACAGCGGGAACTACCTGTCCAGGTAAATACATTTTTTAAAATTTCACTTGCCTATATTACTTGCCTTCTAATTATTAACTTTGAATATTGACTATACGTAAGAAATATTCTATTTTGTATTGCATCTTAATTATAACGTGAAATGATTAGCAGTTATTTTATAATTATATATTATGTCTATATACCAATATATCGAACTTTTAATTAATATAATTGTTTATGTCATTTCAGATAAGATATACCATATCATGTAACCGAGTCCGATTCTCGAAATTATACTTGTTACATTAAACTGCATTAAAGTATAATTATCATTCGAACCTACTGGTCTTGTGTGTTTTTATGTGACAACACCAATTGGACTGTGACAATTTGGCGCCCACGTTGGGACTCTGGTTACATTAAATTCAATGGATGGCAGATAAGTACAGATTTTCAACTTTAACAAGTTTTCAATATATCCGTCTTATTTTCTTGCTATCATTATTAACTGTTATATAGCTCCCGAAGTGAGAATGGCAGAAAATAAATTCTAATTATTTTCGATGCGCATGCCTTGATGTATAGGCCTATCTATAGTGACACGTACGTTGGATTTGGATCCGCCTGTGTTATTTCATCGATAATTTGTGTTTCGTATATTCAAGTGTTTTCGTTTTGTGTTACAACTGTTTCCGTATATTTTCAACTTACCATATCATCACATCAGCGTATTCAACGATATTCGTGTGTTGTGAATTCAATTATGTGTATTCAACAAGTGTCTACCACGTAAATTGCGGTGTGCTTGATTCTGTTTTCATAGTGCAGAGGCCGGATATTTTGCTCGAATATACGAGTGAACTGGGGGCCTCCGTGGCCGAGTGGTTAGAGCATTGCGCTTTAAATCACACGGCCTCTCACCTCTGGTTCGAATCCCGCTAGGGTCATTTCGAATTAAGTGGGAAAGTTTGCCAGTTTTCTTGCGGAAGGTCGGTGGTCTTTACCCGGGTAACCGGGGTTTCTCCTCCACCAATAAAAACTGGACGCCATCATATGACTGAAAAATTGTTGAGTATGGCGTAAAACAAAATCAAATCAAATCAAAACGAGTGAACTGAAATCCATAGATCATCTCATTTGTTTGATTCGTATTTATACATTGTACTCTTATTGATATTGACTCTTGTGTGTATACTCTAGTTATCAGTTTATTGTTCATTTGTTTCTTGTATTCATTGTCTGTTCATCAGTATTTTAATTAGTCAATATTTTTCTTGCAGTACTGAAATACTAGTTACCTGATTATACCCGTTCTCCGATACTAACCAGTATTATTAATATACAGCATTTCACTTGATAACAACCAGGATGTAACTGACTCTAAATCGACATGTGACTGGGTAAGTACAGACTTACATCATTTTCATTCATCTTTTTGTTGCGTGTTGTGTTGCGTGTCTTCATGAAATATTTGTATATTTTATTATTTTTAAACTTTGTTATTGAAATGGCAGAAAAGAACGCCATTGAGGGGACAGAACAGGGTTTGAGGCAGGAAGAAGTAGAAAAAATTGTAGAATATCTAGAGAAAGAAAAAAAATACAAAATCATTAAACAAGAAGATTACGAGACATTAGTAGATTTGGCATTGCCTAAAACTGAATTAAATGATTCGCCTCCAGCGCGACCACCACCCCCCACCCCACAGCGAAAATATTTTTTGAGTTCAACACCAGGTCGTAGTTTTGACAATCCTCAAAATAATTTTCGTCACATACCTAAAATACCTACATTTTCGGGTGAAGAAGGATCAGAATGTGTATTTGATGTTTGGAAATTTGAAGTAAAATGTCTAGTTAGTTCAGGTGATTGTTACTCAAGCTATCCGAAGATCTCTGAAGGGTTCAGCTCGAAGTTTGTTATTGACTTTAAGTGTAGATGCTTCTCCGAATACAATTATTGAAAAACTAGAGGGAGTTTTTGGAAATGTTTATACCGCTGAAGCACTATTACAAATTTTATTCAGAAAAACAATAGCCAAAACAATCTACAGCACAATACAGTATGAAACTTGAAAGTATTTTACAATCTGCTGTTGAGAAAGGTCATATTAGTCCGGCATCTAGAAATTCTGTTACGGAACAAATTTTGGTCTGGTTTACGTGATCCCGAGTTGAAAAATGCCAGCAGACATAAATTTGATACAATTTCTGATTTTGAAAAATTGAGAAAAGAAATTCGATCAATTGAACTTGATTTGTCTAATTCTAATAAGAATACTACCCCTATTCAACATCAGCCTGCAACAGCTACCGGTTTGAGTGAGATACTTGAAAAACTTAGTCAGTTTGAAAAACGAATGAGTAGTATTGAGGGTATCGTTAACGAAGTTAAGAAAGAGACACGTGATAGTGTTAGGTTTAGAGGTAACAGAGGTGTAGTTAGAGGGAATAGACAGCCAAATGGAAATCGAAACTATAGTTCAGACTTGGAACAATCTCAGAATTGGGGTTATAGACATAACCAAGGTCGAGGTCACAATATGAGTGATTATACTGCTCAATCTAGAGGGCGAGGTCGTTTAAACTAGAACGAGTCTGTTGATGGGCAAACAAGAGACTCTGAGAATCATTCTAGCCCAAATAATTTTCAGAACACACATGACTTATTTCAAAGAGTCGTAGGTGTAGCAAATGAAACTTTCATTACTGTAAATGATTATAAGTGCAAATCATTGATAGACAGTGGCTCTATGGTCTCAACCATAACTGAGGATATAGTTAATAAACTTAATCCTGTACCCGAGGTCAAGAGTTTAACTGATTTTTCTCTATCTGTTATCACTGCAGGGGGTATGTCACTTCCTTATAAAGGATATATAGAAGTACTTGTTGCTATTCCATCATTGAATGTCAGTCCTTTGGCTGTACCACTTTTAGTTGTATCCTCAACCGAGTACAATAGGAAGGTTCCAGTTGTCGTCGGTACAAATATAATTAGATATTTCAAGAATGAAACTTCAGATGTGAGAAATATTGAGATTTCAGATGAGTGGAAAACTGCTTTTAATGCACTTACTGATGTCAGTGTAGGTGTAGTAAGGTCAACAAATAAACATCCTATTAAAGTGAAACCAATGTCTGTTACTACATTATCAGGTATTGCTAAGTGTGACTGTGAAGGTACAGTAGTAACTGAAAGTCCAGAATCTCAAAATGGTTTGTCGGTTTGTCCGCGAGTGGTATCGATAAAAGGTAGAAATAAAAGTGTACCAGTTAGGATTTGCAATATGTCAGCTAGGGAAGTTTTCATAAAACCTAGAACGGTTTTAACTCAACTTTTTGAGGTCAAAGTCATGGATTCTGATATTTTTCAGGACAGTGATAATTCAGGTCAAAGTTCATTGAAGGAGAAAGGTATTAAGTTGGACGATATATCAAATGATATTAAGCCTAAACTTGAGAAACTTTTGAATAAGTGGCCATCAGTATTTTCTACAGGTCCATCAGACTTAGGTTATACTGACTTAGTTGAGCACGAAATAAAACTCGCAGATGAAACTTCATTTAAAGATTCCTCCGTCTATGTATAATGAAGTGAGAGCTCATGTCAAAGAGATGCTTGATGTAGGTGCTATTCGTGAATCATCTAGTCCTTTTTCTAGTAATGTCGTACTTGTTAGAAAGAGGGATGGTAGTTTGCATTTTTGTATAGACTTCAGGAAGCTCTCAACAAACGAACCGTTAAGGATGCCTACGCTATTCCACGTATAGACATTGGATTGTTTGTCAGGATCTCGTTATTTTTCTAAGTTAGATCTTCGTTCTGCTTATTGGCAATGTGGTATGAAAGAGGAAGATGAACATAAAACTGCTTTCAATTTGGGACCTTTAGGTTTTTTTTGAATGTGAACGGATGCCATTTGGGTTGACCAATGCATGTGCTACTTTTCAGAGGTTGATGGAACGTTGTATGGGTGAATTACATTTAAATGAATGTCTGATATATTTAGACGATGTCATTGTGTTCTCCAAGACTGTTGACGAGCATTTAGAAAATTTGAATTCTGTTTTTTCTCGTTTGAATCAACAAGGTTTGAAACCGAAAGGTTCGAAATGTGAATTTTTCCGGAAAGAGATTCAGTATTTAGGATTTATTGTATCTGAAGATGGTATTAAGGCAGATCCTAAGAAAATTGAAGTTGTTAAGAGTTGGCCTGCAATTAAAAATGTTGACGATCTTAGGAAATTCTTAGGTTTCACGTCTTATTACAGAAAGTTTGTGAAGGATTATGCTAAGTTAGTTAGACCCTTGAATGATTTATTGAAAGGTTTCCCTACAGGTAAGAAATCTAAAAAGAGTAAAACAAAACATGTGTTTTCTTGGGGTGAAAAAGAGCAAGAAGCTTTTGAAAATGTAATTTGTAAACTTACTAGTCCACCAGTATTGGCCTATGCAGACTATTCTTTGCCATTTATATTGAACATTGATGCTAGTGGCGATGGTCTTGGTGCTGTACTTTATCAAGAGCAAGACGGAATTGAGCGTGTTATTGCTTATGCGAGTAGAAGTTTACGTAATGCTGAGAAACTGTATCCCGCTCATAAACGTGAATTTTTAGCCTTAAAGTGGTCGGTTACAGACAAATTTCATGACTACTTATATGGTCACTCATTTGTTGTCAGAACTGATAACAACCCATTGACATATGTTTTGGACAAAGCTAAACTTGATGCTACAGGTCATAGATGGGTCGCTGCGTTATCAAATTATGATTTCAAGTTAGTATATAGAAGTGGAAAGTTAAACACAGATGCTGATGTATTGTCTAGAGTTTTGCCTAGTGATGCAATTAAAGCAATTTGTAGTGCATGTACGGTGTCTCCTAGCGACAATCCTGCTGTAGAATGTGTCATGTTATCGCAAGATGTTCCACTTGGTGATGAGACTATTAGTATGGATATGAGTAGTATAGATTGGGTATATGAACAGAAAAATGATCCCATTATAGGTAGAGTGATCGAGTTATTGCGAACTGGTCATAAACTTACCAAGAGAAATCGGTCAAAAGAGCCATTTGATGTTCAAAAGTTACTCAGAAATTGGGATAAGTTTACGTTTAAGTCCGGTATTTTATATCGAGATAGTTATTTGAGTTCCGAGAAGGTCAGTCAATTAGTTTTGCCTTTTGTTTTCCGTGAAGTTGCGCTGACTGGACTTCACGATGATGCTGGTCACCAGGGGCGTGATAGAACATCGTATCTTGTAAAGTCTCGTTTTTATTGGCCTGGTATGGATAGAGACATTGAGAGAAGAGTGTCGACTTGTAAGAACTGTATTCTTAGAAAAGCTCGTAGTACTAATGCTGAATTAGTTAATATCAAAACGTCACAACCTTTGGAACTATTGTGTATTGATTTTTTAACTCTTGAAGGTTCAAATGGTTTTGAAAATGTATTGGTTATTACTGATCATTTTACCAGATTTGCCCAGGCATTTCCAACTAAAAATCAGTCTGCACATACTACTGCTAAATGACTTTGGGAATCTTTTATTTGTCATTATTCTTTTCCTGCTCGTTTACACAGTGACCAAGGTCGTAATTTTGAATCAAAAGTTATTAGTGAGTTGTGTAGCTTAGCAAACATCCAGAAATCAAGAACTACGCCTTACCACCCTATGGGTAACGGTCAGTGCGAACGTTTTAATCAAACTTTGTTAAATATGCTTGGTACTCTTGATGAAGAAAAGAAATCAGATTGGAAGAGTTATGTTGCTCCGTTGGTACACGCATATAATGCGACAAAACATGAAAGTACTGGTTATAGTCCACATTACTTGATGTTTGGTTGGCAGCCAAGGCTTGCCGTAGATGCATTCTTTGGTACTCATAGTGAAAACGAACGTCAAACTCAGACTGCATATGTCAAAAAGTTGCAAAAACGACTCAAATTTGCTTACCAAACTGCAGCTAAAGTAGCTGAGAAAGTAGGTCGTCGTTACAAAAAGTTTTATGATCTAAAAGCTAGAGTGTCAATTTTGAAACCAGGTGACAGGGTTTTAGTCAAGATTGTTGGACTAAAAGGTAAACATAAGTTGGCTAATAAATGGCAACGTGCTCCTTATGTGGCTGTTCGTCAGATTGACTCAGACATACCCGTGTATGTTGTAAAACAGCAATATGGTAAGAAATATAGGACGGAAAGTGGATATTGTATTTATACATGTATCACGCAAATGATCAAGTTCAAAATACGAACAATAGAAAAGTCAAAATCATCACGTTTGTCGTATAGTTTTGCTAATTTTCCGTCTGGCTCTGTAATTAGTAAAATGTCCAAGTAGGAAGGATATGTTTCAGATTATGTGGTTTTTAATTTCCTGGTTTGTCGGGATACATCTCATTCACATACGTATGGAAATTGCTATTATTAATTGACAGAACATCGTATATATATAATAAAATATAATAGTGTATTATTAATACTTTTAGTACGTCTCCATTCCCCATCGTGTCTTCCTTATCCCACGAGTATAATGCTGTGCGTAACGTGTCTCACGTTTGGTAAGCGTAGGTTCGAGAACCGCTGGAATCTTATCCGATTTTTGTGAGACAGTTAGCAAGCTTACTTGCGGAAGGCAGGTGGTCTCTTCCCGGGTACATTGAAACCAGGTTCTCACCTCCACCATTAAAAACTGGCCGCCATCGTGGAGTGAAGTGTGGCACAAAATGAAGAGACAGATCCGAAATCGATACATATTTTAAGTTTTGTACTCGCGATTAAGAAACTTGACAAACTCAAAATCATGTGTAACTGATTTAGGAAGTGACATCAAGCATATTCGGCAGTAACGCTGTAAGATTTTGCTGGGCCCGGTATCATAAATACTTTGGAGTGTTCTGAAGTCTGAGATTAGTCTGTGGTTTCAGAATATTATACAATTGGACTGCTCAGCCAATTAGATTTCATGCCTAGCCAATGTTGAGAATCTTAGAAATCATAGTCAGTAATTCTTGATGCCGGACCCAGAACCCTCAGCTTTATGTCGCCATGAAAGCAAAGAAAGGATGCCAATAAACTCGTATAAAAGATAAAATAAAGATTTTTATTCTCATACCTGTCATATAATATATAGTAGGCCCATACGATAAGCCTATGGAAGATTTTTGTATTACATATCACGTGATATGCGTAATAATATTTATTTTTTCTGTGAATAAACCGTGTGTAAAACCAGCTAGTACAAAAATGACACCTAGACAACAGACTTCCGCGATAATATGTACATAATCAGTCGTCACATTCTGTCAATAATTACGTGTACCGCACACTGAAACATTTTAAGATATACGTTTATTCCCCACTCGGGGTAACAAAATCCTGCAAAAGCGTAGGGTTTTACAGGGTTTAGTGACCCCTCGGGTGAAAAAAAGTATATCTAATGGCAGCATATGAAAGAGGCCTAATATATTACATATTATTAAAAGATAAATATATTACATCTACATCATTGCAAAAGATTTTATTGTTAGGAATTGTGTAATCTAAAACTAGATTTGCAGCAATATACAAAAGTATAAAATAAAGTGTAGATCAAATGCGGTATATATTACATTTATAAACATTTCATTTTCATATTGATAAAGAAACATTGATGAATCTGCAATAGTTGTTTAAATTTACACGAAATGAATGATAAGAGAGTTGATGAATATTTTACAATATAATGTATACATATGATGTTTCGGGTCAGGCGAATAATTGATCATTAAAAAGGGATGACCTCATCAATGGTTTGATTTAAAAAAAAGCACTGTCTTGGACGGAAAAGTGACCACAATAATAAAGAGTAAAATATATCCTGAATAATTTCGGTCGATAACGGGATAATGATTTAAAACATTTCTCTGATAAAAAATGCAATTAATTAACCTAGAAATATGTATTTGTAGTATCATGTATGTTCATAAACGAACTATTTCTAAGAATTACGTGATGTTGCGTTTTTCAAGCGCTGCAGATTATATACACAATTGTACTATACCAATCACTGCTGCTGTGACATTTAAAGTATCATTTTATGTTTAAACAGTTTCTTTGATATTTGAGATTAAAATCAGTCTGGACTGTATATGAAATATTTGGATCATGATTAATAAGTGTTTTGATATAGCCACTATTTTCAATGATTTGTGATGCCTTAAAACATCAATATGATTTTCTCGTTTTTCACGGCTTGTAGCCGACAAATAAATATCGGTATACAAACTTTCAATTTTATATAAATGCTATATGTACTTATACACCATGGTTCCATTATTTCAGCCAGAAACAACAGAATCAGAATGCATCATCTTGCAAGAAGACTAATGATCATACTAAAGGGAATCACCACCCAAGGATTGACTTCAGATTCTTACCACGATGGTTGAGATTTCCCTTTCCAATCAACGCACCATGTTTGATTCCCCCCCATGCTTCAAACACATATTTATGCACAGAAATAATACCTAAAACTTTGTAAACACTAATCTCATCACCGACGTTATAAAATTATATTGTGACGTCATAGCGCGTGTAACCTGTCTACATCCTAGGGTGTATACAGAGAAATTCTGGCGTGTCCAAGGTCGGAGAAATATATGTAAACAAGATTGGTTCAACGTTGGATTAAATGTATATTGAAAACATTTTAAAGTAAAAATGTGTTTGAAAAGCCGCTGGCCTTCCAAAAAGGTTCTAAAAACAAACGAGTTCATCGTAAACAATATGAAATAGAGGAAATCAGTTGAAGTAATCAAACTATCTATATATAAACATACCTATCCTGTCTTTCACTTTAGATCTTTTCACTGAATACATATTCATTTACATATATGAAAACAATTTTTCATTTTTATTATTCTTGTTTTATCGTCTAAATTATTTCTACTGACCACCACTAATTGTATATGAAATACCACAAATTATGACCTATACTTTAGATTGATGATAATTCAGGAAAAGTTCTACCTCCTAATTTAAATCTCATTCAAACAAGGGCTTGGTGAAAGTACAGACATTTCCTTTGTTATATCAAATTTGCGTTTGACCATTATTTGAACATGAAACCCTGCTCAAGAGATCAATGCTCTATCGCTAAACAACTGTGGGCAAACACAGCATCATTCAATGCATCACATGTCGTCTGCAGTTTGTGACATGTCATTGTATGCTAAATTAGTCTGTTGGGGGGGGGGGGGGGGGGGGGGGGGGGGGGGGGGGGGGGGGGGGGGGGGGGGGGGGGGGGGGGGGGGGGGGGGGGGGGGCAGCAATGAAAAAAAGTTGAAAATAACATACCCATAAAAATTACATTTTTTACACTGCAGTTTATAGTAAAAAATGTAGTCCTTTTCAGAAAGTTTAAAATAAACATTTCTGACAATCAGTTACTGCTTTGGTAATACACTTATGTAGAATATTATTTATAATGAAACTGAAAATATACATTGTCCTTAACTACACCTTTCAGTGGCAATGTGGTTTTAAATTCAACATCTGAATGCTTGATACAAAAATATTTGACCCACAAGAAGCACATAACTTTTATTTGATTTTTCGGAAAAGGTCTGACATGAGGCTTTTTCAAACATTTGTGTAATTATGGCGTCATAATTGAATGACTTTATTGCAGAGCCATGTGTCAGACATATGTCAATTCTGTAGTATAAAGTGTAAAATGTAAAATCCACATATGTACTTTTAACTTCAAATTCTACTCATTTGATTTCTTTAAAAGTCACAAATATACAAAATTTTATACACAAATTTTATCAGTAAAATTTTCAAAAACACATGCTCTATTTATTAGTGTAACACTATAACAGTCTTAAACTATGAATATATACAGGGATAGTTAGAGTCTTAAAATAAGACTACACTGTAAATACTGTAACTGATAATTATTTAGATAGCTAAGAAACATTATGCATATACATTTTAAGCTATAAGTTGTGTATGCACACCTATCTTATCTATTTTCTGTTCTCAGAACATATCAGGTAAACACCGGTAATTAACATTGCCAATTGAGCAATCTTACTTTTTATTTTTATCATATGAAAATAGAATGAAAATATTTATTTGTCAATTTTATATCTATTTCTTAATGGTAATCAACGATATTTTGCAAGCAACAGATTAATTAGCCAATATGTAAAAAACGGTATAAAATTCCATATCTAAAGCTGTCATTTTTGTGTCCTGTGTGTCTGTGGAGTAACACATTTGGTATGCAATATCCAGACATTTGATGAAAACACTTATTGTAGGCCTATATCAAAGTTGTGTTAGTTTAAACCAATTCTGACTTTTCCAAGAAATCTCAGACCCACAAAAATAAAAAAAAGTTTTATTGCACTTCCAAAATCATGAAATCAATCTTCCGTAATATAGGCTTTCTATTACATCTTTAAAGCACTTATACATGTACAATATAAAAGCAGTATACCCCCCGATGTACAGCCACCCGTTATAACGGCAAACCTCCATAAAGCCAATATTTCTTGAAGAACATTACCTCCATAATTCCCCTGTTGTAACGCCAAAACCTGCATACAGTCATACACCACCCATTCTCGGGTACAAATGGTAATTTATACATGTTAAATCCCCAAACCGTAAAGCCAGACCGGGTGTGAATAAAACTGTTAGCCGATGGTAGCTTGTTTACTTCATACAACAACTGCAAAGGGAGATAACTAGAATATCAAGTGTAATTAACAGGTGTCCATCTGTATGAACAAAGTGTAGTAGTCATACAAAAATAAAAAAAGTTTTATTGCACTTCCAAAATCATGAAATCAATCTTCCGTAATATAGGCTTTCTATTACATCTTTCAAGCACTTATACATGTACAATATAAAAGTAGTATACCCCCCGATGTACAGCCACCCGTTATAACGTCAAACCTCCATAAAGCCAATATTTCTTGAAGAACATATTACCTACATAATTCCAGCTTACAAGTGTCACAATTTTCAAATATTGCTTCCATGAAATAATTATGAGTATATGGGATATAAACACCTAAAGTCGTTCTTTTATTGGCCAGTCAAAGATTTTATATACGCAAAAAAAAAAAAACAGATCTGGATTTTCCGGCCATCAAACATATACTGCTACATATTAATGTGCCCAAAGTGCTCAAACTTGATCAATAGACAAAATATTCAAATTTACGATAGTGAGTTGTAAACAAATGTGGCGGTATATCGGGGGTGAACTGCACATATTTTTGTATGTCATTATTGTATATTTTAGATATTTCTAAACAGAACATTTTAGAAATAAAATAAGCTAATTGTCACACCTATCTATACAGGTTTAAAATCTGAATCAGGATTGGTCAAACAAATTTTTCATTTAAGAATTTGCAACAAAACCTACAAACTGGTATCTTAGCAACATCAATGTAAACACTGATATCTTGGCAATATACTGTGTACATACCGGTTTCCAACTGTACTGTGTTTATACTGGTGCGTACAGTTGTACTTTAGTACTTAACATACTAAAACACACAGTAATCTAGTCTAACAAACTGTGTAGATACATGTTCATTAAATCAAAAAGACAAACTAGCATTTTAACAACCTTTGATGTAAAATCTGAGATTTTATCAAGCTGAAGCTAAAAAGAGGCTACACAATGGTCTGTCAGCAACAACATAACCGGTTTACTTTAGTGTTAACAACATATGTACGCTAACAATAACAAAGTTTGTAAACAGGTATCCTAGCAACATTTGTATATATATATATATATATATATATATATATATATATATATATATATATATATATATCACATGCGTATAAGCTTGGATAAAGGTTTGCGGGAAATGAATGTGGAAATGAATGCCAAGCTGTGGTTTTAATTTCGATTTTAACTATTTTTCTCCGACGATGCCGTCCAGTATGGCTTTATCATGCACCTGATGGTTGAAAGAAGAACAAAAGTAAATATCAAATTTACGTTTACGTTTCGAATACTGCAGTGAAAGTGAATCAAAACGACACCACTTTCTACATGCATATTCCCGATTATTTGGTTTCAACTAATCAGAAAGTGGTATATGAGAAATCCCCACCCCAAAAAGAATTCACCACGTCATGGTCTTCAAAGAAAATGAAAAATGCTACAAGCAAAGTTTAACCAAAGAACTGGAACTGGGTGTAAAACCATATTTCACAAATGGTGACATCGACAGCTTTAAATATTATGGACAATTAACTGGAATTTGCAGTTGACTTAATCGCTGCTTATTTTGATTTATAATAGATAAAAATTATTTATGATATCTTTCAGCCTAACTAAGAATTCCATAAAAATGTTATCTCAAACTTACCGAAAATGACAAAATAAAAAAAAATAATAATAATAATAATATAGATAGTTTAGTTAATTATCATCTTTTTTACAATGAGAAAATGAAAACATTTATGAAATTAAATAGTTATTTTTATTACAATAAAAGGATTTATAATTTTAATCAAATATTGCATTTATAAATTTAATTAGACACCAACAAATATCTGACTTTTTCATCGGGTGAAAAAGTTTAATCTATCCCTTGTTATATTAAAAATTGTTAGTTTGATATTTACAATTTATCTATAACAATATTTCAACTTTTGCTCCAAAAGAAACTTTGGTCCTCTAAAGTATTGTATAGTTTTTATATGTGTTTGTTTAAATTGACACATATATGATAAAAATGACATTCAGCAGTAAAAACAATACAAACCATAGACCCAAAACATATTGACAAAATTACCATACATTACAGATTTTACGAAATGCACATACACCTTTTTACAATATATGTACACTCCAAAATACAGAAAATGATTTGATTTTTTGTTTTACGCCACACTCAACAATCTTTCAGTCATATGATGGCGTCCAGTTTTTATTGGTGGAGGAGAAACCCCAGTTACCCGGGTAAAGACCACTGACCTTCCGCAAGAAAACTGGCAAACTTTAAAATACAGTAAATGAGTATAAACTAATGACACATGATATTATAATAAAACAACAACTATATAAAAATTGAAATAAAAATACTTTGATCAAACAAAAATGTACCATAGGATGGTAAAGGTTGTAACAAACCATGTTGTTCCAGTAAAACATCAAACGGTTGTTTAATAAGTTTCTTTGCCTTTAAACAGTTAAACAATTGATGTAGATAATGTTAGATATATTAATGGATTTGGTTCCTTTAACATTTGTTATTTTGAACCCATACCACTCAATTATTAACTTGGAAGAAAACAGTGAATACTTAACACTTAAATCAGATACTTTGATGGAGGTACAATTTTCCAAATAGATGGACATGATGGAAGAGTAATAACTGGGACGAGTAAACAATCACTTCCAGCTGTTATTTCTGAAACAATTCTTGTGCATTTATTTCTTCTACTTGTGAACCATTGATACAATACCATAGACAATAAAACAATAATAACAAGTGAACTTATAATAACAGATGCATGGTTCCAAGAAAAATCGTCAAATACTATATCAAACATAGGTTTTTTATTTCAGTATCGGATCATTTATGAAAAAAAAGGCTGGCATTGTGCTAGACTGTACAAGTGGACTTTGTTGTAAGGAAATAATAATAGTCAGATGTTTTCAATTTTAAAAAATGACCAAATAAAGCCTACAAAAGATATAGCTGAAATTACTAATGACACAACTATCAAAATACCTGTCATATCAAACCATGAATTAGCTATTGACATATCACCTTCTAGTAAAGGTTCTGATAATGATTGGAACAAATTTTCATAATTTTTTGCTGATTGAGCCATTTTTGTCAGATTTAAATGATCTTTCCTATCATTAACCAGAAATTTATTAATTTTGTGTTGGTAAATATTATTTTGCCATGTTTTCAATGATACAGTGGTCACTTTCTCCATGATTTTTAAAATAAACAAATCAATAAAAGTTATTTATTTTAAACAGTAACGAATCAAACATATAGCTAACCTATCTAAAATTGAATAGAAATGAACAAGACAGTACAAATATAATTACGTGCTTAAACAGATAACTTTGTTAGAAAAACGATAAACATGTTCCACAGGTTTTTGAAAATCAGCAAAAAAAACCCATAGAATATTTAGTTTATCCATAATAAATCCAGAGGTTATTCCATTACACTAAAAATCAAGCAGCTCCAAAAACAAAAGATTTGCTACCTGCTGTCATTCTGCCATTGAGTCATGTTTTTTCTTCTGGTTAACAGTGAGGTGTTCCTAAAAAACGGGAAGAAGAAACATGGCTCAGTGGCCGAATGACAGTAGGAAGCAGATTGCTTTATTTTTGTTTTAGAAACTGCTTGATGTTTGTAATAAGGGAATTTTGTTGCTGTTTGTATGTTGCAGGAAACTGTACTCGAGGCACATGTTTATTTTTGTTGTGATATACAGGTAAGTGTCCGACGTGAGTTTTATTCAGCCTCTAGGACTTTGCATGTTTTGCGTTGCAAGTACAGATATACCATGACAACTAATATAACTAATCCGCCTTTTATACCAATTGTGGGGCTTGTTTTTGAGTGAAGCAATTTCAAATATGTCTGCTGTGTGGGGAAATGGAGTAGGGATGTTTCAAAACATTTTTTTCAACACATTGTTTTTTTATTCAAAGTTCAAATGCTTTTTATTGTCCTAGTTCAGCTTTAATGTAGAAAATTATGTACATTTTCATCGATTTTAGGGAACTTGTTATTATATATACAGAAAATCTAACCAATGTATAAAATTGCTGTGAAAATAACCATTTAGTTATTATTCGATACCTTGCATATGGGCCCTCATGTGCTAGATAGCTGCATTAGCAACCGTGTCTCTTCCCAAAAGCATGCAATACTTTTAGTTTTCTGTAATGATTGAAAAAGCCACTGAGCTTACTCATTTCATTACACTGCTAAAATTTCCATCAACTAGATTAAATAGACTACTTCTTTGTTGTTATTAAATATCATTATGTTCTTCTGGTGATAGTTTGACAGTATTTCTGATGCCATAACTTTTCACTGGATTGTCATGAACCAGTGACATTCCAACAGAAGGCAGTTGAGTTCCAACAGGTGCCATTTTGGTATAAAAAGCAGCATTATCCCTCTCTGGAGTTTCTGAGGCAAATATTGGTTGTGGGGCATACGCCTGACCTCCACTTTTAGAAGGTGATAAGAATGCTGGTTCACTACCCTGTACTCGTAGTTGATGTGCTGCATTGAAAGACATCTCCTGAAGAGCTGTAATTGTAAAATAAATTGGTATTAATAGAACAAAACCATGGGAATGATTCTAGCCATATAGACTAAGCATTGTCTAATTAAACTACACTAAATACGAAATACAATTGTACACATTTCAAAAACAAGGATGCATGGACAAAGAGAAGGGTTATACAGTAAAATCTATCTTGAAAAATCATCCCTTCAACCACTGAAATATGGTCTTACAAGACAAGTGATCTTCTTAAAAGAGGTTTCATGAGAAGGATTACTTGAAATTAAATAATGGTTTTTCTGAATGAAGTCAGGAATGGTACAAGTGGTGCTCAATAACAGTGGTCTAACAAGACATGTTGCAGAGACAGTACATAGAGTTGGGCAGATACAATGACCTTGTTATACATAAACCCAGTAGATGTAGCTGGAACTTCAATTTCTCAATGTCTCATCTTTTCAGACATGTTTTTTTTAAATAAACGCTGAATTTTTTTGTAATATGACTCACAAAAAACCCCCACAAATTCAGCAACCTAAACCCTCAAAACAAGAACAAGATAAGCAAAAATAACGGTTCAATTCAGGTCATCAATGAATCTTAAAAATGTGACATCTGTAATGTTGTTCATGACAACAATCCACGGTAATCCACAGTAATCCAAGATACTGCACAACTGGATATTTTCACTTCTGTTTAAATTTTGTCATTTTTGCACTTAGATGGGAGTATAAATTTAATTGAAAGTGAAAGTTTCGAGGTAAATAATTGAGGTACAGACAAAAATGCCATCCATGGTGGTTTAAGGCGAAATCAATACAGGACTAACATGTTTTCTGACATAAAATTTCCAGTTTTACAGTAAGTCATAAGTTAGTTGAAACTCATTTCAGTTACAGTATATAGGTACAAATTCCATTTATTTATACTTTAAAATGTTGATTTCAAAACTACAAGTATATAGGAGCATGCCTTTGGTAACAAATAACCTACAGCAGATATAAAATAACCTTAGACTTAAAGCTTACCATGTTTATTGAGTTAGTCCAGAAAAATTCTGTCCATGAACACAGACATGATGAAATTGGAACATCCCCTAACAGTCATCTTGGTGACAAATGATACAAGGATAGAACTGACAGGTACAAACCTTGAGAAATAGATAGCCTTGTGTGAAGCTGAATGATTTAAAAACCTATGTCTGTTGAGTAAAAGAGCAGCCTTAGTAAAAAATGAAAATTTCTGTATTTATAGAATTGGTCATTCTAAGAACAACATTGAAAACCCGATCAAAATCGGAGCACGCGTTTTCAAGATATTAGCGAAAAACTGCAATACTTACCTTTATGAATGACTCAAGTAGCCAGAAAGGGGCGGAGCTTCATGTGACATCATAACTGTCACGGTCCTGAATTTTATTTGGAAATTTTTAATTGATCAATAAAACAAAATTAAGCTGTAACATTTTCCTTGTTAGGCACTGATATTCTACGAAGAATTTATCAAGTATATTTCATTATTTATGACTTTATGCTTACCTTTCTGTGTAAAATAGCATAACTGTCATCCATGGAGAACAAATAATTAAAATATAAACATTGCGGAATTAAATAGTAAAAACAAAATAATTGAATTAACATTTCAGTTTTTTATAAACTGATATCGCAGGAGTATGCATAAATTGTATGTCATTTTGAAAAGACAACTGCCATAAATATTGTATTGTGCTATTGGTAGAGCAAATAAAGTACATTGTACATATATAATGGAAATTG
The DNA here is from genome assembly GCA_030159075.1 of Atrina japonica. Taxonomy (NCBI): domain Eukaryota; kingdom Metazoa; phylum Mollusca; class Bivalvia; order Pterioida; family Pinnidae; genus Atrina; species Atrina japonica. The sequence continues at coordinate 188,569 of BROG01000580.1, read as the reverse complement.
AGAGAAACACCAACTGTAATGAAAATGGAAATTTAACGAATGTGCGCTTCTAATAAACAACAATGATTTTCCCCCAGGGTCTTGTTTTTATTCACGGTTGGTTAACGATTATGTGTCAATTATATAAAGAACTTTGTCACTCTTAAAATACCGTACAGAAACATTATACATGTAAATTGAATTTAACGCATTAGTCATCTTACTATATGAAAAAATAAGTTAAGATGCAGTATTTATACATGCAAATTGTATTTAACAATTTTATATTCATTACATGTTATACACAAAGGTGTGTTTTGCTGAACGCCTACCAGATTAATACTACACCCAATCATCTAAGAAATTAAAACGTTTAGTTGGGTCCCAAGTGGGAGCTGCATTACACTATCACACTCTGACTATTTTCAAACAAAGAAACACACTGAGGTGTCATTTTTTATTCTTTTTATTATATATTTGCATTCCGTCTGAGACACATGTTATGACTCCAATGACATTTACAGTATTTTATTAGTTCAAACAAATTCAAAATAGATATGCATACGATTAAATTATCAGTCAAAAATAACAATTTTCGTCACCCGTATCTGTTATGATCATTTAATCTATCATCAGTCACTATTTATTTATTTATTTCTCACTTTACATGAACTATAAAACATCGACTTCTTTGAAATTTATTCAGACATAAAAAAATCGTATGTAGCTTTATACACAGTCGGAAGGGATTAAGTTATCTCGGACTACAAATCCACCCACTGAGAATCCTGACACAGTTACCTGACAATGCAATATACTGGAAGGTGTGAAGTAAGCGGGTGTTTTAAGGATTAAAAATAGCATACATCACAGGTGTCCAATGTTCTTTTTTTATATATAAAACATGAGAAAGCACAAAAGAAAACCTTAAGAGATAAAAACTCAAAATAAAGCATGATACTCTAAATCAAGCATAACTAAGGCAGCTGTCCATAAATGTGACACACTGAAAAAGACAAAATTAAGTTCGTTATATGACTGCATTTGAATAAAATGTCAAAATCCATCATGACAGTAGTAATCTTATGGCCATCCATGACCTCAAAGTGTAACTCACAATTTTGATCGGGTTTTCAATGTTGTTCTTAGAATGATGAGTTCTATAAATAAAGAAATTTTAATTTTTCACTCAGGGTGCTCTTTAATCCAGAAAAGTTGTCTTTGGACAAACAGGTATGCTAAAATCAGTAGATCTCTTAACACCGTTTCTGTTCATGAAGGATAGAAATCAATGATAATTAAACAAAATTGTACAAAAAAATTCATTACCTGGATTTGGTGCCTCTGGCAGCATACCTTCTTCGTTACTTCTTGTGGTTACTCTAACAATGGTTTTCCTTGTGATTTGTGGATTATCCATTCCAATTGGTGGATCAGTGGTGTCACGATTGGCGTCAGTCCATATCATTTGGTTAGTCTGAGTACCATCATTTGGATCAACTGTGGACCTTATTAAAGTGCCACCAGGCGGTGGTACCTGTGGATCATCTAGTATTGTACCTGTGGGAACAATACTATCATTATAATTAGCTCCTGGTACTGCCACAGTTCCTGGATATTTAGCAGCTGATTTGGACCTTGATTTTTTACCATAAGGTTGTCTGTTATAAGGATCCTGTCTGGGAGTGGAGGAATACCCTGGCAATCCTTGATGTGACATGTCTTGTATGGGCACATAATTACCAGATTGATCGACATAATAGCCTGGCACTTGATTTGGGTCATATGTACCAGGCTGACCTCCATGAAGAGATTGTTCAGGAGTTGAAGCTGTATGAGTCATTATAAAGGCAGCTTGAGTAACCGGGCCATCTTTTGATGGCATGTTTTGTACATACCAGGCAGCTTGCCCAGCCTGGGCATATGGCACATTCCCAGTCACACCTGTGGCCTGATCTACATAATTATATAAGGGGTTTCCATAGGAATCATAGCCAACAAGAACTGGAACAGGTTGCTGTTGAGTCTGATAATTGTATTGGTCTTGGGGATAAAAATGTTGCATGGTAGAACTATCTGTAGCAAAAACAGGTGCTAGAGCTTCTGGTGGTAATGGAGCATTATCATTGCTGAAATTATTGTAACCCTGTCTACTAAGAACAGGGTCAGTGTCCCTCACTGGTGTAGTGTCCAACTCATTATCATCCATGTCATCCTCATTAGGAGTACTTTTTGTGTGTTCTTTTTTAACACCAACATACCTTTTCTTTCTTTTCTTTTTCTTAGTCCCTGGTGATTCATCTGCTCGAGACCTAAGGGAGCTAACTGAGGCTCTTATTGCTGGATTTGTCTTCATCATTGGATTAGTAATTTTATCTGTATCTCCAATCTCACTTTGTTGATCTAGACCTCTGTACTCTTTTGGATCAAAGTCACCCAACTCTACGGGCAAGTTACTCTTTTTCTTTTTCTTCCTTGACCTCTTTGGTGAGGTCTTCTCTTTCTTTTCTTTTTTATCAGAATCTTCCTTTTCATTTCCACATCCATCCTTATCCTTACTTTCACCATCTTTCTTTTCTTTTTCTTCCTTCATGCTTTGCCTACGAGTTAACTCACGCTTCAATTCGCTAAGTATATTCATTGGTCCCTCATCTTTTAATTTCTCTTTACTATCCCTATCAGTGGCTCCCTCATATTTTAATTTTTCAAAGGTATCATTTGTTTCTTGGTTTGCAGATGTACTAGCTGTTCGTCTGTTGTGTGATGCAGATGGTTCTTTTTCATAATCATCAAAACTTTTATTTTCAAAACTGTTTTTCTTTTTTATGTCACTGCCATCCTTGCCGTCATTGGTGGTTGAGTTTCGAGTATACCGTCTTCCTCTTACTCTACCTGTAGGAGCACTTTCAACATTTTCGCCATTCAACAGATCCGTTTGTCTCCTATCTGTAGAGGACATTAATGGAACATTGTTTTCCTTAGAAATCATTGTTTGTTGATTACTATCCAACTTTTCTGCATTGTTGTATGTAGTTCTAGCACCTGACATACGTAATGGTGGTGGTTTGGGTATTTCTACTGGTTTCACCTTCCTTCCCATTGAAGGTGTATTAGTCAAAGTGGTCCAAACACTTGGATCCTCCAGATTAAAATTTCTTTTCACAGAATTTGGTGAAGATTTAGAGAATTCAGAAGCTGGAATGGAATCAGGATATCCTGTAGATTCTGCTTTTCCACTGTAACCATTCATATCAACACTGGATCGGTAAGTGTATGCTTTTTCTCTCTCACCTTGTAAAAACTGCAATTTTCCTTGCTTGTAACACCAACACATTAACACACCAAAAGCAATGAAGATGAAGATTCCAATCACTATACCGATTATAGCCCCTGTTGGGAGACTAGACACTCTCTCAGTAGCAGCTGGGGCATTTGGATCACCTGTAAAGGGCAAAAAAATGAATTAAGATAAAACAACAGGGATCTGAGATATCCCATACCATATATACAACAAACATTAAAATATAAAATTGACAAATACAAAATTTTTTAATCATTAGCATTATACAAATCTGTTGAACATTGAACAAACACAGACCTCTGAAAATCCAGATGTGGCTTCAGATGCCAACTGGTAGCAAAATTGATAGCAACTCAAAATTTATGAGCTCCTTTTGTTTAGAATTGAAATGATGACATTAAGTGACAACAATTAAAAGTTGTTTAAATAGTTTTACATCAGTCTTAGAAAAGAGACTGAGAGATGTCGCCAGCTATCACCTACATGCCATAAATTTTGATCTATATATAATGCTTTGAATTTATACTATTGCAGAGAGGATTTTTAACATTCTTCTGATACTGTGACACCAGGAGCCTTTGCTTTATATTCAAAGTTTTTCCTGAATATTTTGGGAATTGTCATCAAGTGAAATTGAGAAGAATTAAAGTGTATGATATCAGGGCTTGGCACCATAAAACTTAAGAATTACTTTATTTTGGAATAAATGATAACTGAATTGTCAAATCATTTTTTGGGTATACACTAATTGCATCATGAAATATTTTAGTATTCTATTGAGAAAAAAATTGCTCACGATATGTGGTGATTCTCAAGCTAAATGTATTCTGTGGTTGATACAGTTCCCGTGGCTGAGATAGAAAGATAGTAACAGACGATGCTTTTACTACTGTTATGCCGGTAGGTGAAGCACCGCATGAAAAACTTTTCTGAAAAAAAATATGCTTTTAATTAGATAAAAGTCAATTTCTTTTTTGATATCAAACCTTTCAATCAAAGTACACTTAATGAATACCTTAATATTTTCACAAATTAATTCCAATAAATTACATCTATACCAAGAAAATCGTGGATGACAGAAAAAAAAAATTGTAATTAGGAAATGACAATTTGGCCAAATGTTTTGATGTCTCTCTCACACACACACACACACACACACACACACACACACACACACACACACACACACACACTAAATATTTTCTGGCAATTTTTTGTACTTGTTTCTAAAAATGGTAATCTGGTGGTAGACATTCCATGTTAAATCAAAATGGACATATTAAATTACCAAAGGTAATCCGGCAGCAGATGTTCCTTGGTAAATATTAAGATTGAAGGCACAATCTTGAATGACAGATGTTCTCTCAATCTTGATGTAATAGTAACTATCTGTGTAACCTGATAGCAGTGTGAAGGTGCAGGTCGGTTTTGGGTTAGCACTAGAGATTGAGGCTCTGGCTCCTACAACAACTGTACTGTCATAAATCGTATAGGTTTGACCACAGGTGCTGTCACTGTCCATAAAATCTAAAACAAAATGAAGTCTTTAAATGATCAACACAAAATATGTAAACAATGGTGAAATATTTGATATTGTTTTTCTGCTGTTTTTAGCCAAACAACAATTTTTTAGTGGTAGACCAAAATTGATCACAATTTTCAATTAACTTCCAAAATACTACAAATCCTCTTTTGACTTAACAGATAAAAAATCCCATATAATTTCCAATGGTTCCAGCAAAAATTGATCCCTCACTGGGTAAGCTAAGTCACATAATGGTTTAAATCATAAATGTTCTGATCACTTGGCCACTACATAAATATAAATACAAGTAACTGGACCATAGGTACAGACCATCATCATCTATATATTATTATCAGCTCCAGGATTTCATTATTTGAGATAAATTTTGGAAATATCAGTACACATTTACAGAAGTGATGCAAAATTACAATTCATCTGCAGAGCTGATCATGCTGTTCATCATATTTAGCCAATCAAACCATTGACGATTTTTTTCCAAGACTGGCTGAAAATAATTAGAATTGGTTATAACTTTTCGCTTGATTGTTTTAATCATGTTTTGTGTATACATGTATTATATTGCTATTTATAACAGAAAAATATAGCATGATCAAGGATGACTGATTTCAAGGACTTCTTAATTGGAAACTGCAGAATTGTCTTAAACATATTCCCAATAACATATACAAATATATATATATAATATAGTTTGCACCTGAAAAAATTTTGCATAAAACTAACAAACATAATTCATATATCAGTATTCATTGAGCTTGCTAATCAAAATGTCAATTGGCTAAAAAATATCTTAAATTATGCGGTACCATACACATATTTTTTGTACATAAAACAGCAAAAAAATGTTACAGAATTAGTTCCATTAATCTGCTATTTAAACTTGAATTTGAACTACATCTACTGGTAATAAATTGTTTTTAATGTTAAGTATCTTGTAAAATCTATCCTGGCCGGCAGAATATTGATACAAATTTGACAGAATTTTACCTATGTTCACAAAATCCTACATGACCTACATATATATGTGAGAATAAAAACCTAGTCAGGAACATAAGAGACATATATGTCTCTAGAAACATGCACAAACTATGCAGCATTGTTTACATCCAAATATCAAACATCTACCTATTTAAAGTACAAGGGGATTCACTTTCAGCGCGTGCGAAATTATGTCACCGAGACGGATAAAAAGACGCTACAAGTACTACAACAGTATGAGTCCTAGACCTTAGGCTTTCACAAGGGTGAAAACAGTCACTATTCAGTAATTTGTGTTGAGTTTGAGAGTAAAGATTTTTTAAGTGAGAATATAAAAATCTCAGATACCAAAGTATAAATCAATAGGATGTCCAGGACATAGATACAAATCCGGTAAAAATGGACAAACACGGACCTCTGGAGACCAAGAGGTGGGATCAGGTGCCATGGAGGAGTAAGCATCCCCTGTCGACCGGTCACACCCGCCGTGAGTCCACAGTCAAGTCCAATGAAACAAGTGAGGAGTGTATCCTCGTCACAATTGGTACAGACGTCTCAACAACCGCCAACGAAAAGGCAACTCAACATTTCACTTAGTGAAACAGAGTAGTCGCAAACAAGACTATTATACCGACCATAAAATTTGCGGAAACGTTGACATTAAACGCGGTTTTCGATATCCCTGTGTCAATAATTTGTCAGTGAGTAGTTTACCTCTGTATATGAAATCTTCATATGTTGTGCACGCCCTGGCATATCGGATCATTTGTGAAATATAAACTCCATATGCAGGTGAGTGAGGGATATTACTACTTAAATGTGGAAAATTTACGATGGGAAAGCCGAAATCGTCGCGTTTATCGTATAGCTTGGTTGCTAATTTCCCGTCTGTGTTGATATTAAGTAAAATGTCTAAGTATGAAGCGTGTGTACTTGATTCTGTTGTATCTTTAATTTCTAGTTCGCTGGGATATATCGCATTGACATATGTATGAAAATTGTCATTATTAATTGACAAAACGTCGTCGATATATCTAAATGTCAAATTAAATGACACCGCTAATTTTTCTTCTTTTGATTCAGCAGTTTCTGAATGAAGTCTGCTTCGTATGAATAAAGGAACAGGTCGGCCAATAAAGGAGCACAATTGGTTCCCATAGGAATGCCGACAGTTTGTTGAAAGACCACGTCTCCGAACATTACAAATATATTGTCTATTAGAAATTCCAGCATGTTTTTTATATCAACTTCAGTATACTTATGTGTAGAATCAGAGTGGTGTTTGACGAAATAAGTATCCTGATAGCCAATCACTAGATATTTAAATTTTCGGGTACCACACCTTTAGTGAAAAAGCAGTTGTCTATGATGCTAAAAAAGCCTTTCTTTTAATTTTTTATGTGGAATAGTAGTGTAAAGAGTTGAGAAATCATAAGTTTTGATACTGTGAATTCGAGAAAAATTATGTGCCTTCAAATTTTCTAAAAGCTGTTTAGAATTTTTAAGTATCCACATCTGATATACACCGCTTCTGGAATAAGCAACTGTACAGTATTTTTGAAGTTTCTCCTTAACAGCTGTCAATATCTTGGTAAGGAGTAAAGTGTTGCTTATCATCTGTAATGTAAACAAACTTAATCTTTCATGAACAAAATTAGAGGATAACGAGTATGAGAGGGTAAAGAGTCTACCACTCTACGCTACTCACTCAGTGGGCTTAGAACATTTTCTTGTCACAACTTGTAATCCAAAATATTTTGAAGCAATGCAGATGAATTACTGAATTTTATAAAACTTTGTTTTTAATCTCGTATTTTAAATATCGTTAACTAGATCTATGGAAATTAAGGTGTCAGACTTGAATTGGTCAGAATTTTAACTTGCCCTGTTCAACGGCTAGTGGCTTTTGTAGTGTTCTGATGAAGTCAGCCACCAAACTTGTCCAGCCAAATTTTAACTCAACATGGCCAAAGAAATTTTACACTATTTTGATGTATCATGATCAAAATCTACATTATACAGGCAACTCGTTACAACGGCACTTGATATAACAGCATTTTTGGTTAACAGCAGAAATTTCATGAGAACGAATTTACATCAATGTTAATTTGTTTGATATAATGTCATATTTGCTTTCTGGCACCGGAAGTGATTTTCAGGACCAAACTTGCATTTTAGCTCTTGAATTGACCTGTTATAACACCAAAGCATCAAAAATGAAAAATTATTGTCCTAATTTATTAAAGTAATAAAATAAAAAATAACAATAAAAACCAGTTTTGTTTGATGTAGTCATTTCTTTCATGAAATCATATTGAAGTGAGGTTTAACATTTAATTGGGGTTTAACAACAAAGGATGTTCATGCAATCTTATTTTGACACCAAGCCTAGAAATTTGATATAACAGCATATTTGATATAACAGCAATTTTACTTGATCCCAACCTGGCTGTAATAACAAGAATTGACTGTACTTTATATTTTTTTTATATTAATTAACTTCATGTGTTTGGATCTGTTTAAATTCCCGTTTGATTGAAACAACCTGCCTGATGACAAAAACGAATGCGGCTGTCGTCTACATTGCTGTGTACATAATCTGTTTCCTTTGCTATCTTAGTCTTAATCTCTCTGGTGTTTAGGTCATGGTCACATGATATATATCCATCTTGTCCTTAATACATTGGACAAATAGTCAGTATCCAAAAATACCATAAGTACATTTATACCTTTAGATACACATTTTCACATAGACTTAAATCCTTCTTTCATAATTTTGATTTTATAAATACATGTACTGGAATAATTTTAGAATGTAACTGGTGTTAAAAAAAGATATTTCTAGTTTTTAAATCTATCTTTTACCATCATGAAAGTTTTGTTTGTTTTTTGCTTTGTTCTGCTTTTTATTTAGATAGTGTTGTACCCCACACTCAGTAATTTTTCTGCACTTATATGGTAGCAGTTGGTTTTTAATGTTGGAGAACCTAGATAACAGGAAAGAACTTACTAGACATATAGATAGATAGATAAACAGAAACGAGATGTACAGTATATGTTTTACTTACATTCTTTGGTAATAGCCTCATTGTGACTACATAAGCACAATACAGCCAGAAGCAATACAAGATACTTGATTCTTGTCATGTTGTCAGTAACTAGATATGCTGCTGTTATTTATGTCCCTGAAAGAAACATGTAAAACATACTACATGCAAGTTTAAGGTTAACATGTAAACTTGTATCATCAGACTTACATAAAACACATAAACAAGTACATATGCAATGGATAATTGGCATACATCCTTACTCTGACCTAGTAGATTAGTCACAACAGAAGACACATGTACAGTACATTATACATACACATACCATTATGGTACAGTGGAACATTTCTTAAGAGCTATAGGCCTACCACATACTAGAAACCCCTGGGTTAATTTATCCTTGAAATAAAATATCATTGAGAGACCACCTGTCTTTTAAGACCATGCTGCCACATTACAGTGGTAGATGGGGTGGTCTCTCATGACAGGTTCTAATGTCATATTTCTCAGAATTCCACCAGACAGATATATGTTCACCTGTAAATACAGGTGAAAACTTATCTGCATTTTTTATTTTAAAATTCAGAGTACTGGTATAATATCTGAACTGAACTACCTATTTTTCAATAGACTATCTGACTCATAATAGATTAGTCTGACAATATGAAAGAGCATCACTACATGTACATGTATCTAAATATTTGGGAATGAAAGGATTTTCTGCATCAAATGCACCAATATTCTACATAGTCATAAACATTAATTTGTATTTGGATCTAGACTATAATGCTGTGTAACAATGTAACTAATCGACATCACACAGAAACTCCATCTTATATACATGTAACTTTGATGCAAATATAAATGTTAATGACTATGTAGAATGCATTTGATGCAGAAAACGCATAATATTAATCAGCTTTCAAAATCTGTATAAATATGCTGAAATGGAAATTACAAGAGGACTATAATGTTGTGCTGGAATCCTGTTGCCATTCTATCAATACGCCTGACCTTGAGGTCATAATTTTCACAAATTTCAAACAGGCCTACTGGTACATACTTGCTCATTTTCTTTTGTTATTTATTAATGCCTTGATACCAGAAAGAGAATAGTTTAAATAAGTAACCATTTCAAGTCAAAAGTGGTTACGTGTTAAGATCATTCACCCAATAATAATAAGTGGTCTCGATTTTCACAACAGTCGTTCCTACAATTTTTTTAAATAAAAAGTAACCGGTATTGAAAACTACATGTTAAAAAATTAAAATATTATGTCAATCAATCACGGAAGTCAACTACATACACATGAGTACATCTAAACAATTCAAACCATACATGAGCCGACATGTAGACTCACAAAATAAAGGTACCCCAATCAACTAAGGGAGATAACTACACTGTCCACAATATTAGATTTGACATTATTGTACAATATACATCTATTTTGTACATTACTCATACAGTGAAGATTAAATGTTAATACTATCAGCGATATATATAAAAAGCTTTTGCTTACAGAATACATTTTGTATATGAATACATGTACAAGATCTTTTTAGTGACTCATGAATGACAAAAGCATAATATTTACAAAAGTCTTCATATTTCTCCAAGAAGACCTAAAGGATGGTGTTGGACTGTGTATCACTAGTTAAAAAAACCCAATAGATAGATATTGTAAGTCTTGTTTGTAAAACACCTTAAAACTACATGATGAAACTGTCATCAGAACAAATTTTATAAGTTCATTATATGCGATATCTCATTACATTTATCTCATTAAAGGCATTCAGATTTATACAGAATTGAAAATCAAATGCAAGGGGAATAGAGATATTCTTGTTATAAATGGAGTCTCGTTATAGGTGATCTCGTAATAAGTGGAGTAGAGAACATTGCCTACCTGTATACAACTCATTTCTAAGAATTCAAGTAATTTCGGCATCAGGTAAAATTGGCACCAAGTAATTTTGACACTTCTATAAGTAACTTCAGCACTTGTACAGGTAAGTTTGGCACTTAACTTTTTGGCATCAGGTATTTTCAGCACATGGATGGGTAATAACAGCAGCTAATACTGATTAGGATAAATCAATTAATATTTCCTGATAATTATTCATTTCAACAAATCGAGTTTTAATGCTCGGTGCCGTTTTTATGACCATTAACACGTTTGCATGCTGTATTTTGTTTCACCAGCAATATAGAAAGCTTTATATATCGCTGGTTTCACTAAACTTTATTAACCTCTCATGTGTAGATGTAAAATAAACTACACAACTTATTGATCTATTTGTTCGAGGACAGCTTCAAATATTAAAGTAAACAATACTAGTTCATTTGAATATACATAATTGTAAACAATTAACAATGATATGAACAGCTGACAAAGAACAAATCTGTACAGGTAAATCATTCATTAGATTAAATTTATTACATCCGGATAATTATTTTGTTTGCTTTGTAAATCAGTTAAGGGATAAAATGTTTACCTTCTACATCAGATTTCAACATTTCGTATGTAGCCATTATAAAACATTATTTACGGTTTCCTAAAGATCTGTGTGTCCGCCATTTATATTTCGGAGTTACCTGAGATGACCTAATTTTCAAATAATAAAAGACATAACTAGTTGATAAAAACAGGTGGGTACGTGTAGATCTATATGAATTGGATAGTCAGAGACCTACTTCATAACGATCAAATCTAAATGATATATTTTAAATAATAGATCCAGTGGCGGATTCAAGGGGGCGTACGCCCCTCCCCGGTCGCCAAAGTTAACAAAAATGTTTAAAACATATATTTTTGATGAAAATTTGGGAAATTGTTATAATAATATTACCAAAATTTGCACACCTCGCTACGCTCGGCAAAACCTAGGCAATATACCTGTATTATATAATTATATAACTAATATATCTGGATTCCACAAAAAGGCTTCCCAGATCTTTTAAAATCTTTTTTTTCTGGACTCCCTCATCACGCTCATGTAAAATTTATGTTTTCTGAAACTAGATATATATACATGTGTGTGTATATATTACATATGTATTCGAACTCGAATCACAACTGGAAACAGTATCAGATAGAAATTACAAGGTCGGACTTATAGGATTACAATACAGAAAACGAACCTACTATGGAGAATTCGAGTTTTAAATAATTTGAACACGAATCAAAACGTGAAAAGGTATTAGGACCTAGTACCTTTTCGCGATGTGATTCGAATTCGAACTGATGTAAACACGAATCCACAGTCGTTTATCCTTTTGGTTCGAACATGTTTACTGTTTATTGTTTTGGGAACGATGGAAAGAACTTTCTATGTATCAAATCCGCCAAATTGAGTACAACTGGTCAGATTGACTTTCGTGTTATGACTTAATTTATCCATTTAGTATTATTGCAGTTTCTTGTTTCTTCACTTTAATCCAGATCGATTCACTTTTCGTTCGTAGTTTCAATTTGGTTTGTAATTATTATTTTGTTTGATGTTAATTTTGATTACTTTATCACACACACACACACACACACACACACACACACACACACACACACACACACACACACACACACACTACACTTGTAATATGTAGCATTTCTTCCATTCTCTCTTTGTGTGTGTGTGTGTGTGTGTGTGTGTGTATTTTTTCGTTTTCATATGTTAATCGTTTTGTCCTGATGGAGGGACAGGTCGTCCCGAAAATTTGACTCTCATCTTGTCCGTGTCGTTAGTTTTATATATATATATATATATATATATATATATATATATATTTTATATATATATATATATATAAAAAAGTCGGGGAGGCTAAGCCCCCCCCTAGCCCCCCCCCCCCCCCCCCGGTTTTATATAACGCCTATATATATATATATATATATATATATATATATATATATATATATATATATATATATATATATATATATATATCACAAACCATTCCACGCGGTTATAGGCGTCCCCAACCTGGAGCTATTCCCTATATATTGTCCTTATACCTACCATAAACTTTCAATTATATCAAATAATGACAATAAAACATCCGGGTATTTCCAGTATACTACAATGGTTATAATATAGGTCTATAATGAATAACATTTTAATTTTCTTTTCTTTCGAGATTTTAACCGGACCAAAAATATTAACATTTTCGTTCCGACCGGACACATTATCTGACCGGACCGATTCTTATACGGGGAGGGGGGGGGGGTGTTAACCGAACTGAAAATGTTAACATTTTCAGTCTGGCCGGACACATTTTGAGGCCGGACCTGTTATTATACGACAAATGTATAATGTGTCCAGTCGGACCGGTCCGGTTAAAATCTCTAAAGAAAAGAAATGTTGGTGAAATGTTATTCATCATAGACCTACATTTAACCGCTGTATTCTACTGAAAGTATATTATTTTCCCAAAATAAATCGGATGTTTTTATGTTATGACGTCTTTTTTGTATATTGTTATTATCTAATAGAATTAATAGTTTATGGTAGTTATTATACCTCAGATACGTTAAAGACAATAGACAGGAAATTACTTCAGGTTGAGGATGTCTGTAATCGTATCGAATGCTTTTATTTATATATATATATATATATATATATATATATATATATATATATATATATATATATATATATATATATATATATATGTGTGTGTGTGTGTGTGTGTGTGTGTGTTATTGTGTGTGCGTTTTCTGTCACTATCATTTCTACAGTAGGTATGTGCCGTTTGCTAACTTTTAAATTGAAATTCAATTTTATTAAAAACAAATTTCATTCTTAATTATGTATATGCATCAGCAAGCTAGAGATAAGACATTTACATTTGTAATTAGCAAAATAAAGATTTTTATCTACCTTTTTCATTTGATATAAATGTTGTATTTAGTGGTGCTTGAATATGAAACAAAAAACATACTTTGCTTCCTAAGTTTATATTCCAGATTTTAAAGAAAAATAGGGAAACTATGATCAATAACATCCATTCGTATATTAAAACGCGTGACAAGGGCCTAGCAACTATGACAAAACCAAACAATGGGTTTTAGTTTTAAATCAGTCTGTCAACAGGTGATATGGAAATAATAGGTCTGCATGCTCCCGGAAAGGTAATCCCAACACATTGGCGTCGGAAGCAAATTGAAAGTAGGAGGCGGGGGGGTAAACCAACTTAAAACACATACACGCCAGAAACGTCTGGGGGCTAAGCCCCAATTTTCAACACATATGTCTATCTTTGCAAAAAAAGTGGGAGGGGGGTAAGTCCCCCTAGCCCCCCCCCCCCTCCGGTTCCGACGCCTATGCACCATACTCTGAAAGCTTTATTAATATATTGTCACATTTTAAAGTGGTAGGCCTATATGCCTTCAGTAGAAATGTAATAACCTATATGCCTTCAGTAGAAATGTAATAACATTCATGTATTAATATATTGTCACATTATAAAGTGGTAGGCCTATATACTTTCAGTAGAAATGTAATAACATTCATGTATTAATATATTGTCACATTATAAAGTGGTAGGCCTATATACTGTCAGTAGAAATGTAATAACATTCATGTATTAATATATTGTCACATTATAAAGTGGTAAAGTAGGTAATAACCTATATTACACATTCAGTAGAAATATGTAGATAACATTCATGTATTAATATATTGTCACATTATAAAGTGGTAGGCCTAAGTCCTATGTAATAACTTTCATGTAGAATATGTACATTAAAATGGTAGGCCTATATACTTAATAATATTCATGTATTAACATTGTCATAAAAGTGGTAGGCCTATATACTGTCAGTAGAAATGTAAATAAACATTCATGTATTAATATATTGTCACATTATAAAGTGGTAAGCCTATATACTGTCCTATAATAACTTCCAGTAGTCACAAAAGTGGTAGGCCTATATACCTTCAGTAGAAATGTAATAACATTCATGTATTAATATATTGTCACATTATAAAGTGGTAAGCCTATATACTGTCAGTAGAAATGTAATAACATTCATGTATTGTATACTTAACTGGGGTATACAAATATGTGTTAGAAAATAAATGCTAGATATGTTGTTACCCCTAAAACAAATGATGCACTGAACAAAATCAAACCAGCGATAATATAGAGCCTGCCCTCTTCATTGAATAAACACTACTGATGTATCACGTTTAAAATAAATGGGAGTTGAAAACTGAGATATAATGGACATCGCTTATCACAGACTGTTTAAGCCTGCACGCGTTACAAACGATGACTGTTCTGAACAGAAACGTCTTTTCCTTAAACTTAAATTTACAAATAAAGGCATAGACGCTTTAAACATTGGCAATGTTCTAAATCACAAAATGTTCAGTCCTGTGGAAGCTATACACCTAGCATCGCATCCAAGCTATTCAATTACAAACAGGTTTTGCAGTGCCTGGACATCAACCATCTTCTACACAACACTGTCACATGTTCATGTGCTTCATCTCCTTTCAAATACAATCCTATCGGGCATGTCATCACCGGCGACGTTTCTATTGTTGAAAATGAAAGCCTAAAAAATCTTATTTTAAGGGGCCCTAAATACCGGGAAGCCCGTTCAGTCACCCGCAAATGGAGTTTATATTTCACAAATAATCCGATATGGCAGGGCGTGTACAACATATGAGGATTTCATATACAGAGGTAAACTACTCACTGACAAATTATTGACACAGGGATATCGAAAACAGCGTTTAATGTCAACGTTCCGCAAATTTTACGGTCGGTATAATAGGCTTGTTTGCGACTACTCTGTTTCACTAAGTAAAATGTTGAGTTGCCTTTTCGTTGGCGGTTGTTGATACGTCTGTACGAGGATACACTCCTCACGTATTTCATTGGACTTGACTTTGGACTTACGGCGGGATGTGACCGGTCGACAGGGGATGCTTACTCCTCCATGACACCTGATCCTACCTCTTGGTTTCCAGAGGTCCGTGTTTGTCCATTTTTACCGGATTTCTATCTGTGTCCTGGACATTCTGTTGATTTATACTTTGGTATCTGAGATTTTTTATATGTCAAAGTTGCAGTTTATTAAATTTAGTTTTTGGTATCCATGATAATGACACTCTGCTACATGGACCGAAAATTATAGACAGAGGCCGGACCGAAAATATTTATATTATCAGTCTGGCCGGACACATTTTGAGGCACTGGCCAAATATTGCATTAAATTGACATGCGTATCATTTATCCAAAATAAAATGAGTATCAGCAAGCACAAATGCATGAGCATGATAAGGGAATTTTGATTTTTAAAAGTTATGGGAATTTTTTTGCTAGCCTGATTTCTGATAACGTATAAAAATAGTATGTGAAAAGTCACCCCCCCCCCCCCCCCCCCCCAAGTCGCCCCGGTACCTACGACTACATACATGACAAGATATAACTTACATTTTGATACAATGTAAATTTTGCCAAGTTCACAAATAAATTTTCATATTCATACAAACTGAGGAAATAAAACCGTAAATTTCTTTACTGTAATGGTGTGCAACAGGGAAGGGAGAGTATATTTAAAGTAAACGTTTTGTCCGAGCGTAGCGAGGCGCGAAAATTTTGGTACTTTATTTTTATTAATTTTCCAACCTTTTTATTGAAATTATTTAGGTTTTTAACATTTTTGTTATCTCAATGCGATTTTAAGTCACTTTTTGTGTAAATCCCAATTTTACCAAAATAAAAAGTAATTTAAAATCGTTATATAGAAATTCGGCCTATACTCACGTGTGATTTACTGTAAAGAATGTGAAAAAGTTGTGATGTTTTCATTGTCAGCTTTGTTCTTATTTGAAATAAAATTTGGTGATTAATGCAGGTTTTTGCTAATTTTGAAACTCTGGAAATAACAGATATTTTCTCAGTAAAAAGGCTGATGTCATATTGTGACAGTAAATTCAAAATTTACAACATGACAGTGGTACCCGTTATTGAAATTAACCTGCAATATACATGCATTTCAAACATCTGTAGCCTATACAATGTGTTTTCTTTTCAGTATACTGAGTGTATTATACCTCATTAAAACGATTATCATCAACTCGTATCAGTACTTTGATTCTTGATTCTAACTGTTGTATAATAATGTGTCTCTGCTAACGTCAACATGTTATGATTCATAGACACATTTCAATCCTGCTCCGTTTCAGAATCTCTTCATCATTCGAGGGATGATGTTTGCCATTGATAATGTATATAGGCCTTAATGATAAGTCTTAACAGTCTTTAACGCACGCACACACACACACACACACACACACACACACACACTTGCCAACCTTGACAATTTTTCCTGGGGGACATTTTTCAATCTCATGGGGGACACTCTAAATTTTAGTAAGAATTAATAATATTTAGTTAATAAACTGGAACATAGCACAAACATTAACATTCAATGTATTATTTTGGATACAATATTATTTATGTGTAACAATATACCAGAAAAGATGCGAGTCTTGACTTAATTCGGTGACTTCCAGCTCGCGATCTACGGCACGGAATCATTTGTCCCGCATAAATTTTGTTTCATTTTTATTTGAATCTATTACCTCAGTATGTCTAAATTACAATTATTTATTTGATTTTGTTGATGGATTTTTTCACAATACATAACAGTTTTGATTCTAAGTTTAAAGGTATTAAAATGGTTTAAAACTTGTTACTTACGAACCAGAGATGGTTTAGAATGTGTACATGGAAGTTAAGAAATGAAAATGATAAAAATGAATAAATAAACAAATGAATGAATGATGATTCTGTTGTAGAACCACGTCCAGCTATCCTTACTGGCAAACGGATGGCTGAGAGTTCTACATATTTGTCCCTACATCAAGATCACTATAGCATACAAATACAATAAAATAGACAACTGATTACTTTATAATGCATATATTTCATAACATCTGTAGAGTACTCTAGAGTAGGCCTACTCTAACGTACTCTACTCTAGAGTAGGCCTACTCTAACGTACTCTAATTAGTCGGACCCGATCCCTGTAGTTACATGAACTACACATAAATATAACTATCTGTGAAAGACTCTTGAAAGGTTAAAAAGTTGAGTGTATGTGTACACTTATGTGCTTTTTGCTATGTTATGTAATGTTTGTATTAATATCTTCTCTATGTTGTATAGTACAATGTGAGAATAAAATGAAATGGATACCGTTCGTATTTATCACTTAGTTTTACCGGACCAGGTAAACCAAACAATCAAATATGGCGACAGGTATATCTGTGACATGATAAGTGTAAATGAACAGGTAGGTCTAGACAAAACTGTCGTTTTAAATAGTAAGGATCATTATTTTTAAGAGTTTAAGAATTAATTACAAATACTGCGATCAATGTTTTTGGAAATCTCAATTATTCCAAAGTTCCTCTTTATTTCATTGAAAAAACAATACAATCAGAACAGTAGGCCCACAAATAACATTTTTGAAATAATATGACTCACACGGGAGGAAGTATTTTAACGAATGATTTTAGTGTGAAACGAAAGTGTGCAATTAACACGGGTCTAACTGCCCCTTTCGCTTGCAGATTTCTGTAACCGACTAGCTCTTTCAGAAAATAAAACGGCAATCAAATTGACTTTAGACACTGAAACATTTATTACAAAATAAGTACGAACAAAAATACGAAGACAGCACAAAATTCAAGTGGTGAACAAAAACAAAAACAGGTCTTAAATTACCTGTCTGTTGGCCTGAGCCTAGGGACACTTGAATATGAAGTGAAAACCGGTCACACACAGGAACGCGTTTTATAGGGCACATACTGCCTGGTACATAGAATAACTGAAATGACACTCAATCACAGAAATGGCGCTGAAATACATCGAAATGACACTTATTTAATAAAGATTTGGTTACTTTCTAATACTGGATTTCATTGGAAACAAATATAATAAAGTTTCCAGATAATACCCCATCATTGCAGTCATTCTTGTTAATGAGATGTCGGAGGAACTTCAGCATTATCTTTTCTTCTCAAAAGTAACAGTGTGCCCATATGCATATAAATATGATCTTTTAAGCTCAAACTGATCATGGACAACAAAAATATGTAAAAATATTGACTACACTTGCGTTATTTCAGTGTATTATAGCATCATTTCGGTGAATTGGTGTCATTTCAGTTATTCTATGTACCCCACACTGCCAAATAAAACCACCGAAGTAAATTAAAAATACATTTTTATTATTCATTCTTCCTAAAACTAAAGTATGAAAACAAATAGTATTTATTTTTACTTAACCCAAACTATTTCACAGGTATCTCATGCCCTGTGTCTGACCCAATGCAAAAAAATTACCACTTTATAAAATTATAATATAAATTAACAAAAACATTAAAACATACTCAAGATACATGAAAACACAGATGACTAGTGTCTAAAATAGTCATTTAATTTGGTGGGCGTGAATGATGGCAACAGACCGGATGGATTGAAAAATGATATAAAAATAAAGTTCACCTCACACAAGCATGCCAAGAGGATGAAGGAAGGGAAATAGAGAGTGTAACATTGTGTCACATGTGTTTTATAATTGTAACACTTTCCAGAAGTACCCGAATAACTTAATGAGCCAATAAAATTAATAGAAAAGTGACCTCCCAAGACATAATGTAATCAAATGGAACCTGTCGAAGCTTGCTATGTTAAGACTCTTAAACGAGGTTAGTTACTGTTAAAGTTAGGTAATTAGAAAATAAATGAGAAAGAAATAAAATGATAATAAACTGAATGATAGGTCAAAGAAAAATATCAGCAAGGCAAGACAGGTTTGTTACAACAGGGTTCGAAAAATCCACTCGCCTGCTTGCATTGGTGAGTAAAAAATCGTTTCGGGTGAGTAAATATCCATAATGAACTCGCCCGGGTGGTGAGTGCTGACGCCCTACTGAAAAACTGTTTTCCCTTTTAAATTTCGAAACTGGTCCATTTCCTTCTATTTTCAGTTTAAAATGCATTACAATAAACAATTAGAAACTTAAATAATTATTTTATTGACAATTAAACATGTTGGCCAAAAATGTCACAGAACACATCGTGTGTTGACAGCTGATACTTGCAGTTTGTTGAGGAAGTGGAAATTGGATGTGTGTAAATAAAAGAACCAATTCCGAATGGACCTGAATTTCAGAATTTGGTAAAATAATCATAACACTATAATTTGTATAGAAGTTGTAAAATCTGAATGTAAGTGAATGATTAAAGTAAAAATAGTTACTCAATACTATAAATAAAAGTTTTAATGAAAATATAGAAATAGATAGCTCTTGTTTCATCTAATATTAGTGAAAACTTACTTTTGTAATATATTGATTTAGCCTCCACCCCCACTTTTTTTGCAAAGATACTTTTTAGATAGACATAAGTGTTGAAAATTGGGGCTTAGCCCCCAGACATTTCTGGTGTGTGTGTGTGTTTTAAGTTGGTTTAGCCCCCCCACTTTCAATTTGCTTCTGACACCCATGTTATCAAAAGCCTTTTGCAACATCTTTTGAAAATGTCATTAACACATTAGAGGATTTATAACACCTATGGGACATTGGGTTGGGTAAGTACCAAAATTATGTACTAAAGGGAAGTATCGTTATGTTAAAACAAAAACCCCAAAACAAAAAAAAAACAGTAAAACACTCAATATTCACAAATTTTTGGCCCCTTGGACTTTATCAAGTAAAAGACGACAATACCTATATTAATTACACAGATTCGCCAACCTTGAAAAATTTTCATGGGAACTGAGACTTGAAATTTTAGTAAGAGATAATAGGAAAATTAAAATTTTTCTTCAGGGAGATATGCGTTTTCCTTGAGGAAATTATCAAAATTTTACATTAGAATATGGAGTATCACTAAATTATGGGGGAGACTTGGCAATTAAGTATAGTTACATAGTACTACGTCTGCACAATAAAAAGCTTCATTGCAAAAATATATTCAGATTTTCAGCCCCTTTGCCTTTATTAAATGAAAGACGACGTTATCTATATTAGTTACATAGTACTATGTCTACATAATAAACAGTTTCATTGCAAAACTTTTGTCGTTTTTCACTTTAATTTGCCAAGGGGCTGAAGATTTCAGAATATTGCATGTACTAGAATGTACGGAAATGTACATGAAATATGGTTGACAATGTACCAAAAAAAAAAATTCAATATGGAGGGTAAAACTACTGAAATATGAGTCAATAGACTTAAACCGTATACATTAATATTTAATCCAAATCTTTGATGATAATAGTGAAAATACCAAAATGTATAGGCAATATGCAGACTTGCCAACCATGAACAATTTTCATGGGGGAGATTTTTCAATCTTAATGGGGAGACTCTAAATTTTAGTAAGAATTAATATAGGAAAATTTACATTTTTCATGGAGGAGATATGCATTTTCTTGAAGAAGTTATCAAAATTTTACATGAGAATAGGGAGTCTCACTAATTTATGAGGGAGACATGACAAGTATGTACATGGAACGTAGATATGTACAGGAAACACTGAAATGTACCACATAAGTGTCGAAATGTCAAAATATCAGATATTTTATCAGTTTTACCCTCCATTTTGAAACAGTAATTTCAGTGTTTTATGTTGGCTTAGATTTTCAGATTTTGTGTACATTTCGGAATTTTTTGGATATTTCAGTGGACTCTGAGTGAGTACGTAACATTGTGTGGTTGGTAACATTGCACACTCATATCATTAATATAGAATTAACAAACTAACGTCATTCCCCATGATGCCGAATGGTGAAAAGTAGTGATGCAGATCAGCATAAATAAACACTTTTGCCACTAAGATGGATATTTATAAAGTTTTTTTATTAGTAATCTGCTTCAATCCAATAAATGACATAGGGCAACAAAGTTTACATGAAATTAGAGCAACAAAAAAACATGTTACAAATATCCTCTTATGTCAAAGTCACTGGTTAAATTTTGCCGACCAGTCTTTTTGTAGACAAACTCACTTGAAATTAATTTACACTTAGCTTGGTTGGTTGTAATGTTGTTTAATGTCCCACTCAAGATCAAGAGTCTTTCACTCGTATGGAGACGTCCGCTGGTGAAGGGCTTCAAAGTATGGCCTATACATACCTGTCAACATTAGGAAATTTGTCGGGGGTAGAAAATGCGCACAACAGTCGAAATTTTTACAAATGCGTTGTCATTCTGATATATATGAGTGCACCAGTTGCGTTGAAATAAGTGAAAGGGGAGGGTACGGGAGGGGGTGTCCCCCTTCCGAAATAACAAGAAAAAATTGTAATTTCAAACTTCAATATCTGCCATTTTATGAATCTAAAAGGGAATTATTGTCAATAATATTGATGATATATATCACATTTCTTTTAATTTTCTAGTCGACTTTGAAATTTATAAGGAATAGATATAGACTTTATTTTGAAGTTTTAATACATGCAATATATACATGTACACACACAACTTGGGAGACTCAAAATGATGTTATGGTCATTGTGTTATATTAGAATGTTTAAAATTTAGTATTTCTTAATTTGTTATAACAAATTTAAAAATATATTAAATTCTGAATATTCTAATATAACAGTTGGATTTGGAATGCAGAAAATAAATAACTAGACTTACTTGGAAGAAATATAATCTCAGTTTGATTGCTAAATACTTGAAAGTATGATAATTCTTAAAGTCAAAGGCTTGATATATTTATTTATTTATTTTTTGCGATTTGAACATTTATTACCAAAATATTTGCATACCCAAATATCTATCTGAAAGTTTCTATCTTCATATTCTACCTTTTTCATTAATTGATGATGACTGAATAGTTCACTAAAAAAATGAGATTTGATAAAGAAAAATCAAATCTGCTTTTAAAAAGAAAAAAAAGATTATGGAGGTTATATAAATGTGTTTACTGTCATTACTGACATTTTATTAAATTCAGTTCAATATGTTACAAGAAGATATTATTATTTTGTATAAAATAGTATGTAAATTAAATAAAACATCGGTTTTGTATTGAAATCATCAAAATTTAAGATACATGTATAACACTGTATAGTATGTGGAGTGCGGACGTCATAGAAGACACCACGATCTCGCTTCGATGTTTCTCAGCTATATTGGGGATTGATGCAGAAGCTGCACGAAATTAATATAACATCAATGATGTTAACCTTTGATAATTGTATATAGGACAGAACATATGGATAGTGATTATAGGTGTGGATGTTTAGTCTTTAGATATACAAGTAATCAATCTGTATGTCCACAGTACAGTACGGGTCATTGTGTAATTACCGTCGGCACACGTCCGATAATGACACCTCTGTATGGTCTAATAATATTAATTAATAAACAGGGTTATTAGCCCTTAATTGTTCTTCATGACTATTTGGAAGATATAGGGGACTTATATAACCTAGAACAGATGTCTTAATACTTCAATGATATGGAGGCGCCAGAAATTTCAAGCTATTTTTTGTAACCAATTAATAGACTGAAAAATACGATTTAGAATATTTAATCTTGACCAAAATGTCTACCAATCGCCGGAAAATGGACAAAAAGCGGTAGAAATATAGGGAAATCGGTTGAAAATTAGAAAAATCGGTAGAAATCGGTAGATTTTTTCTCGGCGGTAGACAAGCGGTAGATGAATAGAAAAATCGGTAGACTACCGCCGAAATCGGTAGACTTGACAGGTATGCCTATAATGCTCACCACTCACAGCAATAATGAGCAGTGAAGGTTCTTTAACGTCCCAACACCTACTGTGACATGGGACCTTGGTTTTTACTCTCTCATCTGAAAGACAGGAATGTGACTTGCCACCGGCTGGAATTGAACTTACGACCTCACAATCAAGAGTTGAGTGTGCTACTGACAAAGCCAGCAAGGACGGCTCAATTTACACTTGGTCCAGACCCATTAAACATAAAGTCATTGTACAAACCCTAATGGCTATTGATTGTGTGTCCAAAATTACCTGACAAAATGTGGGCCTTTCTTTTTACATGTATAAAAGTTATTGACATCTAGTTTTCTTTCTTTTCAGAGGTTTGCTGCATATGACTTGTTAAATCTCTATTTTCCAATCATAAGCATTAAGAAATACTATTTTCTTCCCTTTGTTTTGTTTCATTGTTCTCATCTGTATTACTTACAAACTTACATTGTGTATGTATATATATATATATATATATATATATATATATATATATATATATATATATATATATATATAATATATATATATATACACACACACACATGTATATGTGTGACAGTAGTATAGTGAAATTGTCATGCAGTACAAAAGATCCCAAACAGTCCTTAGGAAATATTGGTTACTATATACATTGTACATATTACATTCTTATATTTTTTTTCAAACAGGAGTTTAACAACAACAACAATATGGTGACTCTGAGGCTGTGGATATCCTTGGTAATTCTGCTGTTGTCACCGAATGTGTCCATGGCACAGTCTGGTTGGGCTGACTGGAATCAACAAAATCCTGCAGACAATACCTATCAGTGTAAGTGTATCATATTTATGATTGATGTCAATTTCAGGGATCATAATTAACACACACAAACATGTAACACACTCACACATGTAACTGGGGGTGTATCAATATATTGGTATTTGATTTTATATAAATACTTGGACCTTCAATATAAGTCATAAGATGTCAGGTTCTGGATGATGTCAAAACAAGTCTAGATTGGTGTGCTTTCAATAAATCAACTTAAATTTGTTTATTTCTGCCGTGTTGTTGATCTTGGAAACACAAAGTTTGTCTGCTTGAATCAGCAGAGTATTGGAACATTTTAATAAAAAGCATAACACTGAAGATGTTTGTTACTTTAGTACTGTAGTTGTTATACTCCAGGAATCAAAATGAAATTATTTTTTATTTGAACAGCCATCATATATGTAAGTCGATAAGATTTGGGGTTGTAAAATTCCACTTGCCCGCTCGCCATGACAAGTGAGTATTTTGCTGAGTGATTTAATTTTGACAGATACCCGTCTGATGGGGCAAGCAGAAATTTTTGGCAGATTTACGCCAACAATGCAGTCTGAATTCAAATAGAGTTAGAACGTGATCACTGTCATGGTAATTCGAAAAATACCTTGTAATTCTGCCGGGCATGTGATTTTGTAATGTCAAACAACCTCTTTGAACTGAAATAAGTAATAGATATTGAAACATAACGTTAAGACTTTTGTAAACCAAATTTCAACACTCAATAAATGACTTCCCGTAATAGACTAATGTCGAAAGATGACCCTTGGACAGTCCATAGATGCAGGTTGTTCAAGTCACATGATTGTTGTGCATTGTGTAGCACACAGTTTAGAATTAGCGGAATGTAACAGCAAAAAAAATTGTGCATATTTTAACACATTTGAGGCAACCCTAAAAAGGATCTTCAAGTTTTATTACAATTCACCCAAAAAAAAAAAAAAAAAAAGAAGAAAGCCTTATGATATCACAAACACACTAGACAAAGATCTAAAACATTATGGTGGAGTTCATCAAACAAGATGGATAGCAAGCCAAAGCTTTCAAAGCCTTAATTGCTAACTAATATTAAGATGACAAGCATTCAGGGGAAATAGCGACAAGAAAGGGAGATGAAGCTTCTCGTGCAAAAGGTTATCTCCAAGGAATTAAGACTGAAAGGTATGTTCATATATAATAATTTTTGTATTTAGCCATGATTACAGAATTATGATTTTTTTTCCTATTTCTTCATGTCTTTTTACATTAATTTTTTTGTGTGTACTTTGTAAGTAGAGTCAACTAAAGTAAAACTTTTTTTAAAAATATTTCATTATGGCATTTGGCCAGGTTTTTCACATCAACCCCTACAAGTCCACCTGGCAAGGGAGTACATATGGCCAAATATCAAACATATACACACACAGAGATAGAAACATTCATGTATACAAAAAAGAAAGAAAGAAAAAATTCTAAGGTACACAAATGCATTAACATTCAAATTATACTACCAGTATCATAATTAAAGAACTGAAAATACAGACACCAGTTGATGATAATGAGGTATAATACACTCAGTATACTGAAAAAGTATACATTGTGTACACATGTTGGAAATATATTGCAGGTTAATTTCAATAAAGGGAACCACTGTCATGTTGTAAATTTTGAATTTACTGTCACGATATGACATCAGCCTTTTTATGGAAAAAATGCATGTTACTTCCAGAGTTTCTATATAAGCAAAAACATGGGTGAATCACCTAATTTTATTACAAATAAGAACAATAATGACAATGAAAACATCACAACTTTTTTCAAATTCTTTACCATTTATGTCACACGTGAGTATACCGGGTAGGCCGAATTTCTACAACAATTTTAAGTTACTTTTTAATTTGGTAAAATTAGGTTTCACTAAAAAGGAACCAAAAATCAGGGCAGACATTCGGCCTAACATGAGTACGGATGGCTTATTTATTATGCAACAAACTACATAGAGCAGCAATATGATTATAGGAGAGGTCCAAGGGGCCTTAAGTCGCTCACCTGGCAAAATTGATCAGCATTGCAGAAAACATAAAAAATGTGTAAAAGATAAAATCGCTAATAAACATGAAAACCAGTAGGCTCATTGGACCTTAAAAAACCACCTGAGTGAAATGTTTTTTACTGACAATATACTGATAAACTACCAAAAGCATGGTGGTGATCACTGAACAATAGGGAAAAACAGCGCAAAACATAAAAATATCCACTTAAAGTGGGAAATATCTCCCATAAGGGGCAATCTGACAATTTTGGCCCTGTTGACGTTTTTGTAGATCTTTGCGTGCTGAACGTTTTCTCTTCCTTCACTTTTACTCTACCTATTATACTTTTTAAGATAATGTCAAAAAACATCCAAAAATATGAAAAATCAACTTAAAAGGGAAAAAACTCCCATAAGGGGCAACGTGACAAATTCGGCCCTGTTGACATTTTTGCTGAACATTTTTGCTTCTTTCACTTTTACTGTACCTATTATACTTTTCAAGATAATGTAAAAAAACATGAAAAATCTACTTAAAAGAGAAATATCTCCCATAAAATGGTGACCTAACAATTTCGGCCCTCTGAAATGTTTAGTAGATCTTTGCATGCTGAGCATTTTTGCTTCTTTCACTTTTACTGTACCTATTATACTTTTCAAAAAACATCGAAAAACATGAAAAATCCTCTTAAAATAGAAAATAACTCCCAGAAGGGGCAACCTGACAGATTTCATTTTCATTTGTAAACTTTGTGGATATTGATTTTACAATCATACATACAAAATTTGAAACTTATCTGATCATCGGTTCATGAGAAGAAGATTTTTAAAGATGTATCAAGTTTTGGTCCTTTTTGGCCACTTTTAGGGCCCCTATTGTTCCTATCCCTTTTTCATTTGCAAACTTTATGCGACTTCACATGGGGATGCTATATTCCAAGTTTGGCTATAGTTGGCCCACTGGTTCTTAAAAAGATGTTTAAATGCACAGACGGACGCCGGACGCCGAACCTTTAGACCTTCGGGCCAGGTGAGCTAAAATCCTTGTGCTTATAAACATTGTTTCATAGATATTAAATTTCTATGCAACATGACAGTATAGTACCTTTACACTATACTTCCCATCAGTACTGTAGCCTTAAATCTCTAGGTCAAATTAGGTGTGTTTCTAAAACATTTTTCCAACTTCAAAGACTGCCCTGAAATAGTGTATAGTGTAAGGGTATAATACTGCCCTGTCGCCTAGAATTTAATATTGATGAAATGATGTTTATAAGCACAAGATTGTATAATCATATCTCTAATCTATGTAGTTTGTTGCATAATAAATAAGCCATTAGTACTCACATTAGGCCAAATGTCTGACCAGATTTTTAGTTACTTTTATTGTAAAACCAAATTAAAAAGTATTCAGTATACTGAGTGTTTTATACCTCATTAAAACTTATGATTCCATCAACTCGTATCAATACTTTAAGTACTTTGATTTTGATAAGGAATAGTCACTGGATTCTATACATATGAACGGAAAGTTACAGACAGCTTGACTGAAAATGTATGAAAATAAACACAAGCACACAATGAATAACACATAGTAAACTAAACAATAAACACATACAAGAATGTCCAAAAGTAGACAAAGTGATAGCAAATATGTGGGGTCAGTGTGATATCTTCATTTAGCAGTACATTTACACTGTATATTGATATAAATGCATATGTATGCAACTCTAATATACCAATACATGTATGTATAAAATATGTTATTGTACTGATACATGATATTATTACACAGAAGTTTCTTAATATTTAATATTATTTTACTTCACTCACGGACAAATACCATGTATACATATATGTACAAATAAATGCAATAAAACATGTGTTGACCTGTATGAAATTGTTCAGCCGTGCTCTAATAAGAGCAGGAATCCAACCGTAAAATATTAACATTTTCCTGCTAGTAAAATGCTATATTATTTTCATAAGATTCCTACTGGATATTTAGTTTTCCTGCTATTTGAGAGCAAAATTTGGGCAAAATATTTAAATGAGCAGAGCAGGATTCCTTCTAAACAGACCAAGATTCCTGCTGAACAAAGAGCAGGATTCCTTCTAAACATAGCAGGATTCCTGCTTAACAAAGAGCAGGATTCCTGCTGAACAAAGAGCAGGATTCCTGCTTAAGAAAGAGCAGGATTCCTTCTAAACATAGCAGGATTCCTGCTTAAGAAAGAGCAGGATTCCTTCTAAACATAGCAGGATTCCTGCTGAACAAAGAGCAGGATTCCTACTCCGAACAGAGCAGGATTCCAATTGTACCTTGAATCCATGTCTCAATATACTTACCAAATATGGAGAAACAAAAAGAAAATAATTTCATTTTACATTTATTGGTTTTCAGTGTATCACATTTTTATGTCACCATGACTTTTAGATTTTTCTGTGCATATTCCACACATTTATTTCCTCCTTCATTCTGTTTTGTCTGTTGGCAATTTCTGTCTTTTTTGTAACATACTGTCTGAAACAGAGGATAAAACCATGTTATACATTTCTAAGTTAATTAAAAAAAAAATCAAAAATATTATATATGCAATAACACATTTTATCAGGTGATTTTAAAACTCTATTTTCCCCAGGATGTAGAGTAAAATTAATTGTCAGACTTGAAATGTTGCCACAATTATAAATATTAAAAGGTGGCAGTTTATCAACTTCAAGAATTGACTGTATTTTTGAACAATTTTAGAACATACATTTCGCATTAAAACTTATTAAATTTATTAGTTAACATATATTTATGAAAATACCTTAAATTCCTGTTTAAATCCAGTGTTTTAAACCAGTCTCTGATTGTGGAGATGGCAAACTTGCTGACACTTCACTCTTTTACGAGTCTCAAGGTTCAGTAATGACAACTAGTCTTCCAGTGACAGTCACAATTTTAAAAGACATGGTTGCAATACATCTACATGTATATGTACAATGTCAATGTATATTTAATGCAACTGTGTCTTTCAAAATAGTGACTGTATTTAATAGCTTTTAATTTTTCATAAAAAAAAATTTTTGCTGCTGCAAAAGTATTTCTAAGTGGGGAACAAACACAGCATTACACAATATCACATGGTTGTTGATGTTAAATGTTTATCTCCAATATCACATGGTTGTTGTTGATTTTAAGTGTTTATCTCCAATATCACATGGTTGTTGATGTTAAGTGTTTATCTCCAATATCACATGGATGTTGATGTTAAGTGTTTATCTCCAATATCACATGGTTGTTGATGTTAAGTGTTTATCTCCAATATCAAATGGATGTTGATGTTAAGTGTTTATCTCCAATATCACATGGTTGTTGATGTTAAGTGTTTATCTCCAATATCACATGGTTGTTGATGTTAAGTGTTTATCTCCAATATCAAATGGATGTTGATGTTAAGTGTTTATCTCCAATATCACATGGTTGTTGATGTTAAGTGTTTATCTCCAATATCACATGGATGTTGATGTTAAGTGTTTGTCTCCAATATCACATGGATGTTGATGTTAAGTGTTTGTCTCCAATATCACATGGATGTTGATGTTAAGTGTTTATCTCCAATATCACATGGTTGTTGTTAAGTGTTTATCTCCAATATCACATGGTTGTTGATGTTAAGTGTTTATCTCCAATATCACATGGTTGTTGATGTTAAGTGTTTGTCTCCAATATCACATGGATGTTGATGTTAAGTGTTTATCTCCAATATCACATGGTTGTTGATGTTAAGTGTTTATCTCCAATATCACATGGTTGTTGATGTTAAGTGTTTATCTCCAATATCACATGGTTTTTGATGTTAAGTGTTTGTCTCCAATATCACATGGATGTTGATGTTAAGTGTTTATTTCCAATATCACATGGTTGTTGATGTTAAATGCTTATCTCCTTTATTGCTCAGTATAATTCCAGTACTACTCCAGAAATATTTACATTTGTACAGTTATATTATCTGGACTTCTAGTTTGACTTGCATGTACATTCAGACATGATTTTCAAGCCATTAGTTACAAAATTAATTGTGATAAATTTGTTTTAACTAATCATTGCTGGCCAATATTTTCTTCTTTGTATGGTATACCTCTCACTTTAAAGTAACTTGATGTAAGTTTATCAATATGATTTGATAAATCACAAAGAGTAGTCCATCAAAATAAATGCAGGGAAAATATTACTGGACACTAGTAATGACATAAACAGTTAATGGCGGAATAGCTACAAAGTTCAAACTGATTATTAAAGTGAAAGACTTTCAGTATGTTGAAAATATTCTATAATAATTTGAATAGATTATTATTTTTTGGTGTGTGTGTTTGTTTGTTTGTTTACTTCATGCTAAAGATGCTGAAGATATTTGAAATTTTTAAAAAATTGTAATATTATGAGATAAAATTTATAAGTACTAATTTAAATTCCAGCAAAAGTGAAAACAAAATGACAAAGTTAAAATTCCTGTTCTATAGAATGTCCAAGTTAGGAATTCCTGCTCTTTCAAATACTCAAGTTGAAAATTCCTGCTCTTCAAGTATTCAAGATAGAATTCTGGTTCTTTAAGATATCAAAGTAAAACATTCCTGGTGATCATCAGGAATTTGAACAATTATTCCAGCTACAGAAGAGCAGGAATCTGTTAAGAATTACATGCCCTCTCTTCATCAGCAGGAATATGTCAAATCCTGTTGGATTCCTGCTTTATTCCTACCGTAGTACGGTAGGATTCCTGCTGAACATTTCATACAGGAAAATATATATATATGTGTGGCCTTCATAGATACAATGCAACAAACATCATATGTAGGACCTACACATATTCACATGTAGCGGCTAAAGTAAAACCTAACTCTACTGTAATATTATTGGATACACATACATATAATATGCATTTTACTATAAAAATGTAATTTGATTTATTATAGAAAATATAGTGCTGTTATTTTTTTTTTTTGGTCAGATTGAAAAATATGTCACAGAATTACTCTGCATCTGTTCAGAAGATCTATATTAAAAAAATAATATCAGGTACATAAAATTTTATTTTCTGTTTTCAGATTTCTTGTCTTCATTCACTTTTTGTTGGACTGGACATTAGCCTTATAAAAGATGTCTCAGAGACTTTCCAGCAGTCAAAATGTCTGATTTCTGTTGTATCAAGAAGGGTAAAAAGAACTCAAAGAACAGTTCATCAGAATGAAAAAAAAAAATCTTGAAAGATTTCCCAGAATCATGGAAGATAAGGATGTTTTTTTTTTGTGGAATTCAGATAAACAGAGGACAGGGAAGGAGAAATGTTGATTCATTGGAGGATATAAACAGGGATAATGATATTCTGTTAGATCATGCTGTGGTTTACCTCAAGGATAGGTTTCTTAAACACATCAGTGGAGAACCACTATCTTTGTTTAGTGTGTTTGACTTTAATTGTTGGCCTGACAAGGGTTCTAATGCATTTCAATCATATGGGGAAGATGAAGTGGAGAAGCTTATTGATGTGTATTCCCCCTTGTTGACTGACGAGGAAACAGATTTCTGCCACTGAACAGTGGTTGGATTTGAAATTTTACATGACAAGAAATCTGAAAAGAGATTTAGGTGAAGCTTATGAGAAAGTGTTAGGTGCTTCTGATACTGATCACCTTAAATGTATTCTTCCTCTTGTTAGAATTATGTAAACTATTTCACCATTGATAGCTATTTGTGAAGTGGACTCCACTGTATAAACTTTATAATATCACAATATAGAACATCTATGAACCAGGAAACTGTAAATTGTTTGAATAAAAAATTGGTGGACCAACACTTACAGAATATAAAGCACAACATAGTGTGACTTGGTCATAAGCCGTCTGGGAAAAGAAGCAAAATATCAGTTTCATCAAGTTCTGATAATGAGATGTGAATGGCATCCATGTGATCATGAGCTATTCAAAATCCAATGATCAAATATTTTTTCAGTAAACAAAGCCCTATAGATACTATACATGTAGACCAGGACCAGGTTGCACAACATATTGTTAAATTTAACCTTCAGTTACATCATTGGTTTAACATTGGATAACTTCATGTTAAATTTAACGACCTGTTGTGTAACTGGGTCCTGGTCAATATTTCACATAAAGTAGATGGATAGATATTGTTTGACATTTAATGTTAAATAAAAATGTTCTATAAAATCTAAATTTAATTTCTTTTTCTTAGTTCTATTTAGTATAGATATATTAGCACTCAACTAGAACACTGCTCGTCATTGCACATAAATATTGTTCAAAATTTCAAAATTTTAAGGGTGAGTGGAAGTCGAGTAAGGGCGACTAGGCTTAAAGACTTAAAAATACTAGTCTGACAGGGCGAGTTGATTTTTGAAAATTTTTACACTCCTGAGTTTCATGTTTTGGACAAGAACAACGATGTCTGCGACACTGAAAATGCCAGGCCTATAGGATTTTCATAATAGTATTATCAATGGTTGAAAACGAGTCAAATTACTGGTAAGACTTGCAAATGTCATAAATTTAGAAATGTTAAGAGTGTGAAGTTTCACTGAAGAGACTTCAGCACTTGTACTTCTAGAACTGGATTTATTTTAAAGCTCTTATATGTTTTGTGGGAAAGTAACTACTAAATTAGTCTAATTTGAACATTTCTGTTTTTAATTGTTCTGCATTTTCATTTGTCCAGACAGGGTCACATGTTCTTCTGTTTAAAATGATATTGCACTGTAAACCGGATAATTTATCATATTGCACTGCTATGTCGATATTGTTTTTGTACTCCTTAAATTCTCATAATTAACCAAAAATAGTGCAATAATATATTCCCACTTAATCATGTCCATCAGCTGATGTCCATGAGTTCAAACAGAGCTTTGATCAGTATTTCATGAAAATATAATTTAAAAACACTTATTATTGTTGTCTTTTCATCATCTGTACCAGTACATGGAAATGTTTTAGCATATATATCATGTAACATGCACACACCATAGGCGTCAGAACCGGGGGGGGAGGGGGGCTTAGCCTCTCCGCTTTTTTTTCAAAGATAGACATAGGTGTTGAAAATTGAGGCTTAGCCCCCAGACATTTCTGGCGTGTGTGTGTGTGTGTTTTAAGTTGGTTTAGACCCTGCACTTTCAATTTGCGTCCAACGCCAATGCACACAAACACTTAACACACACAAATGTTAAACACACAAACATGTACAAATGTAACACATAAACATGTACATGTAACACACACAAACATGTATATGTAACACACACAAACATGTACAAGTAACACACACAAACATGTATATGTAACACACACAAACATGTACAAGTAACACACACAAACATGTACAAGTAACACACACAAACATGTACAAGTAACACACACAAACATGTACAAGTCACACACAAAGATGTATATGTAACACACACAAACATGTACAAGAAACACACAAACATGTACAAGTAACACACACAAACATGTATATGTAACACACAAACATGTATATGTAACACACACAAACATGTACAAGTAACACACACAAACATGTAAATGTAACACACAAACATGTAAATGTAACACACAAACATGTACAAATGTAAGACATAAACATGTTCATGTAACACACAAACATACAAACGTAACACATAAATATATGTACATGTAAAAAAAATTGAATTGACCAATCAAGATCCATGACTCAATGAGAACATCAACATGAAAGAGAGAGGGAATACCTTTTGTGTTTATCACTATCCAAATAAAAACGGACAGCCTATAAAGAATATTTTTTTTAAAGAAAAGTAAGGCTGTATGATTTGTTTATTCACTTAAATACTAATGTTTCATTGAAAAATTATTCTGTTTGTTATTTATTTTGTGAAATTTATTTTGCCCCACTACTTCATGAAAACACAGTATACTAGGTTTAATTTATGTAAAAAAATTGTCAAATTAAACCATAATAAAGTTTTCTGATTCTAGCCAGTAATATTGTGTGTCCTGTTTTTCAGACTTCATGGACAGCTATGCAACGTGTGGGAAAACATTCCAACTGGGCTCCAGTTCAGCCCAGGTTCTTGGTAAAGGGGCAGGTGAACCTTCTGAAAGCCCAACTAGCTGTACCATAACTCTTTCGACTGATGCTGTGCGTGAAGAGCGCAAATTTAGCATAGAAGTTGCTGCTGCACAAATCTACGATGCAGGTGTCAATTTCTATATTTATGATGGACAAAGTACTGCTGGTGTAATGCTTGTAAGTATGTTTAACGATGCAGTTAAGGAGGTTCTCTAGTATACCTTGGGCAACCACTGTACCATCTCACATCTGTGTCCGATCTGATGATCAAACTCAGGTGGCATTGGTGAGAAGCAGGTACACTGACCACTGGGTTACTCAGACACTCATATGACATTCAGCATAAGATTTGTTTGATGTGACCAGATAAGATTTGAGTTAAGTAATAATGTGACCAAATAAAATTTAGAATGAGTTTACTTCTAATGTGACCTGATAAGGTCTAGGATCAGTTTACTTCTAATGTGACCTGATAAGATCTAGGATCAGTTTACTTGTAATGTGACCTGATAAGGTCTAGGATCAGTTTACTTGTAATGTGACCTGATAAGGTCTAGGATCAGTTTACTTCTAATGTGACCTGATAAGATCTGATTTAGGACATCTAGGATCAGTTTACTTCTAATGTGACCTGATAAGGTCTAGGATCAGTTTACTTGTAATGTGACCTGATAAGGTCTAGGATCAGTTTACTTGTAATGTGACCTGATAAGGTCTAGGATCAGTTTACTTGTAATGTGACCTGATAAGGTCTAGGATCAGTTTACTTGTAATGTGACCTGATAAGGTCTAGGATCAGTTTACTTGTAATGTGACCTGATAAGGTGTAGGATCAGTTTACTTATTATGTGACCAGATAAGATCTAGGATGAATTTACTAATTGCCTGGGTACATTGTAATTATTAAATAGGTTTTCTTTTTCAACTGGCAGCCACCGTATAACTGAAAAATAGTTCAGTCTGACATGAAACAACATTAAAAGAAGAACAAAAAAGAACTTCATAAACACCTGTATACATATTTGTATAATTTCAGGATTCCTTTTCCTACCTAAAAGAACCGGGACCCAACTTCAAGAAGATTATTACTTCAGGGGGATTTGTCACCTTTGCCCTGACAAGAGAGAATTCAGGAAGTTCTTACAACATAAGAATTGAAGTAATGGTAGTTGCGGGTAAGTTTTGAAGTACAAAAGTCATTCAAATTTTAATTTGACATATTTGAAGTTTTGTTATTTAGATGACTTAGTGTAATCTGTTTCATGATCCTTTGCCATTAAACAGATATTTAAAACTAGAGAGTTCTTTTGTCAAGTTAGATAAGATTTGTTATAAGATTTACTACATGTATTTGTATTTGTATGGTGTAATCTTGATATCAGAATAATGTCTGACATATCACTATTTCATGATAGAGAATTTGTTAATTTTTGTGGAGGGCCTCAGTGGCTGACTGGTTAGAGCATCACTTGTTAACTCATGAAGTCTCTCACTCCTTGTCAGTGTAGGTTTGAGTTCCAATGGAACCTTTGTTGAAGTTTTAGAAATTTTGCCAGTTTACTTGCAGAATTCAGGTGGCCTTTTCACGCGCAAATTGAAAACCGATTCTCCCTTCAACCATTAAAAACTGGCTGCCACCACACAACTGAAAAATTGTCCAATGTGGCATAAAACACTATTTAAGCAAACTAATTTTAGTGCTCAACATAGGAAAACATTTTCATTTTTTGTAGGTGATGTTCCAAATCCAGATAACTGTATAGATGGGAAAGGATTGGGCTGTGAGAATTATTATTACAATCCAGCCATAACAAAGGAGCAAATAACAGCTATTGTTGGAGGACTATTTGGTGTAATCATATTCATAATAATTCCACTCATTGTTCTGTACTGCTATTGTAAACAGAGAGGTGTGGTAAAAAGATGGGATGAATATAAACTTGATGGACACACAAACACTGCTGCTAGTATAGCCGGATCTTCTAAAGCAACATCTTACAAAGAACCCTGGGCATCACAAGGCTCACGACGACCGTATGCTTCTATACGTAGATCTCCATTAATGTCTCGTTCCAGAATGTCGCATACAAGCGAAGATGATGACAGCGTTTTTGATGGTTAGTACAATACTTTTGGCAAAAAACAAAGATAAATCTGTTTGATTTGCATTCAGCAAATAAGGTTTGAATTGGAATTTTATTGCATTTATGGCTTTATATCGGAAACTGGTATAGGGCCATTTTTAATGAAGCATTGTAGCTCTTCATGTTGAAAATGCCCCTATACCAGTTTACGATATAAGACCATAAACACAATAAAAATGCATATGTCATATTTTTCCATTGCAGGGACATTTAGTCCATGTTGCTAAGGTGAAAAGCAATGGCTTACGATATCTACATAACGGATAACAAAATAGTCCATGTTATTTTTTAACTTTCTACTTTATGCATTAAAACTACATTTTCGATTTTTTTTAAACATATTTCATAATTTGCTGTTAATTATTAACTCATCAACCCCTGAAAAACAGTGGACTATTCTGTAAATTGATGGCTCAGGTAAGTCTGAATGTGTCTTTAGGGGTGAATGAGTTAAAGATATTCAACAGAAGTCTCACAAGTAGTTCCATTCCACGATCCTACAAGTAGTTCCATTCCATGTATGTATATAGGCCTACATATGCAGATCACTAGGGGAATCAATTTCCGATATGCAAGTATGACGGAAATATGTCTTAACATAGAGTGAATAGGAGAACATGTAAATATAGATAAATGATAAACAGCCATATTTTTTAAGTATTATTTTCTGACACTTGACACCTGGAAAATCTACTTAATTTCCTGGAAGAGGTTTCCTTGTCTCTCTCTCTAAACATTAGATAATGTTAACTGGATGTTCAGATTTTTTATGTATGCCCTTCTTTTCTCATTTTTATTGTTTAAAGCATTATGAGCTTTCCTCTGCTTAAAATTTTACATGCAGATATACAATATTTTATCTCATAGACATTCCAAACTGATCACCTTGTGGTTAAAAGTACACATGGATGCATATAATTACAATAATATTGTCAAAAATAGCTCATCGTATCCGTTCCTATGAATTGGCTATCATTCTGGCCATTATTAATTACTTTCAGAAAAGCTTTACAAAGATTATCGATCGTTAAGGAAGCACATATGGCGAGACATGCATTTGTCATTCCATATAAGATCATTTGTCAAATTTCTCAGTATAGAAAAAATGTTTAAATGCCCCACATAATTATAGTAAAAGTGTTTTAATTGTTAACATAAATCAGGCATATATTATCCACAACTCACCAGTAAAAAATAAAACAAATGAGCTGTATTAATTTAAACAATCCAGAAATACAGTGTCCTAATCACATCAATTTTTACACATAATGCAATCCAATGGTCTTACTTGAATCCGATTACATTTTCTTTCTGTTAAGCTTGATGCTCAATATAAGTCTGTCGTTGCCATGTCAAGTTAGTCAATTTAAGATTCCAACCATGTGTTCCCCACATGCTGATTGTACATAGCAGAAAACTTCAGTTGAGGCACAGATGTTTATTTTGGTTGAAAAGTACAGGTAAGACTAAGTCCGTGAGTTTTATTCAGCCTCTGGCACTTCACACGTTTCATGTTGAGAGTACAGATATACAATGACGACTAAAATAACTAATCCGCCTTTCATACCTTTTGTGGGACTTGTTTTCTGGTAAAACATTTACAGATATGTCTGTGTGTGGGGACATGAAGTGGGAATGTTTCAAAACATTTTTTCCTCCCCAATTCTTTTATCCATTCATGTCTTTGTTTTAATTTCTTCTGATAACACAGAATTTGTTGATTAAATAATATTTCGCTGGTTATTTGCTGGATAATTTACTTTGTTTCTTTTTTGCATAGTCCATGCCAGATTGTAGATCTAATCGTAACGCCTTTATATAGTGATAATCAATGTGCATAGCTGGATGTTTGTGATTGACTCTAATTGCATAACGGCTTTACTACTATATTCATCTTTCAACCTGTGTACTTTTTAGAAAAGAAACAAAGTAAATTATTGTCCTCCAGGACTAATACATTAGAAATCACCTATTTATATTTAAATAGCCTAGGTATATCGTAAAATATTCAACGAAAAATACAACAATGCAGACATCTTTTATTAGGTGCAAGTGAGCTTTTCTGATCACCTTTTGTCTGTTATCAGTCCGTAAACTTTTCACATTTTCAACTTCTCCTCCAAAACCTCAGATGGGATATTGATGAAACTTTATAGGAAGCAAGTACTCAATGTCCTCTACCAATTATTTTCATTTTGGCCCAATCGGCCTAGGGGTGGATCCAGGGTGGGGCAAAAGAGGCCCTAGGGGGTACCCATCTTTAAAAATCTCCTCCAGAACCGCTGCATGAATTGAAAAACTATTGTATCTGAGTGCTCTAATTTTCATTCATTTTTGTATGATTTATTTGATTTTCCCTCCTGTTATTCATTATGATGCATTTATTTTATGTGTTTTACATTGTGGTTTGGTAGATAAATGCTCTCCTGAAAGAATTTTGCTGAAATTAATTTTTTAATGTTTTGATGAATTTTTGAAGACTGAAAAAATGAAAGGAGGAGGGGGGGGGGGGGGGGGGGGGGCCCATAATTTTACACATTTTCGACTTCTTCTCCAAAACCGCTGAAGGGATTTTGATGAAACTTTATAGGAAGTAAGCACTCAAGGTCCTCTTCAAAGTTTGTAAATTTTGGCCCAATTGGCCCAGGAGTGGGGCAAAAGAGGCCCCTGGGGTACCCCATTCAAGTTTGTTTATTTCAATGAAAGTGGCAAATAAATTTTTGACGTGTTTTTGAGGTCTTTTTAGTCCATGTAATTTTCATTCATTTTTGTATGATTTATTTTATTTTCTCCCCTATTATTTATTATGATGCATTTATTTTATGTGTTTTACATTGTGGTTTGGTAGATAAATGCTCTCCTGAAGGAATTTTGCTGAAATTTAAGTTTTTTATTTTTTGATGAATTTTTGAAGACTGAAAAAATGAGGGGGGGGGGGGGGCTTAATTTTACACATTTTCGACTTCTTCTCCAAAACCGCTGAAGGGATTTTGATGAAACTTTATAGGAAGTAAGCACTCAAGGTCCTCTTCAAGTTTGTAAATTTTGGCCCAATTGGCCCAGGAGTGGGGCAAAAGAGGCCCCTGGGGTACCCCATTCAAGTTTGTTTATTTCAATGAAAGTGGCAAATAAATTTTTGACGCGTTTTTGAGGTCTTTTTAGTCCATGTAATTTTCATTCATTTTTGAATGATTTATTTTATTTTCTCCCCTATTATTCATTATGATGCATTTATTTTATGTGTTTTACATTGTGGTTTGGTAGATAAATGCTCTCCTGAAGGAATTTTGCTGAAATTTAAGTTTTTTATTTTTTGATGAATTTTTGAAGACTGAAAAAATGAGGGGGGGGGGGCATTAATTTGACACATTATCGACTTCTCCAAAACCACTGAATGGAAGTTGATGAAACTTTGTAGGAAATAAGCACTCAAGGTCCTCTACCAAGTTTCTTCATTTCGGCCTGATCAGCCCAGGGGTGGATCCAGGGTGGGGCAAAAGATGTTCCAGGGGGTACGCCCTTTTTAAAAAATCTTTTCCTCCTGAACTGCAGTATGAATTGAAAACTAATTGTATCTGAGTGATGTACATAGATGTATGATTAAAGCATGGTAATTTCGGAAAACTAATTTTTGACGTTTTTGACATGTTTCCAAGACATTTTCATTCATTTGTAAGTCTCCTCCACTCCTAAGGAGTGTTAAAATAATTTGTAAATTTGAGACTCCCATATTTGTAAAATACCAACACAGTTCAGGTAAGCGATGTGGCCCATGGGCCTCTTGTTACATTTTTTCCAGAAATTGTTATGACGTGAGTGTGTCTTGCAATTGCACTTGTAATACAATTGACAAGTTACATTTGAAGAGGTCGCAGATTTAAATGTTTTTCTAGTTTATAAAGTGAAAATTCAAATATTCACAAAAAGAAAACCTTGCGAAAAAAGTAATCTACAGTGCTGGTACTTGTAAAAGGATAAAAAAAGGGGTGAAAATGTCAAGAATTTATTCATTTCATTTTTGTGATACATGAAATCTGACATAAACTGAAGATCAGTACATGATAAATCATACTGGAAAATCTGAAAAATGTAATATTAATTTGTCTTCAGATGGCCCGGTTTCCAATTCGATTATATATAGAATTTTTGTTTGGTTACCTTTAATAAAGGTTTATTGCTTACATTTTAATAGACATCTAGATGAGGAGATGAGAGAGGGCAATGTCTTGCTCAATCTAAGAGGCCTCCATGGCCAAGTGCTTATAGAGCACTACTTTAAACCACAAAGTCTCTTACCTCTCGTCACTGATCGTTGGAGACCTGAATGTCAGAAAGTTTGTTCATTTACTCATGAAAGGCTGGGTTCCATGTAACCAAGTTCACTTAATTCTCTTTCAGTAAATACTGAAAAGAATTCAACTTTTACAGAAAAGTCAAATGAAATGAAAACCAGTTTGAATAACCATTAAATGAAATACCACATAATTCTAATTACTTCTGCCTCTCAAACTTATACAACACGATTTGTAGTTAGTTTCAACAAAACGTCATCAATCTATTTATAAATATGGAATTCCAATATATAAGATTCCAGTGATGTTGAGTCGCCTTGAGAAACTGCAGTAATACTCCGCCATTCATCATATTGATATCGACAGCTACAAGCACACAGCAATGTAAATAGAAATAATTACATATCGCTGATACCAACATGAAGCTAAATCAATTTCTTTTCAACTCTCAAGAATATGTTTGTATTCTAGTCCATGGAAAAAAGGAAATAAAACCAGAATAGAGGGGATAGCATCAAGTAGGAGGTGCTTGTCATGCAAATGGCGCATGAAATTCATGAATAAGTTCCTGTCCATTTTGAAAACTATCAAATTAACGTGTTTGTTAACTAATCGCTATAAATAAACTGCCTTAATGAGGTTCCAGGTGCATATTTCCTTTATTTATACACCCTATATGGTGACCACATGCCTTACATGACCAGCGCCTGCTCAATTTCAGTGGACGGTCACTTGTATACTGTGTGTATTGATATCGCAAAGGGAGATAACTCGAACATTGAATGTCACAATTTCCAGTTCTTGTTTCCATGGAAGTTAGGGAAAATCACCATGTCCATTGACAGGTGTTTACACAACAATTATCACAACTTTTGAAGTTAATCACAATTAGATTGGGATGTTTTATCAATTGCCGAAAGCGTTGATACATGTATCTAAAAGTGAAATTGGTGATAGATTGATTTGCTACATTGCGACTTTAGGCCCAAATTATGTTGATGAAAAATTATTTCTTTAACAATAAACATTGGGTAAACTGTCTTTTTCACTTTGTACAGTTAATTATATTAATTAAATCACAGCCATTTTCTCGCTATGAAAAAAATGATTTTACTTGTTCCCAGTATCACGTTTTATTCAAATTTAAGTAGATTCCATAAATGCCTGCATTTTATTTTAAAATGTGTGTTATTGCATTACATCAAT
Source organism: Atrina japonica (assembly GCA_030159075.1). Taxonomy (NCBI): domain Eukaryota; kingdom Metazoa; phylum Mollusca; class Bivalvia; order Pterioida; family Pinnidae; genus Atrina; species Atrina japonica. The sequence goes on along the minus strand of BROG01000580.1, from coordinate 146,378 downwards.
ATTTAAGGTGTGGAAGATATAACAAATAAAATTTAGAATATTAATTTTGAATTTATTTTGAGGCTGGAAATTGAAGTTTAATTTTTGTTTTTAGATCTACATTAATTTGATTTTTTTTTCATTTCGTATATTTTAGATAGGAGTTGTTTGAATCCCATAGCTATTTTTCCAAAATAACAACCCATTTTAGTACTTTTATTCATTTTTTTTTCACTCTGATTATCTCTCTGGATTACCCTCTGTTTTGAAAGCAAAGTGTCAAGCATGTGTAATTTTCAAGATATATTATGTTGCATTCCTCCTTGTGAATTGTCCACTATTGTAGTAATAGTTCATCATATGCAGTTAGGTGGTGCCTTATCGTCCATGTTTTTCCAATGTTCACCAAATTTGTATATTTTATCTTGGACCTCTGGTTAATACTTTAGTACCTGTGCTTTTTATATGAATGTATATGAAAAATGATATTGGATATGTTTGATAAATAATGTATTCTGAACATATTTCATTCTTATTTAGATATACCAAAGAGGCCAGCACCGCCACCTCCTTATGAGGAGCATGATAGATATGATCGTTACACCAGAAACAATCGTGGTGACTTCTACGACCATAAAGAAAGAAACTACCAGGGTGAAAAGTATAGACGTGATGACAGAAATGATAGGCGTGGTAGTCGTACTAGTGCTCAACCCCCTAAAACTCCAAAATATAGATATGGAGATGCTGCAGAGAACTCTTATGTCCAAGGTGATGATGACCATCCTCAGGATACATTTAAAGAGAGAGTTGTTGAGCCAAGGGTTAAATCAAATGCTAAAATCAAGAGAAGAAATCATCAAGATGAAGATGAAACATATGATTCTATTGATGAGACTAAAAAAAATGCACTGAAGTCAGAGTCAGAGCCAGAAAAGACAGATAATGAAACTCAGTGTGATAAAGAATCTGACACCGATGAAAGTCCGGAAACAGAGTCGGAATATGAGTCATCCTCTGAGGAGGAATCTGAGGAAGAGTCGGAGTTAGAAGAAAAAACGGATCCTAGAAAAGCTTTGTATGCAGAACCAAATAAAGCCAGAAAATCAACACAAAAGGTTAAGAAAAAGAGTGAAAGTCAACCGGACAAAGTGGCCTTGCCAAAGCAAGTAGCAGTACCACAATTACAGTCGCCACCTGTTTCGCAACCTGTGCCTCTTATGTATACAGGTGCACCACTGCCAGGAGTACATGGCATGCATATGGTAGCACCAGGTATGCCTATGTCAGGTATCCCTCGTCCAGGTATGCCTATCCATCAGCCAGGTACTCAGCCTATGGCCTTTGTTCCAAATCACCATCAAAATGCCCGCCCTGTACATTTCCAGAACCAATACAATCCTGTATTAGCTCAACAAAACCAGTTCCAACCAGTTCCAAATATACAACGTCCTCCAGTCATCATTCCCCAGCAGCAGCAACAACGCCATCCATCACAGTCCCATAAATTTTCACATCCAAAACAACCTTCTCACGTGAAAGCTATGGTAAACCAAGCTGACCCTCCTGTTTATTCTTATCTAGTACAGCGTGGGTACACACCATTAGATACTGGGCGTCATTCACCAGTGAGTACATCTACAGGAATAAGTTATCATTCAGATTACCATGGTGATGACTCTGATATTCAAGCAAACCTGGGAAGTGGTGTAGATCTAATGAAAAGAACAACAGAGGTGTAGACTAACATAATTCATTTATTTTGAGAGAATGTAAATGACTTGTGTATCTCAAAGTTGATTTTTACATATCAATAATGAGTATGCAATATAAGAAAAATTTGTGCTTATACAACATTTTTATTTGTTAATTGTTATATTCTATCAATGTAGTTCTGGTGTATATATATATATATATATATATATATATATATATATATATATATATATATATATATATATATTATATATATATATATATATATATATATATATATATGATTAATCACTTTTGTACATATCATTTATTTTAAGTCCACCGGAATCACACAAATCATACATAATACTACAATCACCAATTTTTTATACTGATTATATACCTTCAACCTCCATAAATTGAGAATATTCTTGAAAAATAGAAAAAAGCAGAATATATTTTTTACACATGTAATAATTATCATGAACAAAATACCAAAATTATAAGTTTGCAAAAAAGGTAAAAATAAATGATCAAGACGATTGTTTGTGTCATCAGGACTTCAGTAACAAAATAAAAATACAGGAACTAGGTTATTTTACACACTAATTACAGCTCCTGCCATCTGATTTTGGCAATCAGCTTTACAGCAAGCACATATCGTTAAGAAAAACAAATTATGGAACATTAATATTGACATTAAAATTCTTATAATCATCTTTTGTGACCAATGGAAATTAGTTATTGATGAATAAAAAAGCATTTACATTTGTGAGGTCATCTATCAAGGGAAAGAATTAACATAATACATAAATTCCACTTTTTCCAATATTTTATGTAATTTGCAATGATATGAATTCTTTATCATAGTTACATTCTTGATATAGGCATAAACGAATCATAGTGACAAAAATTATGATTAATAAACAACTAAAACCAGAGTTTAATTTTGCCAGTTGGAATTTATAATAGTAAACATGTACATATTGTTACATATGTATATAAACAGAGTGATACAAATATCCGGTATGACGACATGATTTTTATATATAGTCGGTATTTTCAGAAGTTTACTACACTGAGCACACGTATCACTGACCAGGCAGTGTTGTGCTATACATTAACAATGGTTTATGAACACAAATCATTATACAAATACTTGTTGGATATTTTAAGTTGAGGAAGGTTCCCTCCACATATTTGTGCAAAAATTAATGTTATGAAATTTTGAGTTTGATTTGTACTTGAGATAGAGTAAGATTTGAACTTCAGAGCTTAATATTAGAAAGTTAATTATTCCACTAACTGGCAATCTACAATGTACAAAGAATGTATTTCGATTTTATACTTTTTTCATATGTACAATTTTACATATGCATATATGTATATATGTATAATTTATAACATAATCTAGAATATGTAATACTTGTATATATTACATGTAGATATGTAATGTATTCTATTGAATGATTAGATTTGTATGTTAATTTGTTTTTGTAAATACTGAAAAGTGTAGTCATTGTCTTTTTGATATTATAAAAATTTTAAACTTTCATTTTATGACCTAGATTCTTCAAACATACTTTTACTTGTTCAAGGCAGATGGACTCTCCACTGGTACATTGTAACTGGTTTTCTCCTCCACCATTAAAAGCTTGCTGCCACCATTAAACCGAAAAACTGTAAAGTGTAGCGTTAAACATTATTTAATATTCAAAGTTACATAACTAACCATATTCAAAGTCACATAACTAACCAGGCCAATTAGTTATATTTTACATTTTGAAATATGAATATGGAAGTTTTATCAAAGAAATGGTCTGAATATATATAATACTAATTTATTTAAAGACAATTTTCCAAAATACGATACACATCTACACCTTTTCCTGAAATGAGTCTGTCACTAAGCACGGTGACATCACCTCTAGCATTTACCTGTTTACTTAACTTTAATGAAATGGGTAATCATGATTTCAAACTTAAATGAATTCATTATTAATTTCTGTTTACCTTAAAACATTAGGCATCAATATCAACATGACAACTGTGAGAAAACTGGCAAACAAAGACTAAAAGAAATTGAATTAGAATTATCTGTTGTGTATATAAATTAAATTTTTACATTAAAGCTGTCATCTAAACTTTTAAACCAATTTAATTAAATAAAAAAAAGATTTTTCAGTCTATTTTAATTATTTTTTAATCAAAACATGGTAATTTTCGGTCTGTTTTAATTATTTTTTAATCAAAACATGGTAATTTTCGGAACACCAGGAAATTCCGCCAAACAACAGCCAAATGTGGTTACACTCTATACATTGGCAATGTGAGACACCTGCCTGATTATATTTGGCTGTATTATAATTAATAAACACTTAGCGTCCTTATATGTGCCTTCCTTCTTCTCTAGAAACATTATCCTCATTGAAATTTCATGTTTTTTTAAGTGAGATGATATAAAAGACATAAATCCCCCTTTTTCCGTTCAAATTTAAATTTATTTCTGACATTTGGAGTAGCCGCTACGGATATAGATGGAGTACCTCGTAAATTACCATTAGCGATACCGTAATTGATATTCACGAAACTTGATGCGCTTCGATACACTACTAATTAGTAATTCAAAAATAGAGCTTATGTGAGTCGACCTTCTTCCACGTGTCCAGAAAGAATTAGCATTCCCCGTTTGCATTCCACACCAATAACAAATGTGTCATGAAAATTTTCCAATTTCTGTATTTATAGAACTCATCATTCTGAGAACAACATTGAAAACACAATCAAAATCGGTAGGCTCGTTCTCAAGATATTGATCGACAAAGTGAGCGATTTTACTTGCTTCATTCATTCCACTTCCGGCAAACTTGTGAGTTACACTGTGACGTCATGGAATGGCCCTAGAGTGACTACTGCCATGGCGGAAATTAAAAGTAGACGGGGAAAGGTAGTCAAATTCATGGCTGTTAAAAATCACAAAATTTACATTTCGACACTTTAAAAATACATGTTTATGAAAATCGTTTTATTCAAATGCAGTCATGTAACGAACATGATTTTGGCTTTTTGAATGTATCACATTTACGGACAGATGGCTTAGTTATGCTATTGCTATAGCCAAATGCCTGGCGTCCGTTGTGCGTCGGCGTCTGTCTTCGTCTGTCTGTTATCATTTTACATTTAAACATCTTCTCAAGAACCAGTGGGCTAATTTTAACCAAACTTGGCATATAGCTTTGCGAATGAAAAAGGGATAGGACCAATAAGGGCCCTAAAAGTGGTAAAAATGTACTAAAAGTTTGTACATCTTTAAAAATCTTCTCATGAACCAATGATCAAATGAGTTTCATGTGTGTTGTATTATGACAGTTCTTGCGCACTTCCCATTCCATGGTCTATTTATACCACTAAAACTCTCCATTCTAGTGGATTGAATCGTACCCGGGAATTCACCGAATACCTGGGTGGTAATCGACCGCGACGTTCGGTGAATTCCGAGAAACGACAGTCCTATTCACTTAAGAGAAATTGCAAACGTTCTGGGGTATTATATTGGCATAATAAAAATTGAAATGCTATAAGAAAAAAATATGAGTAATTAAAAATGGGTACGAGTGGCAAAACATGTAAAATCAATGTTGATCAGTTTGACTTAAACAAGTTGAGGATCGAAAAACCCCGTAAAGGTAAAAATGGTAATTTTTTCGCCGATATACTATATAAGTATCCGAACGATGTCTTTCAACCTCTTAGAATACAAACTCCCACGTTATTATCGTATGGAGTAAATGATACGTATAAACCTTATACGATATCACTAGCGTTTGATCACGATGAAAAGTACAAGGAGGAACAAGAAAAGTTTGAGGAAATCATACAAGAGATTGAACAGTTTATTAGAAAAGAAGTTCAGAAACATAGGGCTTTTTAATAGAGAATGGCAGAAAGAAGCCGATCGCAGTTGATGATCTTACGATCTTAAAAGCGGGGAGGAAGCATACCGTTATATACGTAAAACTTAAAATGGAGGAAGAAGAAATAAAAACCACGTTTATGAAACAAACGAAAGGAGGGAGGGTTGATTTAATCCCATCAGATTACATAGACAAAGCGTGCAAGGTTATTACGGGGTTAGCATTTAGTTCTGTCTTCATCGGACCTTCAAACGAATCCATTAAACCGGTCGCGGAGGTTGTTGGTGTTAGGAAATTAGTTACGGGAAGTGATCTAGCTGATGAGATGATGCTCGACTACGAGCCTGCCTCAGACGACGAATAATTTAAATAGCATAAGAAAATTTTCTATGTATAATAAAATGACTTTAAATAAAATGTTTCATAGTATCGGGATAGAGCCGAATGACAAAACGACATGTAAGATGCCCATACACGTTAGAAGGATTCGCGATTCTCCGTGCCCTCATGAGATCGTTCCGAATTCGATCATTTGTTCTATTCACCACAAATATATGAAAAAAAAAAACGCGATTTTCGTTCCCTTGAAATTTTGTGAATCGTGCGGAAGATGGATGTCTGATTCTACCCACCACACCACGTGTTATTCCTGCGATAACAGAAAACAGCGAGGTCATTATTATTATATAAAGTCTAGAGGACCTCCCCAAACACGTGGAAGACCCGAAAGTACTAATTTATATTTACAAAAATATAAATTATCGTATAAACTCATACCCCGTGTGTTGTTCCGTATACAAGATTAATTTAGAATGTTTGTGCTGCGACAGCATGTCTTTCAGGGTTCGCCTGTCTTCCGTAACGACGTCGTTCTCGTCCAAACATTCGTTGTAGCTAAACTTGTCTTTGGTATAGAAGAGCGCGACCCACTTGACCTGCGTGCGTTAATCTTTGGACGCGCTACTATATCTTTGCGTCAATATCCACACGGATTGGTTGGCGTGTGTTCCCGAAAACGCCAACATGGACAAGGCGTCCGCTTTCTTTTTTATCTGTCTCGTGGCCGAACAGTCGTCTATGATGTACAACGTGGACGTCCCTTTGTATTTGTCGTAAAAGAGTCGCAACAGGTCCTGCAATTTCTCCTCTCCCGTTTTCGACACGGGATTGATGATGACGACCCTTTTGTCTTTAGGATGTTTTATATCTTCGCCTATCCATTCTCTCGATTTATAGGCCTTGTTGAAATCGATCGAAGGGCACAAGATCACGATGTGCTCGAAGAAATCTTTGTATTCCTTCTCCAACAGATCGAGGACAAACTCAGTCTTCCCGCAACCGGTGGCACCCACGATCATGGCGGAATGAGGTTGTTGAATGTACATTTTTTAATGACTTCAATTTTTTAAAGAAATAACGCTCGCGAAACGGCCGTTCGACATGTTGATCTGTCCGTCTTTGACGACGAAAATGTAAACGTCCAAGGGATCGGTATCGATGTCGGGAGTTTTCTCGATTCGGACGTCAACGCCTTGGCTGATGTTTTGAAGCTTACGACCCGTGCCGTGGAGATGATTTTCAGGTGTCGTTCGTAAGTCTAACCAGAGGGCGTAATGATCTTTGAGATATTTTCCCAGAGTCACTTCACCCATGTTGAGTTCCTTGGCGACTAATTCTGTGACGTTTTCGCGATTCAGGGAAGCCGAGACAAACTTTTTAATTTCGTCGAATTGGTGATGAGGTTTCATTCCGGCGGAGAAGAGTTGGTTCGGTTGCCCCTCGATAGTTATTTCCACGTTGGTGATTCTCGGATTATAAAATTTTTCCGGATCTTTTATAGAAATATCCTTGAAGAGAAACAGAATACCCGAGAGAGAATGTGCGGGGGTGTTGATTGAATAATTGAGGACGGAGTCCGATTTATTCATCGTCGTTTTGAGATATCGCAATATTTTGTTGAAGTAATAGACGTGGTCTCCCGCATACCTCTGTCTGATGCTGCGAGCGAGATTGACGTCGGTAATTTTTTCGAATTCAAAAGTGATGTTGGTCGCCTTGTAACTAAGCGTTTTATCGACATCGCCGGGGTCCGACGAGACGACGTGTTTAGCATCGTTAAATGTCAACATGTATTCTAATCTATCTTGTAATCCCGCTTGATAAAAGGGTTCGCTCGTTTCCAAGATTTCGAAATCCAAGGGAATACAAAATCGATTGCCGTACGCCGCGGCAATTTCGCATTCTTCTTTAGTGTCGCGAGGTATTCTATAGCTGGTGGGTCTTGCCCTTACTATATTTAGATCTTTACTCTGTATTCCCTGATAGGCCATGTTACCTCGTTCTACTTTCCAAAGATCGTTATAGACTAAAAATTTATCGGCATCGTCGATGGTTTGAACGGTATTTCCCGAAATCTTCACCTCGATTTTTTTGACGATGTTACGCCCCAGATTATTATAAACACCCGCCTTAGTGAGATCGCCACCCTCTACGCCGATTTCCATATCGAAGCATAGTCTCGTAGTTCTGGGAACGATGACGTCGTTTTCGCTCAAATTGGGAAAACGAACCGTCAACGTTTGGTTTTCTTCGATACTCGAGGAATTATTGGAATTGGTCACCGTTTGGCGAATGCCCTTCACACCGAAGGGAGTACGCAATTTTCTATCGGGATCGAGAATGTGTCCGTACTGCATCATCTTTTTAATTTATGCGATAAAAATTTTTAACTCGTTTTAAAAAATGGCTGAGAACTTGGAAATGCATGATATTCCTAATAATGAGGACTATGATAACGATGTTCAAGAACCATCGCTTAACAACAACGATGAAATCCCGCTTGTGGATAATACGGAACCGCCCGTGCTGGATGATTTTAAATTACCAGAACCCCCCCCCCTCGAGACACAACCAGACCAACCAGGACGGTTAAACACCATTAGACTCGTGGACGAATAGAAAGAAGCAACGCGTGGTACCGATAAAAAGTTAAAATTTACATCCTATGGAGATAAATTATATGCAATTTGGAATGATAAAGAGATTTTATTAAACTATGAACATGATCCTACGAAATTTCTATCAGCAAGTACGTTAAAAAATATTAAAGGAGGAGGTATGCTATTTGTTAGAGCCCTGGGTATAGAACATGAACTTCCGTCAAGAAGAGCGGCAAAGACTGTAGACCGTAAAGTCACTACTGCACAAAGAGATGTGGATGTAGTTAACAGCAACGACGAAACGCAAGTAAAAATACTAAACGACAGCGTATCAGAAGTATCGGCTAGTCTACAAGACTTCGCCAATAAAGCGGAGGAAGAGGGAGACGTGGAACCGCTATCCGTGCGAGAATTGCGGGGATTGGATAAAAGTTTACGAACCATTAGAGGTGAATTATGCGTTCAAGAAGGTAAAAGATCGGAACGCGAACGATTGATATCGGAATGGACCGAAAGACTCGAAAACAATCCGGATGAAAAAGAATGGCTCGAGAGAGAAATAGAGAAAGCGCGCGGTGAACTCGACGGGATTAACGAGAGTATCGCCATTCTCAAGGGCCGATTGCGATCGCAATTGACTACTATAAAAGAGTCGGTCAAGAGGTTACTCGACGATAATATCTCCTTGAGAGAAAGAATCGCCACTCTGTTCAAAGAACAGGGCATCACCATCTTTAGCGTCTTGACCGCCGTCGGAATGACGGTGGGATTTTTAGTCGAATTACTCCTTCCGGGAACGACGGCGACAATACCCTCACCGCCGTCACCTCCTCCCACTAAAGAGGGTGGATTACAGGAATGGCTCAAGAAACAGCTAGACGCGGTCGGAAAACTGCTCGCGAGATTGGCCGCCAACTTCGGCGAGGCGTTACCGGGTATATTGGGTTCCATCCTTTCATGGATCTTGTCGACGCTCGGCAACACCGCCGTGTGGTTGGGTGAACATCTGTGGGTGTTGGGCATGGTCGTCGTCGGTTGGTTGTTAACGAAATTCGACGAAGAGAAGAAAAGAAAATAACGATAGAGCGAAAATTGCAGTCTTTTGACTTTCGTGATCGTCCTGTTTTTGCAGTTTAGGCGGTGGTTTGATCTGTTTAGGAGGTGGTGATGGTTTGATCTGTTTAGGAGGTGATGGTTGGGTGAACGTTTTCGCGTTAAGGTCGACGTTCGTTCCCGGTTTTGTCTTTTCGGGTGCGATCAAGATTTCGTTATTATAATTGGCGATGTTGGCACCGATTTTCAGCTCCATGTTGCTGGGTAGCATGTAAAGCCTCGGATGATGACGAAGTCGAGTTTGGAATTTGCATATCTTAGACAATTTTCGTAGCGAGAAATGTCGGCGGGTAGATCGAGAGGTCTGTTGATCGCATCCTCGACGTTGACTAAAAATTGTTTCTGCGCGTCGAGCGAGGTGGCGCCGGCGTCCACGATCGAGGCTCTCGTTTGTCCTTGGGCGCCCAAAACCGCCCAGGCGAAGACGCGAATGGACGCGTCCAATCTGGCCAGACCCGGAAGCGTGAATCCCTCCGAGCGGTTCGCGATGAACGTGGACCATTTCGTGTTATACGTTCCGAAGATGGTTCCCTTGATTTTCCAGTTCGTGTGAACAGACACCCCGAATTCGCGACAGATTCGTTCGTACGCCGAAACGTCTACGGCGTTCGTATAGTGATCGAAATCGGAATCGCTGGGCAAGGGTACGGATATTTCCTTCAAGATCCTTCTGATTTGATAGTAAACGTGAAACTGAAAGAACGATGTCGACAGTTTGTCGTTTCCCATTCCCAACGTCACGCCGCATCCGGTCGTGGCGCACCACACCGCGAAATTTAACTGGTTCTGCCAGAACCCTCCCGTCACGGAATGCTGATACCACCGGCGCAACATGGCGTAATATTTGGAAGTTCCGTCTTCGAAGACGTTCGGGTTGTTATACTTGACGAAAATATTCTCGAACGACGCGCGAAACTTTTTAGTCGCATTGACGTAGACGTCGAAAGACGACAAATCCAAATCCTCCCTGTATTCGTAAACATTCATCTTTTAGTTAAGATTTAAAATAGTTATATAAAAAGACATGTTTCATTTCGTGACGGAAATCGGCAAACCCGTGAAACTATCTCGATACATCGATAACGCGAACGACGAGTGGCGCGTGGGTGTAAAGTCCGTCCATTTTTGGAACGGTCTGTACAACATAAAAAAAGATGTCGAGATACAACACGCCAAAGGTAGAGACAGACCGAAAATCCATACCATGCACGCCGGATCGTACACGTTCAAAGACATACAACGAATTCTCATTAAATATCTCGAGAAAATAGTATTGGACAAAACCACGATGATAGTAAGACTCGATGGTAAACAGTCTAATTTGTTGCAGCTTCCGCCGGAACTCACCAAGATTCTCGGAATCGGTGAAAACGTTCCTTTCGTCGGGACCATCTACCCGACAAATAGCATAAACCTGCAACCGGTGGAACTACTTAACGTTCATCTCGAAGAACTTGCCGAGGGGAGACACGTTCAAAGACGGGAGGTCGAACGACATCGTCAAATTCCTGCCATGCCCCAACGTGAAATTTTCCGAGTTGTATGTCGAAAACATCGAACGCCCCGTTTTCTTAAAGTTGAAACGCGATCGCATCACGGAATTAACGATAAACATAAAAGACAAGAACGGAAACCCCGTCGACAATCACGGACACCCCGTTCACGTGCTCTTAGAGTTTAAGAAAATTAGTTCTAAATAATAAAAAGGGATGTCTAGATCGGGATTCTATTACGATGACTTAGAAAGAGAAGAACTCTTGGAAGACATTAAAGAAGAGGTCAACATGTTGACCAAAAACCGTCGCATCATGAACACGTTCCAATTCGACGTGAATAAAAACGGAAGAATCAGACCGTCGCTGGGCATGAAGATGTTGTTCGACGGTCACGTCTTTCGTCTCGGACTCTTGGGGAAATTAGACGTGACGTTAATCTTGAACGACGTCGAACAAACGACCCATCAAACGAAAACCGGAGACGTCGTCACGTTGAATCCTCCATTACGAGTGACATCGGGAGACGTTCTAAATTTTGGTGTGAATAAAGGGTCGAAATCGGGAACCATCAACGGCGTCGTCGTATTAGCCATATAAAAAATTTTCGCGTATAAGAAAAAAGAGATGAGTAAAAACATATCCACCATTAGAACCAATAGAAAGCGATCCGCAACACTATCGTTTAAAACGAATCGGCGAGATCGAACAGACATTTCGTCGAGAGATAGAAACGCGGAAGAGCATCCATAAAAAGTATAAACGAACGGTGAACACCGCAGGCGGCGTCGACGCGGCTCTCATCTCGGGAGGCATGCTCGTCGGCGGACTCGGACTTCTCGTTCCCATTGCGCTACTACCTCTCTCAATTGTGGGCCTGACCGTGTGTTCGATGGGGGGAGCCATGAAAGTGATAAGACGAATACTGCTGAGAAAATCGGAAAAACACAAGATCATCAAAATCGCGGAGAGTAAACTTAATTCGATATCGGATCTGGTGAGTCGAGCGCTCGAGGACGGGAAGATCTCGGACGAAGAATTTGCCACCGTATCCCACGAGTTGACCAAGTATCGCGAGATGAAAGACAAACTCTATTCTACCCACAAGATTCTAAAAAAGGAGTCGGACAAAGAGACGGAGGATTTACGCAAGCAACTCCAAGACCTCGTAAACAAATCCACTTCGCGATAACTATAGATTGTTTAAAATAAAAATATGAAACGTTTTACCGAGATATTAGTGTTCGTGTTACTGTCCTTTATCGTTTTATGGATCTTGGTAATATTAGCCGTGATATTCTATATTTTACGCTTAGAACGTTATCGCCTAACGGAAAAATGGCTAAGAAAAATATTGCATTCTTTATAAAAAAAATGATCTCTATTAAAAAACATGAATGCGGACGATGTATTAGCGAACGATATGCCCGACAAAGATATATCTCCCAAAGACAGATTATCGACCATCGATAGCAAATTCAGTCATCTGTCTGTATTCGCAAGGACTTGAATATTTTTTCGACATCAAAGACGAACCCAAACTGATCGAGGATTTGAACGAAGACCCCTTCTTGGACGCAGCCATCGGCGAAGTGTGTTGTAGTTTATATTACAAATACGGTGCGTATTTAGCACCTCTCAGTATAGCCGCCACGACTAGCCGTCACATTATCAGATTTAAAAAATCTGACGTTATAGAAAAACACGATGAATCCGGAGGAATTAATAGGGACGATGGAAATAAAGAAGAAGAATCCAAAACGTCAGGAAGCGGGGAAGAAGGGTGCCAAACGTAGATGGAATAGCAATGCTAACAGCAACGCTAATAGCAACGATAGCAATGCTATTAACAACTATGGCAATGCTATCAGTAACGATAGCTGGAAATGGCTAGCGGGTGGACTCGCGGTTGTTGGATTTCTGGTCTACATAAAAACAGAACCCAAAGTAATTCAACCCCAAGTAGTTTCACCAGAACCCAAAGTAATTTCACCAGAACCCAAAGTAATTCAACCTCCAAAACCCACCGCTCATGAAATGTTATAAATAATTTTCTCTCTTATTAAAAAATGAATGTGTGAAAAAAATTTGGTCAACACCGCCGTCAATATGGCATTGTTAATAGCAATGGTAATAGCAACGATGGCAATGCTATTAGCAACGATAGCTGGAAATGGCTAGCGGGTGGATTTCTGGTCTACATAAAACCAAACCCCAACGCACTTGAAATGTTATAAATAATTTTCTCTCGTATTAAAAAAGAATGAGTGAAAAAGATTTGGTCAACACCGCGTATCACGCAGCCGTCAATACGGTAATTGCCATCGCATACGCGCAACTCTTCAAGAAATTTTTAAAAATGTCTGTACCTAAGATGGATTTAGATCCAAAGGAGTTCGTGATGATCCTTGGCGATTTTGCTCTCGCCAATTACACCAAGGACATGTTGGTCAAAAAGGGAATCATTCCCATCAATATCATGGAATAAAATAAAACCTCTATTAAAATGGCAACGATAGCGATGATGGTAGGTGGTGCATTGGTCAACGCCCTGACGTTTTCCGGATCGCAATTTTTATTTTCGAATCACGACGAGCAAAAAAGACACGACGAAGCGATGGAAAAACTGACCAAGGCCAGAGACGAATGGAATCACAAACGCACGAAACGATTAGATTTTTTAAACGAGAGACTGAAAAAAGAAGGACACGCGTTAAACACCTATAAAGAAGTGGACGCCGCCATGTCTCTCTACTCGCAGGTGATGGGAGAAGAGGAGATGTCTCCCGAACCGAAATTGAGCGATTTTTATCAACCCTCCGAAGAACAAAAATATAAAGAAATCCTCTTCGTGTTGATCGGAACGGGATTAGTGTTCTATGGCGTAAAAAAATATGTCGCATAAAGTAAAATGGAAGAGATCTATTACAAACACTATTGCAAAGGGAAGGCGGCCATCGAGAAATTGGCCAAAGCGGCTAACGTCGGCGAAAAGGAGGCGTTCGATTTCCTGAAAAAACAAGACGTGTGGCAAATCTATCTACCAGCCCCCAAGAAAATCGTGCGACCCCAATTCGAACACGTGAAAGAAAACGACATTCACCAGGCCGATCTATTGTTTTTACCACACGATAAAGTGGGTAGGAAAACGTACAAATACGCGTTAACCGTAGTAGACGTGGGTACTCGATACAAAGAAGCGGAACCTTTGACGACCAAAGACAGTAAAGAAGTGGCCGACGCTTTCGAAAAAATTTACAAAAGACGTTTAACGTTTCCGAAATTATTGCAAGTCGATCCAGGTCGCGAATTCATGGGCGCCGTCTCCAAACTCATGCCCCGACACGACGCGAGAATAAGAAGGGGAAGAGTCAACGTTCATCGCGACCAAGCCATCGTCGAACGATTTAATAAAACGTTAGGAGAAAAACTTTTCAGTTATCAATACGACAAAGAGATGACATCTAAGGACAGAAACAGAGAGTGGGTGACACGGTTGCCGGACGTCGTGAAAGCGATCAACGACGAGACCAAACCTCCCGAAGCGATAAAACCTTCCACCGAAGTTCGATCGCCGGTGGGTCCGTTTACTAAAGTTAGATATCTCTATCAACCCGGCGAGTTGGAAGGCGGAAAACGCATGGCGACCGATCCCATTTGGAGTGTGGACAAACACGACATCGATCGTCAGTTTAGAATGCAGGGCATCGACGTCTATTACCTAAAAGAACCCGCTCCTCAGAGAAATTTCGTTCGAGAAGAGTTGATGGTGGTGGATTAATTTATTATCTGTGTAGATAATAAATTGTTTATTTCAATGTATACAATGCATACGTGTGAATGCGATCTTCTCGAATGTAGTCTTTCGTATCCAGGGGATCTATCGCTGTTTTACGTTGTGTGATCCCATAAAGTTTTTGCTTATACGAACGTAGAGTGTGCATCTCGCGCGATATCTTAACGTCGTGAAAGAGAGCCTTCTCATAATCGTTTATATCTATCGTGTTTTTCAATACGCATCGTTTCACTCCTTTCGCTCGTTTGGAAACGCTACCGTCCTTCATTAAGATGGCGTACAATTTAGGTCATAATCCGACGAATTTTTTGATGGGATTCCCTCCGCCTTCGTCTTTAAATTTACCGATCTTTTTTTTATTTTTATCTTTGTTTCCGGGGAAGACATCGTAATTAGAAAAATCATATTCGTCCTCATGTTCGCGCATGTCCTGATAGACGTCTTCCGTTTGAATCTCGACTATAAGAGAGTCTGTATCCGTATAAAGTAAATTGCATTTGTCTCCGTATTTCGCTTTTAGATGATTATAATACCAATTATACATGTGTCTTTTCGATAAATCCAAGATAGCCATGCCACAGTAAATGGGTTTGTCTAATTTAACGCTCGTCGGCTTAAAGTGAAGAAAGGCCATGTTGTCGTTAATCTTGGTCAACCCGTCGTAGGAGGGCGAAGCGGTCATCTTTTGAATTCTTCTATCTTTGTCGTTCGCGCCCACTATTTTTAGATCGATCCTGTTCCCTTTTATTCTCCATGGTCTTCCCGAACACGGCATTGTTCATGAGTTTGAAGAAATCCTTCTCGAAATCGTTTTTGGCCTGTTGACGCAATCGAGTGTTTTTATCGATGTAACTCGAAAGCCACGGTTTTTCGTCAAAGCGTAAAATTCTATGAACTTTGGTTAATTTTAATCCCAACTCGAGATAGAGTTTTAACGTTTCGTAATGCACGACGTATTCCTTTTTAGGTCCTAGATGGGGTACGAGCTTTGGAGGCCCCGTGTCGCGCATCCCATAGTCTTTCATCGTGTCTTTCTGATACTCGGAAAGATCGTCCACATTCACCTTCATCGTTTCCGGAGCTAGTGGATAATTATTATGTTCTTCGTGTAATTGTATCGGATACTCTAGATCGACTTCGAGGATGTGTCCCTTTCCTTCTGGCGGATAACACGGATCTGACATTTCGTCGATCCATTCAAAGTTTCTATAGGGTAAGGGATGAATCATGGCTTCACTATAAAAAGCGTTAGCATCAAAATACATGATGTACTTAGAGGGTAGATCGGGATCATAATCATCCAAATATTTGTTGTTCGCTACAGAATAACGTTGCGGAACGTAGGTGATCCCACCTCTGATCCCCTTTTCGATAAATAAATGCATGTCGTAATCGGTGAGCAACTCTAATTCAATTTTGGAGGTGAGCAACACCGCATCCCACGCCAAACCTGGGGCTGTGTAATAATGACACGGATCTAATTCGTAGTGTTCTAAGGAAATGTTACGAAACTCTTCGAACACGTCGGCTAATAAGACCGCGTCCGATCTTAAATACAAATCGTGATAATCTCCCATGTCCTTGCATGACGCCAAACGTTTTGAGCGTGATCGTACTCTTTTTGAGAAACGTGAGTATCCGATAACGCACTGTAAAAATCTTCCTTCGATGGTAAGGTTGTTTCATTAAACCTATCGAAAGAATCCATATATTCGTAGGGATAGACACCCTTTTCTCGTTTAAAAGCGATGCATCCTCGAATATAGATTTCATGATGGGATAATCGTTTAGATTTTTAGCTAACGTCTCGACACTACACGACAAGAATTGGAAGCTGTCTATAAATCTCAAGGATCCGACAGAGAAACTGATAAAACTTTTCGTGATTCATCGGAATGCAATGACCGGTTCTTCCACTTCCATTTCCGATAATATTAAATGGGAATCGTAACCGCGAAGATTATGAAAGATGACGGGTATGTGTTTTACCATTCTCAATAATCTATTACACTTATTATGAGCCCGCACCTCGAAAATTTACCAGAAATGTGGCAATGATCTCTGACTTTGATGAGATCGAATGTCTCGTCCTTGATTTTTTCCATGATTTCATCGATCTCAGTTTTTGTGGCATCGTGACGATCGCGATACCATTCTAAATAAGTTAATTCATATTTTTCCTCCTCAGAAGTCATCTGAGATGATATGCGATCGATATCACGTTCCAAACACGTCAAACTGGGTAATGTTTCCTGTTCCTTTAAAAGTTTCTTTCTCTGAATCCAAAAGAAAACTACTTGCGGGCATCCCCCGAAAATTCATCTCCGCAAATCCAACATCGTTTATACTCCTCAAAGTTTTCCTTGTCCTCGTCGGTCATACACAGCTCTTTTTTCTTAAAACTGTTAATCTTTTGTTCTTCTCGTCGTAAACTTTCTAGAAGATGTTTCACGGCATTCTCCCCGCGATAGAGTTGAGGCTCTTCGATCTTATCGATGCCCTTCTACGTTCTCCAAACGACTACATAACAGTATCCCGAAGGGTGGTGACGCGATGTTTTCGTCGTTTTATCACCGGCCTCTTCATTGATGGGTGAAATAATACACTCGAAATCCGCATAGATCGTGGAATGCACGGGCTGTTTATTACCGTAATTCTTAAACTTGAGAAGGTTTTTACCCTCCTCGGGCATGACGGGTTTCATGGGCGGATTGTTAATGCCGCGACACTCGACCATGTGCTTTTTATAAACGTCCTCGCTCGATAGTATTTTAAGACAACGAAGACATGGATATGATTTTCCATCATGTTTTGAATGGGAAGAAAACAATCTGGACGTGTTTTTAATCCAAGAGTAGTGCCACTTGTTTTCTGGACCTTCTAACAACAATAAATTAATTTCTTTATCGCGAAAATTTTCCGATATGTAATAAGGGAAGAAACCTCTACTTTCAGTCCACCCGAGAACGTTAACGGTGAGTCCGTTACGATTTTCGAATTTGGGTATTTGCTTTAACGGAGTCGGATAATCGATGCAATCGAAATCGTGTCTATCGACAAACGGTTTATACTTTTGAGGTCTATGATGAACTTTTTTAATATCATCGTCATACAAACACGATAATACGCTATACATGAAACATCTCTGATCCTCGTTTTGAACGTTTATAACGGCCCCCTTATTCGCAATCTGCTTGGGCAACTTAAAATAGGAGGATCCTAAAAGTGGATTATACTTGGTAAAATTTAAATAAACCATTTGCACGTCCTCGATGACCCACCCCGACCCCGCCTGAACGGTTTTTTCGAGCGAATCTATTAACTCTCCGATCATATCTTTAAACACGTCTTCGATTTCGTCTTCTCTTAAGATCGGATGTTGTCGAATTTTATGGAGTTGCGTTATGTGTTGCGAGCCGGGGTTTAAATTATCTCGCGTGTATCGCTGTTCGACTTGAATTTGGATTTTTACGAACCTCTTTTTTAATTCTTTAGAAATTTTAGAGAAAAATCGTCTTTAAAATACTCTAATAATGCTCTGAGATGTGCTCGACGTATGTGACGGCTGACATCTTTCTTATAACTCCTATAAAAATGTTTAAAGCTATCGCCAAAATCCAGATATTGGCTTTGTCTTCGTTTTTCTTCGACCTTGGCAACACCTTTAGGAAGATCCGTCTGTAGGATTTTTTTATATCGAGATTTAATTAATTGACGCTGCATCTCGGTAGCAGCTTCGCCGAGTTCTTCCTTCAACGTACGGCGTAACTTCCGTCTGACGGTCTCTTTCGTCTGCTCTTCCGTCGACGCGCCCCTCACGTAATCCCAGAGAGTTTCGGTTATTTTCTTATACCCCCATTTACCTGTATTATATAAATTTATTACGCCGCTCAAGATTTTCATGGTTTTATATATAGAAAAATTTTTCTTATGCTATTTCATTTTTTTTATTATTATGCCAATATAATACCCCAGAACGTTTGCAATTTCTCGGAAGTGAATAGGACTGTCGTTTCTCGGAATTCACAGAACGTCGCGGTCGATTACCACCCAGGTATTCGGTGAATTCCCGGGTACAATTCAATCCACTAGAATGGAGAGTTTAGTGGTATAAATAGACCATGGAATGGGAAGTGCGCCAGAACTGTCATAATACAACACACAGTTTCAAATTTTGTATGCATGATTGTAAAGTCAATATCAACAAAGTTTGCAAACAAAAATGAAATCTGTTCATAAACGAGTGACTACGGGCACTTCAGTATCACGGTATATTTGTATTACAAATTGTTTAATAACTAAAACATGTCGACTTTTTGTATACAAAGATATATAAGAAAGTTGTTTGGAATTATCTGAGGATCATTTTGACAAAATTTCAATGTCACTGGGTCAAAGGTCACAGACACCTAAGTAAATGGAAAATATAAGTTTTTTTGTAAAACTTTCGACATTTTTGACTACTTCTTCAGAACCTTGAACCAATTTGAACCAAACTTGACAGGAAATATAACCATGTAAAGCCGCATAAAATTTTGCGGATGAAAAGGGACTAGGACCAAACATGTTAATTTTTGAAAATCTTGTACACAGACAGACAAACCCAAGCAAAACACACGTGTAATCTTCTTGACAGAAATAATTATACTATAGTGTTTTCGAAACGTGCAAAAGGTAGGCCTATTTGTTAAGCAGAGTGAAACAAAAAGCCGCTGTTTTGTGGGGGCGTTATATAGCGGAATGAAAAATTGGTGTTTGGCGAGACGAAAAGTCATTATATATATGGACGAAAGTTCGCTATTTAGGTGAGAGAGTATTCTCTTTAGTGCGTCGTGAAAGCGAAACATTGTATGTAGGTGTGTTCAGTCCGGAACCTTACAATTGCGTCTTCGCGGTTTCTCGTCCATAAAAACAAACTGTAATTATATACAAGTTACTATGACAAAGTCAATTAAAAACATTTAAGCATAGTGTAACAACAATGACGTCCTCGTAATATATGTTATATGCACATAATTGAAATAGAAAAAGATCTGTAGCTTACTTTGGCATAAACCACTTAAAGATGACGATGACGATGTTACATGGACGATATACATATCACTTATTAGGAATTATCCCGGGATAAAGACGATTGTTACATCTGCTTATTTTAAAAAAAAAATCTCCTTTCCTTTCCTATAAACCAGGGGGAATTGGCAAGTTATTTCTTTTTGAATTGGTTTACATATGCTTTCCCTGGGATCGATCTCCAATTATTTCCCCTGAGAAAACTTCAACTAAGTGATAAAATAATTGGCTAGCCAATTTAGAGGTGGAAAGAATGTGCTATTACACCAGATTTCAAACTCATTGGACGGAAATATTAGGTCAATCAGGATGTTAATTATGACACGCCAAAATCACATTAATGAGTTTAATCTAGCTCATTTCACTTACCAGCATTAACTAGAGAGAAACTAGGTTTAAAACTAACTAAGGACATTTTCACCGAGCTAGCTATGTTCACCAAACACGAGAAGTTTACATGGCACATTTGCGACGGGTGTGGCATGCAACCGGGGGACGCTGATTTCTGCTGGACACCTGGCCATTTCCGCCTGGGATTTGCAATTGTCTTCATCTTGAGACTGTTGTTACCTATCTAATTTGTTGTAGTCTAATGGACTTGGGAGTTTCCAATATTGATTTGTGTTTCTTTTAGTGATTTTATCAGCACCCAGAAAGTCTCCAAAAGAAGATTATCTGAGCAAACATAATGCATATGAAATAAATGTTAGGGAGTATTCTCCCACGGAATCTTTTTATTATGATTTTACAAGGCATGAAAAGGTTGTTTTTGTCTTGCAGACACTAAATTGTGGCATATTTATTCTTAAAAAATATTCCATTGTCAAACTAATTAACTCTGAAAACAAAGAGAAATTCAGCAGATATAAGCTGAATGCTCCATTGTTTCTATGATGCGTACATAAACATATTGTTTTTGATAGGAATGCCTAAGATTTAACTGATACAAAATTGGAAAAGCCAAGAATGAAGTTGGAAATTCCTAGAAAAAAGTTGGAAAAACGAGGTCTCAACAGTTGGAAAATCCAAGAAAAAAGTTTAAAAATCCAACATTAAAGTTGGTAAAACGAGAAAAAAAAAGTTGGAAATTCCAATAATATAGTTGAAAAACTAACATTAAAGTTGGCAAAACGAGACAAAAAGTTGGAAATTCCAAGAAAAAAGTTGAAATAGCCAACATTAAAGTTGGTAAAACGAGAAAAAAAAGTTGGAAAAAGCAACTTTAAAGTTGGCAAAACGAGAAAAGATGTTGGATATTCCGAGAAAAAGGTTGGAAAAGTCAACTTTACAGTTGGGAAATAAGAAAAAAAGTTGGAAAAGTCAAGAAAAAAGTTGGGAAAGCCAACTTAAAAGTTGGCAAAACGAGAAATAAAAAAATAAGGTGTCCCTAATACGTACCCCATTAAACATGACAAAAAGTTCACCATTTACTTTTTAGTCATTGTCGTAACTTATTCTTATTTATTTTTGAACATTGTGATGAATAATATATATAAGTATAGGTTAAAGGATATTGTCATTTTTGATAAGCTTGAAAGTGATTTCCATTTTTTTCTTATTTTTAGCTCACCTGAGCCGAATACTCAAGTAAGCTATTGTGAACACTCCCCGTCCGTCGTCCGGCATCTGTCCGTCCGTAAACACTTCAGATTTTCGACTTTTTCTCTGAAACCACTGAAGGAATTTTAACGAAACTTAATAGGAAGCAGGTGCTCAAGGTGCTTTACCAAGTTTGTATTTTTCAGTCAGATTGATCCAGGGCGGAGCAGAATAGGTCCCAAAAAGGTACCCTTCTTTAAAATCTTCTCAAGAACTGCTGCATGAATTGAAAATGGATTGTTTTTAAGTGATCTACATGGATGTATGATTCAAGTTTCTATTTTTCGTAGAAATCGGAATATTAATTTTTGACCTGTTTTTGAGATATTAATTTTGGACCTGTTTTGGAGGTCTTTTTACACTTTGCATTCATTTTGATGCATTTATTTAATGTTTTACTTGAAATTAGGTGAAAAAAATGTTTTTGTGCAAGATTTTTGCTGAAATTTAATTTCTAGAATTTTCTATGACTTTTTATACGCCCGTCGATAACGTCGTATTATATTATGGCGGTGTCCGTCCTTCTCTTCGTTTGGCTGTATTATGCAATAACTCGAATAATTATGGCCCGATTTTCGTCACACTTGGTAGGATTCTTCATTGCATACACCGTTCCGACGAGTTCGTAAACAGTGAAATTTAAACTATATTTGGCAGAGTTATGCCCCTTTTATTGCTAGATATGAGCATTATGTACAAAATGTAAGAACTTTTTTTATTTTTCATTTAATTTCTTTCAAATTTAGTATGGTATCACTAAAAGCAATAATGTTTAACATATAATATGGGTTTAGTTGTCGTGTTCAACTTACTGCAAAACTGGATTTGATTTGATTTGTTTTTTTGTTTTACGCCATACTCAACAATCTTTCAATCATATGATGGCGTCCAGTTTTTTTTTGGTGGAGGAGAAACCCCGGTTACCCGGGTAAAGACCACCAACCTTCCGCAAGAAAACTGGCAAAATTTCCCACTTAATTCAAAATGACCCTAGCCGGATTCGAACCAGAGGTGAGAGGCCTTGTGATTTAAAACGCAATGCTCTAACCACTCGGTCACGGAGTCCCCCGACTGCAAAATTGGAGTTATGGCCCTACGTGACTTAGTTTCTGGCTTCTTGTGTTCATTTTTCTTGTGGGTGCAACTAGTCCACAGTTTTCACCAGAATATATCGCGATTCAGCTTGTGTGATTGGTATCATATGAAGA
The DNA here is from genome assembly GCA_030159075.1 of Atrina japonica. Classification (NCBI taxonomy): domain Eukaryota; kingdom Metazoa; phylum Mollusca; class Bivalvia; order Pterioida; family Pinnidae; genus Atrina; species Atrina japonica. The sequence continues at coordinate 123,572 of BROG01000580.1, read as the reverse complement.
TGTGCATATCGTAAAATGATTCATGCGTTAATTTTCACGAAAGTTATGATCCTTTGATTGCCAAAAGGACATAATGTAGAAAATGCAAGAACATTTTTATTTTTTATTTAATTCCTATCAAATTTGTATGGTATCGCAAGAAGCAATAATGTATTATGGGTTTTGTTGTTGTGTTTCAACTTTCCGCAGAATTGGAGTTATGGACCTACATGACCTAGTTTCTGGGTTCTTGTGTTCAATTTTATTGTGGGCCCAACTAGTCCCACAGTTTTCACATGAATATTTCGCGATTCGGCATGTGTGATTGGTATTATATGAAGATGTGCATATCCCAAAATGAAGATAATGCGTTACTTTTCACGAGAATAACGGCCCTTTTATTTTCCATTTAATTCCGTTCAAGGTCATACCCCACAGGTCAAACTTGCATTTGTAAAAAGATCTGTAACACATACTTACATTTCCATCATAAAAATTCCTTTGAAAATCGTATTCATGACGGGCGTATCATGTACCGTTTGCCAGTGCTCTTGTTTAAGAATGCAGAAAAGAGGGGGTGCGTGTGTTACACTATCAGCTTTTGTTTCAAAACCACGGAAGGAATTTTAACGAAAATTGACAGAAAGCAAATGCTCAAAGTCCTATACCAAGTTTATAGTTTTCAGCCACATTAGCCCACGGGCGGATATCGGGTGGGACAAAATAGGTCCTCTTGAAAAATCTACTTCTCCAGAACCGCTACATGAATTGGATTTTTTGTTTGTTTGTTTATTGTTGTTTAACGTCCCACTCAAGAATATTTCACTCATATGGAGACGTCACCAAATGCCGGTGAAGGGCTTCAAATTTTGGCCTATGCTCGGCACTTACGGCCATTGAGCAGTGAGGGTTCTTTAACGTGCCGACACCTACTGTGACACGGGACCTCCAGTTTTTACTGTCTCATCCGAAAGACAGGAAACCAACCTGTCGCCGGCGAGACTCGAACTCACGACCTCACGATCCAGAGTCAAGCGCGCTACCGACTGAGCCAAGCCGGCTCACATGAATTGGAAAACGGATTGTTCTGAGTGATCTACATGGATGTATGATTTAAGTTTATATTTTTCATAGAAATCAGAATATTAATTTTTGGCGCGTTTTGAAGTCTTTTCAGACTTTGTCATTTTCATTCATTTTTGTATGATTTCCTCAATTATCTCCCCTTGCATTCACAATGATGCCTTAATGTGTTTTACTTGTATATAGTTGAAGAAATGTTTTTGTGCAAGAATTTTGTCGAAATTTCAATTTATTATTCAATTTCTAGAATTTTTATGTATTTCTGAAAACAGCAATATTTTAATGTTTCTTGGCCAGATCAGCCTACATGCACATATTCTTCTTGGTCTTCTTTCCACATTTGTAGATTGCCATCAGGTGAGCGATCGAGGCCCTTTTGTCCTTATGGTTTGCTCTTGGTTCTACAGAATTTCTTAATTTTCTCTTAATATGTCCTGTGTTACTTGTCTGTCTATCTTGTTACTGTTTGAAATGTCAATGATCTTTTGTTTGTTTATTTCCCCGCATGTATCTAACTAAAGCAACTTTTATGGCCAAGAATTTTCTTTCGCACTATTTCGTAATTGTACTAAGAAGTCATTTCAAAATGAGACTTTTACCATTTTGGTTACAAATATCATTGATGCTACTTTTTGCATCCCTCCTGTTACTTTATATATCCTTGTGTTACCGGCCATATTTTGCCAAGAAAAAGCAGATTTTGAATAAACAGAATCGAGTATTCTATGCAGTGTTTTTCAAACTTAGTGCATTAATGGAAGATGAAATAGTATGAAATTGTATCTTGTAAATAATCATTTTCTTATGAGTTCAATTCATTTATTCTGTCATCCATTAAAAGTGTAATTTTTCATCTAAATCACTTAAATTGATGACTCAAACCACAATACACTGGGTTATTTCTGTAAAATTCATCTTATGTTCATATTACACTTCATTTTGAGAGAAAATCTAAATTTTTAAGCAGAATGTAGAGGGGTAACATCAGGGAAATTAGTAGATTGCTCATCAGTTTTGTTAATTAATATCAAGTTAACTAATCCAAATGTTGCTTAAGCTTCTCTAAATATTCATTGTTCTAATTAAGTTAAAATTCCACTGAATTCTTCAACTTTATTTAAGCAGAAAAGAAATATGGAATATATTTTCTTAACTGGAAGTAGTTCAGTTTGAATCCTAGTGTTATTTTGCCAAAAGAATACCTAAATTTCTTTTTACTTTATACATATCATAAACATAATACCAAAGTTACAATGCTCAATACGATCGTTTCTGTCTATAAGACTTCATCAGTTGAGCTTCAATTTAAAATATATGTCTTTTTTTCTATACCAGTTCTTTTTATTCTATATTTAGAACGTCAACGTTCTTGTCTGCCTCAAGAAGGGAGGCTCCACACAGGGGATTTTGTATTTATACCACCAGTTGACTAAAAGCGCAATCTTTAGACCTACGTCGATGTTTTGCATAAGCATTATCGTTCCATTGCCAATCTTTTAAACAGATGCCGCAACAAAAACATTGAACGTGGTCACTGGTCCCTTGGTCCCTTGGTACACAAATTCTGCTCTTGCCAATTCTGTCTGTTTATGTCCCGGTAGATATTTTGGCCAATGATCTTTAAATGTCAGATACCTTGATTCATACAAACAAAAATAAGGTAATCTTAATTTTTGGTGAAACTATGATCCTCTCACGGCAGCAAGCACTATTTTAAAACTGGTCACACCCTGTCTCCTTTCTGTAAACAAACTCCTTTGCACTTCTATCAGGTTGAATCTCGGCACACTATTCAATTCTACCCGATGGGTTCGTTTTACACTATCCATCATATCTCGATTCCCGGTCATGCAAACAACTATCCGTGACTATCTGACCACCATCCATAGTCAATGAAAATAAAGCATCCATACTTGATGTACCTTCCATCGTGTCTGAGAGTGAAATAACACCGTTGACTTGATTCACTTTCTTTTTTATAATGTCCACCATCTATTTTTAGATCAGATAAAATTATTCATACTTCCTTCGTTTTTTGTCCTGAAACACAAATTGTATGAACGGTACGTCCACACTATGACCAAAAGGATCCCATGCTAGTTGTCGTTGTTCTTTATGCACATGATACATCATATCTGCTCGGTTACCATTATTATCATTTAATTGTAAATGAAAATTGTCATCGTACATAGGAGACTGACGACAATCGTTTGACCATTTTCATATAAACATTAAAACATCATGAGATAATTCTCTTTTTTTTTCTTTGGCTATTTTTCGTGGTCGTCCCCTCCTTCTTTTCAGTCTGTATATCTGTCCTTCATCTCTTTGTCTTTCTTTCTTGTTTTCTACTGTTCTCTCTATTGATATATTTGTGGTCGCCCCCTCTTTCTACAGAGTGTGAATTCTGCCTGCCCCTTTTCTTTTTGTTCTCCTTCATCTATCTGCCCTGTCTTTTACTGACTCTGTCCTTCTGTTTCTCTTCTCTCTCTCTTTCCACTTTCAACCACTTTGGTCTTCTCATCTCTTCTTTTCTCACGTCTTTTTCATTTCATTTTCTCTTTTCGTTGGTTTCATATTGATATATGGTTAACAATACCAAAGTAAGATGCTTACACGATGACTCTTGGCCATCAACTGACAAAGGTCCTGTGATACAGTTCATTTTATGATTAAAGAACACCACGAAAATGAAGTTTAACAATCACTTTTCCAACTTTACGTCCCGTGTCATCTCAGTTGTATTTCAATTGTATCAATCTACTTGTTATTTAATCCCATATAATTGTAATGGTAAGGTTCCTAATGTTGATAATTAAGCGATTAAGCCGTTTGTACAGGGACCACACGTAACAACGGTAACGATTGTGAACGCACAATTTGACTTTCGGCAATGTTACTGTAGACATAAATAGCACTCATACCGATATTTAAATCTGGAGGATACCGTGGCAGTGGATGTGTGAGACATCGATCCATTAAGTCATACCCTGATATATCTGAATTCATCTAATTCGGGTTGCAAATGAAAAATCTGACCCTGACCCTTCCGAATTTGGTCTTAATACCACTCTTCAAAATCACGACGTACATCAGGTTACATGATTTCTGGGTCGTAATACATAGCTGGGGAGATATACCCCTATGTAATCAGCATTAACTTCTGTATTGAAAAATGTGGAAAGTATCCTTTCTTGAGTCCAGTCACTCCAAAAACTTTGGGTAACGAAGCTAAAGGAAATGCCAGGAAATTACACGAGTCTATAAACCTGATATTTCCTGCCTTCATAGGCATAATCTTAGAACCGTCCATGATCATTTCAGCTTTTTCACAAGAATGATGTACCAGATGATGTAAAATAAACTGTCCATCGTACCCTTTAAAATTATGGGCAATAGCTATAGCTCCATCATGTAAAACTATCTCTCTTTGATGTATGTCATCATACACGGTCGTTTCGAATAACCAAGTCAAAAAATCAGTAAATGTCGTGGGACCTCCGAATGTAATATGAGGATCCCCCATGATTTTACACTGCTCACACCAATCATCCGATGTACACAGGGTACATACACGATGAACAATACATAGATTAGGTTTGTGTTCTCCGGTATTATGGGTACATTCAAAATCATAGAAAATGGGCGATGAAGATGATGCATCCTGAGAAGGTATCTGTTGTATAAAACAACGATGATCTAGATCCACGATCTATTTACAATGTCGACATTTTTTCTTTTTTTCTTGACAACAATGTTGTGTGAATTGTTTCTTACTCACCCATAGTTGACAATTGGGACATTGAGTCATCAGCTGACATGGAGTTGTGGTAGTATTACTACTATAAGGTTTCAATATTATAAACATAATACCAAAGTTATAACAAATAACAAATGATTCTTGGATTACAGAGTTGATGTGAATGTCCGTTGACAATGTGTACACTCTATAGGGTTTTATGGTGTTGTCGGTAACACAGACCGACGGTGTTAAATTTCCAAGAGTCCAGACATAGATACATGTACTATACAGTTGTAATGATGATCGTCTTATAAGAAGTGAATGGGAGCGCCTGATCCTACACCACTATACAGTACATATAATTTCAATCGTTTTGCGCTGGTATTCAGTTCGTATATTTTCAAACGGTAGTGTGGTAACAACACGGTCTAAAAAGGCCTACTCTCTTGTTGGGGATCACATCCAGCTTGTTGCATTAAGGCAATTTTTGCATCGCCGTAAATAAAAATTTTCCAATATCTTTCCCAATTTTGTACTTGTCTCCATCTCTCCAAGGGCAGGTTTCTGACAATGAAAACGACCAACTACAATAGCACGAACTCAGCAGGTCTTGTATTTATTTTTTATCTGTATCAAACTTTTTGTTCAGCAGACTTTTTTATCAAAACTGAGATACACCATTCCCGCTGCCTACATTTTGAATGACTTGGATCACTGACATGGTGGTAGATCCATCTTCGATTTTAAAAGTTTCATTACTCTGTTGTACATTCTCAATTCTCTCCATGAGTAGATCAGCATTCAGACCTTTGTCATCCGTGAATTCTATCCACACTTCTTTTTTTAAAGATGGATGATGTATATTGACCCTCATTTTATCTCGATATTCACACTGTAGTTTGTTCTTGATAGAAGTCAAAACATGATCTAATACATTTGATAAAAATGTTTAAATTTGACTTGATACACATTCGACATCGTTTTAAATTTGCGTGATTTACGCTCACTAAGGGTGTCTACTTCATAGTAATCACTATAATCAGCAAGTTGTCTGTTTGCATTAAATCCATCACCAAGTCGTTCTCTCTGGTAAGCCTGTCCTTGACTTCTCGCCTGTTCTTGTCTTTCATTTAACAATAAATCAAAGTTAGATAAATTAGCCATTCCGTGTGTATACATCCGCAGTCAAATATAAAAAAGTACAATAACTGTATAGACATGTATTTATAACTTAAATGAAGTATAATGACACATGTATTCACAACACTATTTTTTTATTCTAGTTTTTATGTTTACAGGTACATATAACTAGAAATTATTTCATTTCATTTTATTTTCATGTAGATTTAGAGACACTAAAACCAAAAACTAGAGAAGAATTTGTCTAAAACAGGTGGCCAGATGTCTCAATGGGGGATGAAACTCATCCTAAAATCAATGCGTCACATGTACGCCATAAACTATATATAAACTATTACTGTTTGAGTCTCTGGCTCAGTCGGTAGCGCTCTCGACTCTTGATCGTGAGGTCGTGAGTTCGAGTCCAGCCGGCGGCAGGTTGGTTTCCTGTCTTTCGGATGAGACAGTAAAAACCGAGGTCCCTTACCATAGTAGGTGCAGACACGTTAAAGAACCCTCACTGCTCAATGGCCGTAAGTGCCGAGCAAAGGCCAAACTTTGAATCCCTTCACCGGCATTTGGTGACGTCTCCATATGAGTGAAAGATTCTTGAGTGGGACGTTAAAGAACAATAAGCAAACAAACTGTCTGAGTCTCGGTATTAGTTCATCATGGATAACTCATGCGACATTGATATACAAGCTGAAAATGAGGAGAATCATTAGAATCATTCTTACACAGAGGAGACGTATTGTAGTGCTGCGACGCAGTCCAATAGATTCTGGTAAGACCCCAATATTACCTACTAGACTATCTTCACCGACACCTACTATACAACACAATAGCATCTGACCTCTCGTTACCAAGACCTCTTGTAACGAAGGCTCTCATTGGCTCATCCTCCCACTTCCTGTCACTGACACGCCCCGAGCTCAACGATTGACTCTTTCTACCTGTCGCCATGGCAATGTGACCTCACTTTTGGTGGTTGTCAGACGTTTCAGCCCTTTGTCAGTTCGGGCTACAGACGTTACAGCCCTTTGTGGCCTTCAGTCGTTTTGGCCTTGGACGTTTCCTACACAGGTATCACCAACTGAATTCAGACATTTTTATTTTTATCATTTTTGGACTTTTGAAAATAAAATTATGTATCTATTTTTCACATGCATTATTTAATTCAAATTGACAGCTTGTTTACACAAATTCTAGGTACCTGTACTAAGATTTAGTTACACTTTGAACAATAGGTTTAATTACACAATGGACTTCCCGGGTAAAATGCCTCTAAGTATAATTGTCTGCAAGGCATTTAAATAATTGTTTCAGATTATATCTTTATGTACATCTACCATAGATTAATTTTGTATTTACTTTGCAATTACTTTAATACTTGAAAACACATGTCAACAATATCTAGTTCTAAAGCTAATGTTTAAGTTTATCTTAAATATTGAAGTAAAATTGTATTTCCTTAGTTCGGACATTAGACATACTTCTGATAACACCGACTCGTTACTTTGTTTTGGAGACCATGTTTACTACTGGTCAAATTGTATTCTATTTTCATCCAGGACTTATTATTTATTACTCATCATTTCGGACAATTCGCATTTATTGTTATTTGTTGTGATTTACTAATCTATCGTTGCTGCTTCACAATAAAAACGGACCAACGTATACAGTATTCTTCCTGGAGTTGTATTTTGGTGGATCACAAGGAATACGACACTCTCACTATTTACGGCCCACAGCGCCACGTTAGTTTACGGCCCACAGCGCCACACACACCGATTCTGACTCTTCTTCTCGCAAACATTCCCTCACCCCGTTCGTTACAACACAACAGCGGATACGACTCCAGTAACAACATCAACGATACAACAACGTCTCATCCCGACATCGAAACCCCGTTGTGATAAAGGCATAACAGATATTATATTCCTATATTTTTGTGAAAAAGGCCAGGCCCAGTGCAAGTGAATAATTATCAAACTGGGTTTCTCAAGCAAGTTTTCCAAAATATATACAGAATTTTTGCCTGTGTGTATCTCATTTTTGTAATTGTATATCAATCTGAAAAGTGAAATAGTAAATACTTAAAAAAAACACCAGTTAATGCCCCTATACAGGGGAACTTCCATCGTAATACTCACAACACCTGCATGCATATGCATGAACCATCCATAGTCCAATTCTATGGGGCGCCGCTTTTTAATACCAGTTAGTGATATCACTTATTCGAATAGGTGATATCACTCATTTGAATAGGTGATATCACTTATGCGAATAGGTGATATCACTTTTATAAATTCTTAAGTAATATCACTTATACGAATGAGTGATATCACCTATTCGAATGAGTGATATCACCTATTCGAATGGGTGATATCACCTATTCGAATGGGTGATATCACCTATTCAAATGAAAGTTATCTATAGGGCGCGTTTTTACTTTTTAATACCAGTTAGTGATATCACTCTTTCGAATACGTGATATCACCTACTCGAATAGGTGATATCACCCATTGAATACCGAATAAGTGATATTACCTATTCGAATAAGTGATATCTCCTATTTGAAAGAGTGATACGAATAAGTGATATCACTTATAAAACGAATAAGTGATGTTACCTATTCGTATAAGTGATATCACTCTTTCGAATAGGTGATATCACTCTTTCAAATAGGAGATATCACTTTATACGAGGTGATATCACCTTTTCTAATAAGCGATATCACCTAGGTGATATCACTTTACAAAACGAATAAGTGATATCACTCATTCGAATAAGTGATATCACTTATTCAAATTTGGAAACAGTAAAAACCTTATGATCCCCATTTCTTCCATAGATGTAGATCTGCAGTGAATATAATTAGGCCTATATCAATGGAAGGGCAAAGCGCAAAGGACGATATTACGGTATCGTGCTGCAGAATCGGAATCGTCTCCCGTGTCTGTTGTAGGGTTTGGACGGAGTTCAGTATTCAAAGCATACCGAGCCGCCGAAACCATACCGCCATTTTGAACTAGGGTCCGATTTCCGCACAAAATTGTTTTAAAAGTGGTTGAACACCTTATACAATTCTTTGGACCAAATGTAAGAAACCAAAAAAAATTAAATAATTTATAATGCTCAAGATGAAACAAGTCATATTTTTGTTAGACCCAGGAATATATTTTATTCTTGTCAGTTATTTAAGTCGACATAGTAACCAGAAGATGTCGACATCTTATCTGGAAACCGGAAGAAACGAGTCAGCACCTGCGCTCTTGGTCCAAAGTAGCAGAGTTAAGCAAGCACGTGCTCTTGACACATATTTTCTCCATGAGTCTTCCGGTTTCCAGATTAGATGTCGACATCTTCTGGTTACTATGTCGGCATAAATAACTAACAAGTAGATGTCACATCCGAGCATAAACACGATATAAAGCCGAGTTTCCGACTTGCTAGGTAACTATCTTGGCGTTATTATCTCAGCAAGTTGAATTAATAAGTCGACATCTTTTTCTATTATGTCGACATCTTATCATATTATGTCGACATCATTAAGTCGTAAGTCGGCAACTCGATGGCAGAAATATGCCACCATATGTTATACACAAATTTTCAACTACATTGACCAAAGAAATAATATGAAACGAATATTTTGTTCGTTATTTTTTATTTTATTTTTATTTTGATTTAAAAAAACAGAAAGTGTGAATATAAATCAATTAAATGGTGAAAAAGTAAATAATTTGGAATACCGCTCGCCAGCACTTTTGAGAACGCAAAGAGTAATGAAATGAATAATATGTTTCAATGTGATAATAAATATGAGGAAAAAAACAACAAATCAAATATTAAGACTTTTGGAAACGCTTAACTGATTCGACAACGAATCTTTAAATTATCTTGTGAAAAGTCTTCCATCGACCATGTATTTTTGATAAACGATCATTGACACAATTTGTTGATGTGGAAGTGGCTCCATCACTTTGGCTATGTAAATCAAATAATTTGCTGTCTAAACCGTCGGAATTTAAACAATCATGTAAAATTTCACGAGCTGTAGTATATGAAATGAGTTTATTGACATTGTAGAACTTCGACGATTTGAAATAACGGATCGATCTAAAGACGTAATCGTCCGATCTTTCCAAAATTCTAAATAAAGTTGTATCCAAAAAACAGGGCATGTATTTTTGCCTGTACGAGCTATAATTCTATAACGGACAGACGATGGAAAAAAGGTGATTGAACCTTCGGTTCAGGTGAGCTAAAATTCGATGTATTTAGGGGAATTCCGTATGAATTCTTCAGTTTACTATGGTATAAGAGATATGCAAATTTCGCCCTGGTTATTGAAGAACGCAACAACGTGACCACCGACACGTGACCCGATATTCAGAAGCAAAATGGCGAGCAAATCAAAAACACAAGAATTGTTGTGAGAAAACCCCGACTTAAGTGACACGGAAGAAGCACAGGGAACGGCAGTATGCGAAGGAGCATAAAACGATTACACCTGAGACAGGACACAACAGATGGAGAACTCTAAGGTCGGAGCTGAGTTTGAAATCTGACGAGAAATTGGCAACAATCGCACTTGATCACTGGTCAGTGCAACGACGTCGTTGATACCTTTACAATGGTCATCCACACATTTTGGTTAATAATAGGCCTACAACTTTTGCTACGAAAGTTGATTAATTGCATCAGGATCCATGATTTCCACAGAAGACCGAAACTATGTCAATAAATTTCAATAAAATTCAATTTGTCTACATCATATTTATTATATATAATAAATATGGTATAGATACGTTTATACTAATGTATACAATGTATTGACGTAGTTTCGGCCTCCTATGTTGATTCTGATAGCATTTTAGCTTATTGATATGCAAGACGTGCATAATTCAGCGAGTAAACATACTTTACTTACGTCGCTGTGGGAATTCGCCATGTGAAGAGTTTGTTTTGATTTCCATGCAGTCTCGTTTTCGATTTCGCGTCGCTATCATATTATTTTAAGAGTTTATAAATAGATCGATGTGTCGGATGTTTTCCACGATTAATTAACTAATTAGTTGGAATAGGACTTTTAAAATACGACGAAATTTCATGCGAATACGCATTAAGTGAGTTTATTTATGAACATAACTCCCGGAATGTGGCTTTAAATAATCATAATATATGGAAATTAATAAAAAGCTTATATTATTTATCATTTTTAATTTTTCATATTAGAAAAATTATCATGTGTTAACGTTCATTTGTTGGCAAGCTGTGCGACTCATATGGTGGTGGTTGATTGTTGCAATTAGGACATGTATTTCCGGGATGGAATTGTCCAACTGAAAACAAAAATAAAAATTATTTTATACATGAACAAAATAATTTATTGCATCCGAATCAATGGCGATTATCTGAAATAAATCTAAAGACTCGGGCGACAACTGGACATTGAGAAAGCCAGAGATGCCAATGTCATAATAAGTGCAGTGGACCATAACAAGATTAAATCGTAATATATCACTGGTATAGGTTACAGTATCTATTAGGACGTGTTTCAAGGCTATGTTTATTTCATAAAACAAAATCGGGTATTTTATTAAGCGTTTCAGATCAAATTCAGTCTTTAATTCGAATATAATTATGAAACAGGTATTCAAGGAATTATGTTCACACTACGTGATACAAAAGCAGACTGACTCTACACGTGATCGGGCACTGAAGAAAAATAATCACTGTTTTGTCCCATATTGTTAATTAATATATGTGCTGCTATAAACATTTACATTAACCTCTGAACTGTTGTCCTCAGAGTCAATGTTTAGTTGGTAAATTCTGCTATAACGAGTATCTTAAACAAAGGAGATATTGGGTTCATTCTTATAATTGTAATTCATTGAAAGGGATAATTGCGAATGTTGAGGTGTTTAATCTGGAGCAAAATTTTCTCCTTTACAATTTAAATACTCCATTAAGAACTCTTTTCTCTACTATTATAGATATACTTGTATAAGGTAAAGTGAGACCAAAAAGTGAATGATAATTGTAACTACAAAATATATTATGATTAGCCTATGTTTTGAGAAGTAAATGAATTTTGTAAATACATTGTATATTTATTACATAACGACACTTTTACCTTCCTCCAATTGACCAAATTTCCCCCAGAAAGTAATCAGTACAATAATAATGTAAAGTTTTATTTTTATTATAATGCCTAGAGAGGGTAAATCCTAATGACTAGTACTTGAAAATTAACCAGGGAAATAGATTGACCGATAAAACGTCAGGTCACGACATTATGAATTGAATCAGTGAAATTTGATCGTGTTAGTTGATCTTGTACATACTTTGTAGTTGTTCTATGTCTATTTCTAAGTAATAGAGTAAAACAAGCAGTCCTTTTATGAAATGAAACATGTCCAATCGCAGGTTGTGAAAGACTTTGAATTGATCAATAATTGAAAATACAATGTATATATTGACATCGCCTACTGGCGTAATGTAGGAAAGTAACCCCCTAGAATAACCACCCGGGTACAAATCATACCCGGAAAGTTATAAAAAATTTACCCATACATATAGAGAAATGACCTGGGATCCGGTGTTGTAGCATAATTTCCCGGGAAAAACTTTCTCCCATGGAGAGAAAAAAACGTCCCGGCATATTATTCCCACATACAGAGTCAGTAGTTTCCACTCAGTGAAAAACCGCCCATGGATAGAATTCCCTCTCTTGTTTCCTGATTTCAAAATAGATGTGCTCTTAACAATTGACCCATGGGTCACATAGCTCACCTGAACTGTCTTAGTATCTTACAAATACAAAGGAACGTGATTTAAAGACCACCTCACTTTGGGGATCACCTCACATATAAGACCATAAATCTAATATTTAATCTATTTAGCTTTTCTCTTAACAAATATCTAATAAGTCCTTGGGAGATCACCTTACTAATCATAGCAATTTGTGTCAAGGTTAGATGGTATTATTAGTTGGGACATATTTTGCCTCACCGTGGATCCACCACTGCAATGATCTGGCTGAAAAAAACAAACTTGGTAGAGAACCTTTAGATCTTGTTTCCTGTACAGTTTCATGTAGATCCATGGAGCAAAAAATGAAAAAATAAGGAAACAAGATTTCAGCAAAATTCTATCACAAAAGCATATCTCCACATACAGGTAAAACAGTTAAATGAATGCATCACAGTGAACAAAGGGGGAGAAATTCAAAGAAATCATTAAAAAAGATAAAAATTACATTCTCAAAAACCTGTCAAAATTTATATTCCGATTTTTACAAAATTATCAATTGTGAATTATACATCTATGTAGACAACTCGGATTCAATTGTTTTTCAATCCATGCAGCAGTTTTGGAGAAGATTATCAAAAGGGGTACTTCATGAGGCTTATTTTGCCCCACACTGGATCCACCCTAAGGTAATCTGACTGAAAAACACAAACTGAGTAGAGTACTGTGAGTACTTTCTTCATGTAAAGTTTCATCAATAATTCTGAAGCAGCTCTGAAGAACAAACTGTCGCAAAAGAGGACAAAACGCAACTAAAATTTATTTTCCGATAAATCTGAAATTAACAAACTTAAATCATACATCTATGTATATGCAGATCACTCAAATGCAATTAGTTTTCAATCCATGCAGCAGTTCTGGAGGAAACGATTTTCAAAGAAGGTTCCTCCTGAGGCCCAGCCAGGACTCAGCCTTGAACCGATCTGGCAGAAAAGCACAAACTTGGTAGAGGACCAAAACTAACTGCCATCAAAATCCCGTCAGTCCACGCTGCACCAAGTCTTTAAATGGACATTAGCTGTGTTTACCAAAATCATCGTTTCTTTTTTTCTACTTTTACTAATTGTACTTAATGTACAATAACAAATATGAGCTATACACAGGCATAACAAATCTTGTATTCCTATTTTGTGAAAAAAGGTCAGGTCCAGTGTGACATTCACATAAAGTACTAAAGTTGCGTTAATCAATTGCAATAGAAAAGGTTCAAAACCTGGGTTTCTCAACCAATTTTCACAAAATATATAAGAATTTACGAATTTTCATGCCTGTGATTGTGTATATCTCTTTTTTTGTTATTTTTAATCAATCTAAGTAGTAAAAAAGGAAAATAACTGCATCAACCATTCATTTGTGAAAATGTGTAGATAAACGTCGGAGTCGATCGTCACCCCAAAACTCTTTGCACTCCTTCCTTTTTAATTAAATATAAAGTATTCCCCATATTACAGACGACAGGGAATGTTCAATGACTTGTTTATCAACATTCGGACATAATTTCAGGCCCTTGTGGTCAAAGATATGAAAGTAAGAGGTACATAGGGCCGTAATGATCACCTGAGTGTAAATATGCTGATCATCGGCACTTGAGAAAGATTATTTAGGCCACTTTTGGATCCTAGTCCCATATTCAGCTTCTTATGGGTTTATATTAACTTGACCTTGGACCCCATGGTGTGTCACAATGATCTTTAGTTAGTAAATAACAACTTTCTTTTGTATACAGAAAACCAATCAGTTTTTAGTCAATAAGTCATTATCATACAACTGTATCTAATGACATTTTAAGCGCTCGCTTGTGACTCGTTTATTAACACAGGTATATCTGTTTATTGTGCTGAATTAATACAATGTAACTAATATAGATATTATCGTCTTTCACTTGATAAAGGCCAAGGGCCCGCAAATTTGGGAATATTGAGTGTTTTACTGTTTTTTTCGCTTAACTATCCTTCCCTTTGATTCTTTAGAGGAGTTCAGGTTTAAAGTGTTTTATATTTGAAATATTACTTAAAAATATCTAATGTTTTATTCCTCTTTGGTCCCTTTTGGTCCTAGCTTCCGAAACTTTATGCGGCTTCACATAGGGATACCTCCTGCCAAGTTTAATTAAGATTGGCCTGTTGGTTCTTGAGAAGAAGTTTACAATATATAAAAGTTAACACCAAACAGACGACAACAGACAAAATTCCATACATCTTGATAGGTCATTATGCTTCTTTGGGTCAAGAGATCGAAAAAGTCAATAAGTTTTTAGTAAATAAGCACTTTGTATAATACTTATTTGAAGCTCCCAATAAAGGCATGTTTTCTAACATATTCTGTTTTCATTTACAAACTATGTAAATATTGACTTAACGATTATGCATGCAGAGTTTGAAAGCTATCTGGTCATTCAGTCAAAGAAGATTTGTAAGCATGACTTTGTGCCATATTTTGGTCCTTTTTTGGATCTCTATGATCTCTAACCCCTTTTTATTTGCGTTATGAAATTTGACATGGGAATACAATGTACCTTCAGCCAAGTTCGGTTACAATTGAGTTAATAAGCCACTGTTTCGATAGAAAAATTCGAAAATTATGATAAAATATATTTTTGTTTATTTACATGCAGTCTGTTATTGGAAGCGCCCATTCAAGACTCGTTTATAAACATAATTTGTTTGCGTTTGTAAACTTTATATACAGTAAAAACCGAGATCCCGTGTCACAGTAGGTGTAGGCACGTAAAAGAACCCTCACTGCTCAATGGCCATAAGTGCCGAGCATAGGCCAAAATTTGAAGCCCTTCACCGGCATTAGAGGTTACTTTTCAACGGGGTCACTTTTTCACTGGACAAATTTGAAGCATGTCATTTTTTACGGCTACGCGGGTAAGATTTCTACTGTAAAATATTCACCCCGAGTACACCAAATCTTTGAATATAATTCTTGATAAAGACCTATTTCAAAGTCAATATTTGTTTTGTACAACATTTGTAATATATTGCATATAACAAATTGTCATTTACTAGATTATCAGTATCTGACTTAAACTTGTTATTCTTAGAATAATTCCCCGGATATTTCCAAAACATATAAATACAATGTACATTGAACAGATTAAACATCGTGTATATATATAGTGTCAAAGTATCAAATGTGATGAAATTAAAGCAGCATTAGCTAAGTTAGGAATATTTTTTCAGAAATTGTGTAATGTTCATGAAACGATCGTATACCGTAAAAAATCACCTGACAATACGATTTACCGTCGAAAACAGAGTGCAGATGCCAAACACCATCAATATTTTTTGTGTTTACACGGAAACCGAAACAAGACATGACGTCTGATTACTTTCCGATCATCTTCGTAGATGTGCACGATTTGCTGGTGGAGTGAAGTTAGAAGGAAAACTCGCACACAAGACGAATCGTACCAAGACAAAAACTTAGACCGACTGAATGATAAATCTCAACAATCAATAGAAGAATACCTTTGTACCATATTTTGATATCACATATAAGATTTCGTATGTCAAGATACTATCATTCATGTTTAAAACATTGAAGTCATACTATTTTGGGAATTCCATGATAAAAATGTGGAGGATGTGTATGCAGGAGTTATATACAAATGAAAATGGCCTTGCATCATACTGAATTATTTTATACTAAAGTAATATTTCGCTGGGATTTTTCTATTTAAATTCTAAATTTCTCAAAAGCTAAGTTTGTCATTTTTTAAAGAGTGGATACATTTAGGTTTATTATTTCACATTTTATGATACCACTATTTTCTTTCTGAAATATTAATCTATCATTTTATTCGAGCTCATCTGTCGAATTGATGAAGTCCTATTGACATAAACGGTCGTATTGAGCATGTGTGTACGTTACCTTTTTAGTAAAACTATAACTACTAATAATACTTCAATCCAATGATATTTAAATATTGTGAATGAATATGTTTATAACTACATCGGTAATTTTCATTTTATTTGTCCAAGAGTACTTCCAGTGTACATTTGATAGGCTTGGGTATATTTGGAACCGCTGACTAATGACGTCATAGTAAACACAGGACAAAACCCTGTCCGGCGGGAAACATTTTTAACATTGAAAACGCCCATCTCTATGAAATTTGTATTATGTAAAGGTTATTCAACAACTACCTTTTTAGTAAAACTATAACGTTGGAGCTTCTAATAATGCTTCAATTTAATGATAATTAAATATCGTGAATGAATATGTTTATATATAAAACTACATCGGTCATTTTCATTTTATTTGTCCAAGAGTACTTCCCGTGTACATTTGATAGGCCTGGGACTATTTGGAACCTCTGACTAATGATAGTATTCCTCTTTTCGAAGTGAGCTGCACGGACAGTAGATACTTTGACACCTCAGTCGTTGTTGTTGTTGTATTGTTGTTGTTGTATTGTTGTTTAACGTCCCACTCGAGAATCTTTCACTCATATGGAGACGTCACCATATGCCGGTGAAGGGATTCAAATATTGCCCTATGCTCGGTACTTACGGCCATTGAGCAGTGAGGGTTATTTAACGGGCCGAAACCTACTGTTACACGGGACCTCGGTTTTTAATGCCTAACACAAATGATAGAAAAAGTCAATCGCCTCCAGCGAGATTTCAAACCCGTGACCTTCCAGTTGCGAATGGAGCATTCTACCATGGAGCCACGACGCCTCAGTGAGATTATGCAAGTTGACACCTAGTTACATCGGTACTATAAAACAGAATCCATAGGTCTATATTGTCTTTTATGGGTGTTAGTATCAAGTAATTTCGGAAAGAGCAATTAATTTCGACAATTGCTTTCAAGTAATTTTATTATCGACACTGTGATAATGTTTATATAAATTCTGCAATGTGTAATACATGTATATGAATAATTCGAATTTAGATTTTTAGTAGTCTACTAAAATATGTGTGTGTTTGTGTCTGTGTGTTCTTTTATTTTTTGCTTTGAATTGCAAGGTAGAATAAATGAGGATGGGGCCTCGCAAAACCACATTTTCGTCATTATCTATTTAATTACAAAATCATTTGATTTAGATTACTTTTAGTTCTTTTCATTACATCCGAACGACTGTTTGGCTAATATAATGTTTTAATAACAATTAGCAATAATAGCTTAAACTTTATAAAAAATATATATATGGATGTAAATTAATTCAATAATGCAAATTTTGCTCATAAAATTAACTTTTTGGAACTCATGGAGATGAATCTTCATTGTGCCATTATGAACATTTTCAAGTTTCGAATTAATATCAACACATGCACAAACGATTATTTCCAAGTGACGATTCAACCACATAAAGTGCCGATTTCCATATTTGTGAAGTTCCGAAATCACTCCGTGCCAATTTGACGTGGGTACGAATTGACCAGCAATACTATAAATAGACCACCAAGTAATCGGGCTATTTTAGCGTTTTATTGTGTATTTTCTTCAAAGAGATAAATAAAATTACTAAATTCGGGTAAATTGGATTCACTTGAAATAAATTTTATCCCATTAGGATGAAAATAAACGCATGTCTATGAACTTTCCGATGTGAGGTAGTTATGAATATTGCCCACAATACCATTTGGTTTTTTATGGTCCATGCCCACTAATATTATTTATTATCTTAACATTCGTTATACTTTTAAACAAGCCAATACGTGCAAGTGTAATTATTGAGAACTTTGTATCTTTATATAACGGTATATTACCACTTAAAGAAAAATATCACGCCTTAGCCGCCGCCAGTGCTGCTTTAAATTGCTTTATATCAACTGGATATTATTAAAGGAAATAGGAAATGTTTAGCAATATTTACCTCCCATTGATTGATAATTGTACAGAGTAGCGTTTCTAGGATAATTTGACTGACTGTAATCTTGCTTTTGCAGAAGATTTCTTTGCCTTTTTCGTTCATGAGCTCTGTGACAGAGGCAACAGCAAATAATGACTTTGAAGATTAGAAACGGAAGGACGACTGATCCAACAATAACGGCGATGATAATCTTATCTACAAGTAAAACGCATACAATTTCAAAACAATAAATCATCATCATCATCATCATCATCTCTGCAAAAACTTATAAGATAAAACGTGAAATGATTAAATAATGAATTGATCATATAATATTTTCAGTTGCTGTTGTTTTGTATCTCGTCATGACTTTTCACTTCTTCAAATAACGATGGACGCTTCTGACATCCGAACGCGTAGTGTAGAACCCTTACAATGTATCTCGTTGACCTATCGAGGGCACATCTGTTTTGAGTGTCATGCGAAAGGTAATGTTCTTTACTTCAAATGCCGAGTATTTCACAAATAGATACTACTTTTTAAGTGTCTCAGAAATTTATTAAGGCTTCAAAACCGTGGCAACTGTGAGAAAAGCAGTTTTACAAAAGATAAATATTGCGTTACTTTCCTTGTAGATAAACATAAAAATTGAAATTCGAAAAGTATATTAAAGCTTAAAAACTCTGTTTAAAGTTCTAACTATTAGTTACTGGTAGACTTGTAACCCTCAAGTCAAACATTCCCGGATGTTTGTTGATAATTTCTCCTCTGTATTGTATCCTAATTGATTTATTCTCATGCTGACTGCTGCAGAATCTACCCGGACTTTCATCTAAACAACCATACACCTGCAAAAAATAATTTCCAACACTAAATATAATGCATAATATTCAATATCACTGTGTTATGAGAGTTGATGGGTGCTTATCTACTTGATATTATTATTTGTTGAACATAGTACATATGGACCGTTCTGGAATACTATAGTGGTAGACTATATCTACTTTAGTGGTAGACTATATTTACTATAGTGGTAGACCATATCTACTTTAGTGGTAGACTATATTTACTATAGTGGTAGACCATATCTACTTTAGTTGTAGACTATATTTACTATAGTGGTAGACCATATCTACTGCAGTGGTAGACTATATTTACTATAGTGGTAGACCATATCTACTGCAGTGGTAGACTATATTTACTATAGTGGTAGACCATATCTACTTTAGTGGTAGACTATATTTACTATAGTGGTAGACCATATCTACTTTAGTGGTAGACTATATTTACTTTAGTTGTAGACTATATTTACTATAGTGGTAGACTATATGTACTTTAGTTGTAGACTATATTTATTTTAGTGGTAGACCATATCTACTTTAGTTGTAGACTATATTTACTATAGTGGTAGACCATATCTACTTTAGTTGTAGACTATATTTACTATAGTGGTAGACCATATCTACTTTAGTTGTAGACTATATTTACTATAGTGGTAGACCATATCTACTTTAGTTGTAGACTATATTTACTATAGTGGTAGACCATTTCTACTTTAGTTGTAGACTATATTTACTATAGTGGTAGACCATATCTACTTTAGTTGTAGACTATATTTACTATCGTGGTAGACCATATCTACTTTAGTTGTAGACTATATTTACTATCGTGGTAGACCATATCTACTTTAGTTGTGGACTATATTTACTATAGTGGTAGACCATATCTACTTTAGTTGTAGACTATATCTACTTTAGTTGTAGACTATATTTACTATAGTGGTAGACCATATCTACTGCAGTGGTAGACTATATTTACTATAGTGGTAGACCATATCTACTGCAGTGGTAGACTATATTTACTATAGTGGTAGACCATATCTACTTTAGTTGTAGACTATATTTACTATAGTGGTAGACCATATCTACTGCAGTGGTAGACTATATTTACTATAGTGGTAGACCATATCTACTGCAGTGGTAGACTATATTTACTATAGTGGTAGACTATATGTACTTTACTTGTAGACTATATTTACTTTACTTTAGTTGTAGACCATATCTACTTTAGTTGTAGACTATATTAACTATAGTGGTAGACCATATCTACTTTAGTTGTAGACTATATCTACTTTAGTGGTAGACCATATTTACTTTAGTTGTAGACTATATTTACTATAGTGGTAGACTATATTTACTTTAGTTGTAGACTATATTTACTATAGTGGTAGACTATATGTACTTTAGTTGTAGACTATATTTACTTTAGTGGTAGACCATATCTACTTTAGTTGTGGACTATATTTACTATAGTGGTAGACCATATCTACTTTAGTTGTAGACTATATTTACTATAGTGGTAGACCATATCTACTTTAGTTGTAGACTATATCTACTTTAGTGGTAGACCATATTTACTTTAGTTGTAGACTATATTTACTATAGTGGTAGACTATATGTACTTTAGTGGTAGACTATATTTACTTTAGTTGTAGACTATATTTACTATAGTGGTAGACTATATGTACTTTAGTTGTAGACTATATTTACTTTAGTGGTAGACCATATCTACTTTAGTTGTGGACTATATTTACTATAGTGGTAGACCATATCTACTTTAGTTGTAGACTATATTTACTATAGTGGTAGACCATATCTACTTTAGTTGTAGACTATATTTACTATAGTGGTAGACCATATCTTCTTTAGTTGTGGACTATATTTACTATAGTGGTAGACCATATCTACTTTAGTTGTAGACTATATTTACTATAGTGGTAGACCATATCTACTTTAGTTGTAGACTATATTTACTATAGTGGTAGACCATATCTACTCTAGTGGTAGACTATAATTACTATAGTGGTAGACCATATCTACTTTAGTTGTAGACTATGTTCATTATAATGTTAGACATTATTTAAGAAAGTGGTAGACTGTATAGGGGTAGACTATAATTACTATAGTGGTAGACTATATTTACTATAGTGGTAGACTATATTTACTATAGTGCTAGACTATATTTACTATAGTGGTAGACTATAATTACTATAGTGGTAGACTATATTAACTATAGTGGTAGACTATATTTACTATAGTGGTAGACTATAATTACTATAGTGGTAGACTAAATTTACTATAGTGGTAGACGATATTAACTATAGTGGTAGACTATAAATACTTTAGTGGTAGACTATATTTACTATAATGGTAGACTATATTAACTATAGTGGTAGACTATATTTACTATAGTGGTAGACTATAATTACTATAGTGGTAGACTATAATTACTATAGTGGTAGACTATATTCATTATAGTGGCAGACTATATTCACTATAGGGGTAGACTATATTTACTATAGTGGTAGACTATATTTACTATAGTGGTAGACTATATTAACTATAGTGGTAGACTATATTTACTATAGTGGTAGACTATATTTACTATAGTGGTAGACTATATCTACTATAGTGATAGACTATATTTACTATAGTGGTAGACTATAATTACTATAGTGGTAGACTATATTTACTATAGTGATAGACTATTTTTACTATAGGGGTAGACTATAATTACTATAGTGGTAGACTATATTCACTATAGGGGTAGACTATATTCATTATAGTGGTAGACTATATTCACTATAGGGGTAGACTATATTTACTATAGTGATAGACTATTTTTACTATAGGGGTAGACTATAATTACTATAGTGGTAGACTATATTCACTATAGGGGTAGACTATATTCATTATAGTGGTAGACTATATTCACTATAGGGGTAGACTATATTTACTATAGTGATAGACTATTTTTACTATAGAGGTAGACTATAATTACTATAGTGGTAGACTATATTCACTATAGGGGTAGACTATATTTGTAATAGTTGTAGACTATATTTAATGTAGTCGTAGACTATAATGACATTATGGATAGAGTACCATCTACCACTTTAGCAGTCTCTTGATATTATGTTGGTGGACTATAGTCTTTTGAGAGAAAAACCCTGTTTTACTATTTCAGAATATTTTTTGTTATATCAAACAATATAAAAGCTCCGAGTATAAATCTTCAGGATAAAAATTTTATTCTACTAAAAGTTATTTTCATAGAGGATCGAATATTTTACTATGATAAATCAAAGAAGCTGTTATAATGAATAAAAGGTGCTGTAGTAAAAACTGGTTTATTACGGTTAACTCCTCGAAAGTAAAGGAGGTAATTAAAATATTTAACAATGTCATTGGCAATTTTACAAGACTATAGCATTTCAGTCAGCATAATCGGGAAACATAGGAGTAAACTCATTTTCACAATTTTCATTCACTCCTAAACTCATTTTCACAATTTTCATTTCATATTTACCTGCTTCGAACTAGAACCATCGATTGTGCTGTAATATTCAACGTTAACACTACAATCGTTGATATCAAAATACTCTGTAACGATACAAACATAGCGGTTCGTACTTTTTGCGGCAAAAGTCAATTTACATCCCGGATTTTCCTCGCCATACCATTTCACAGAATATTTTTCGTCATTTGAAACAGTGACATACAGTTCCTCTGGTGTTGTACAATTTAAATCATCGTAGATAACTAAAATAAAACAAGCATATACATCAGGAAAGAAAAAAATCTGATAAATTACATAAATTGTAAAAAAAATAGTTCCGAATTATCTGTATCGGCTGTAATGCCTGAAGTTGGTGTTCTTATGTATCATTTGCAGTATCATGTTTAGAGTCCCAAGTCACTAAATTTACTCAGTTTTCAAGCTCAACTTACTTTTCGTGATTTTAACGTAAACAAAACCCACACCAAATTTATTCTACAAATGGACATGTTTATAAATTGAAAACATTCAATCGTGAATAATGATAGACATTATTGCTAATTTGAAGAAAATTACGGAAGCGTATATATATAATTGTTTTCCTTTGTAGATCCACATTTGTTAATGAATAGTGAAGACGAATGTCCTTTTAAATGTTTGAGCTTTCGTTTGATAATCATCTAAGTATTTCTTTTAATCTATCTCTCTCTCTCTCTCTCTCTCTCTCTCTCTCTCTCTCTCTCTCTCTCTCTCTCTCAAAACTTACTTGTTTTCTTGAATTCACCTCGTACAGCTATTGCACATAATATGATAATAGCTAATAAACCCACATTTCCGTGATTCGACATTTTCTACAATAGAAGTAGCATATGATTCACAGTCACTTTAAAAATTCAGAAAGCCGGCATGGCTCAGTCGGTAGCATGCTCGACCCTGGATCGCGAGGTCGTGAATTTGAGTCCCGCCGACGGCAGGTTGGTCTCCCTCTTTCGGATGAGACAGAAAAAACTGGAGGTAGGTGTCGGCACGTTAAATAACCCTCACTGCTCAATGGCCGTAAGTGCATAGCATAGGCCAAAATTTGAAGCCCTTCACCGCCATTTGGTGACGTCTCCATATGAGTGAAATTATCTTGAGTGGGACGTTTAACAACAATAAACAAACAAACAATAAATCAGATGTCCGGGTATATATATATATACACCCGAACATCTGAATTTTATATATATATATATATATATATATATATATATATATATATATATATATATATATATATATATATATATATATATACATATTACAAATGTAGCCGATACATATAAAGTACTATATAAGTATAGTATAAGTATATAGTATGTAAATATACTATAACATGAATTGGACCTCCGCATGGACCCTTCGAAAGTGTTTTTGAAATAAAAAAGCAATATATATATATATATATATATATATATATATATATATATATATATATATATATATATATATATATATATATATAAAAAAGAAAACACACTCATAAAATAAACTGATGAATATCATGTAGGTAATATATAATTCAGACATTGATATATTCAAATTATTTGATTAAGTTATACAATTTCAGATACATGTATGTACTATGATCTATTCATTGTCAGTCATAATAATACTATGATGTATCCATAATTGTCAAAAGTAGCGTCAAAACAGTTTCAAGACAGATGGTGAAGCGTTTGATGTTGTCGTAATTAGTAACAACTCAGTAATTATTGTAATTAATTATGTCGTGGTGAATCCATGTCTGCTATCAACTCACTCTGTACCACATTTTGGTACAAACGCCATGCATTGACCATGGAGTAAAGGCACTATTGTCCTGTCCTAATTTCCAAACACCATATTATGTAATCAATACCATCGTGTATCTTGTCTATTGTTGCCATATTTATACAGGAAAACTTGTCATTCTTCATCAATTCTTAAATAAATCATTGTATGGAATTATATTATACATGTGTAATCGTAAACATAGAAAAGAAACAAGTTGAAGGGTAAAATAAATACTACTTACGACTATGAAGTTATGATACATACAAAGCTTGTAAACTGTTGATAACATGCGACGTATTGGGTACTGTCACGCGTTCATTTATCTATTTTTATCAGGAAACATTTTTATCAATTTCAATACACATTTATCTAGTTTCAGTGTACTAACCATATCATTGTTATCTCTCTACCACCGTATCCGGTAATTAGACGCACCCAGTAAATAAACGCACGTAATAATTGTTAACTAAACGCATGTCTGTTTTCCGACTGGGCTTATAACTATTACTATTTGGTTTTCAATAATTTCTGTTAAATTGCACACATGCTAAGACTCATTGGTGATGTCTGAGATACATTTAAACTACATTGTACATGTATATATTAGCTCATGCATAAAAATGTCAATAAAGTCTTGACTGTAAGTAAAATTATTTTACCGAAAACAATACTTTACGTAAATATATGAATTTCATCATAATACTTAATATCTATGGAAGAATAATTTAAAATGCAATATTTTTTCATTATTTGAAATTCTGAATGATTCTAGGATATATATGAGTGATTAGTTTGCACGCTGAAATGGTAGGCCAATTTTTGTGTATTGTTACAGTACCTCCTTACCACAGCAACACTGATGAGAGTCCAAGGCGTTGTACTTTCGGTAGTTAGCCTATCACAGGCGCCTTCTGAATCCGGGGCAGTGCATAATAAATTAGAGTTTATTTACAGACTACACTCATAAACGACATATAAACTCGATATTTATACATTATTTCATTCTGTTTTACATCAATACCAACTAGGTTTCATTTGTAAAAAAAAAAAAAGGTTTTGGAACGACAATGTCCCTTTAAATTGTGCCAATGTCGGTTTGGCACACTAGTACAGGTTTTTAACAGATTTGTTTGTAATTTTCTTTTTAATATTTAGCGTTCCTCAAACGTATTCCATTTCACCAGGACGTCAGTAAGTGGAATGCTAACACTAAAGACTGCTGTCAATCGACTACATGTTATCATATCTACTTTTTCTTTAGGAAATATAAATTGATATCAAATTTAGCTTAGCTAATGGAGTGTTATTGACAAAAACGATCGTTTTGAGCATTTCTTTTGGCATCTTTTGTAATACTATAACTTTGGTATTGTTTATAATATCTACAGTAACCATTATTCGAATCTCAGATTTTATGTATCATTCTCCTTGGCTATGAGTATACATTATGAAAAGATAACTGAAAAAGGAAAATTTATAATTTTATTTTCTTTCAATATCTATATTAATATCCAGACTAAACTTTTCATTTTTGGACGAATATCAACACATGTTGGTGAATATTAACTTCTCCAAAGTAGAGGAGAAATATAAAAATTTCAGATACCAAAGTATAAATCAATAGAATGTCCAGGACATAGATACAAATCCGGTAAAAATGGACAAACACGGACCTCTGGAAACCAAGAGAAACGGAAACATACATTGACACTATTTAAATACGTAAATACGAGATGATAAATAAGTCTTAAATGTTTTCTCAAACACTTAATATTGTCAAAATTTCATTTATCTTGTAAAACTTGAATCCTTTGTTCATTGTCTTGTTAGTCACGTGTGTTAGAGTGACATTAATTATTCGTACGTGAAAATATGAAATACGACAATGACATAAAAGAAACCCGTAGCCTTTGACGCGAGGTACATTCGGGTGTTATTGCGTTTTACCAATGGGATGTCTTTAACTTTTTCTAACAACAAGTTGTATTATATCTTGTAAAAGTTTGTTTTCACTATTCGATACACGATATCAAAGTCAGAGATCTTAACTTATTTTGATCGGAGCTTAACACAAAACTTCCCTGCGTTTCACGGTTTTGACAGAGTCAGGCTGTTAATCACAATTAACCCTTTGTCCTTGTGTTTCACAAACTTGTACTGAAATCATTTTGTTAAAAAATTTTCAAGTAAAAGACACAAATTTGGTCGGTCATATATTCAAGACGACTCAAAGTTTATTTTTATTATTTCTATGGAAATCCATCTACTTTACAGTAAATTTTATCGGTTATAAAACCTTTTTTTCTATTTGCCTTATTGAATGTTTAATATAATTTTAGGCCATGGAGTTTTTCACGTATGTAAGTTGGAGTATATTCCTAGTCTATATGTGTGCAAGAACCACTTATGCATGCACCTGCATCGGTCCTGGTCACATTCAGCACGAATTCTGTGACTCTGATTGGGGTAAGAAACAATATCATATTTAACTTATCCATTCCTTTTATTCCCATATGTATATCAATGATTGATTTTCTATTATTTACAATTATTTCAATGATGATTTGTCGTTTACGTATGATTTTATAATGATATGAAGTAAGATTTTAATTTCTTATTGTTGTGTTACACCCAGTGACAAAATTTTGTCTGCGTTATAGACTGACGCCAATGCACATAGGTTTTTAATCTTTCGAAAGACCCGTGATATGCACTTCGTATTTCTAGTGTTTGGCGAAGAAATGGTCAACTTTATTTTAGAAACTCGAAATATAGATATTTCTGCTAGCGAGTCGAACGCTCCTAAATTGGATCACGGAAGTGGTCAGGGTTTTGATAAAGAATCAAAAGAATATATTCTAAAATAACGAAACCCATCTGTACGATGTTTACAAATTACGAATTAAATTCTATTCCACCGCCTTACGTACTGTTTGCTTATTTAATGGTATCAATATATCATACTTTAACGGGCATATTTCAATGTCCGTTCAATTCATTACACTGAATACAATGAATTGCTCATCATAAACTAATATGCTTTAAACAAAATTTTATCTTTCTTGAGGTCTTTGATGTTTTGAAAATGTAGATTGCATAACACCATTTAAGTACATATTATAATCAAACATTTATTTTATAAACAGGTTTACACACACACACACACACACACACACACACACACACACACACACACACACACACACACATATATATATATAGTGTGTTGTTGTTTTAATGTGCAATGCATTCATCATATTATCCACTGAATTATTTGTTTATTCGTTAGGCATTATATCATTGATGTCATGTTAGATAAAAAAATTGTAGTGGTCAGGATTATTATGATTTATGATTTTACATAATTATGAATTATGTTACAGTGCTAATAAAAAATTATGATTTATCATTTAACTTAAATTTGTATACATGACAGTGTATTATAATATAACAGCTGTTACAGTTTGTTGCACGTTGAAATGAAACTTCAAAACGTGGCAAAAAGATTTCTATTCTTTCTTGTCTTAATTTAACACATCACTTTATAAAATTTATATATGTTTTCAGCTGCTAGAGTGGAAATACTAGGAAAAAGACCAATTCAGGAAAAACTAGTTTACAAAGCCAAAGTCGTTGAGGATTTCAAGGTGCTCTCTCTCTCTCTCTCTCTCTCTCTCTCTCTCTCTCTCTCTCTCTCTCTCTCATATTTATTTCACCTCTCTCAAACACACAACTACACATCATATTCAGGAAAGGAATTGTAACTTTATTGCAAGACAGGATCTATAAGTCAGCAGCAGCAAATGACTAAAGAGGCTGACATCGTAAGACCCAAATAATATAGATTAGCCGAATAGTTGTAACAACATTTGGATGGACAAGTCAGATTGTTTTCAGGACAGATGCTAAATATTGGATACGATATTTATGGGGCGCCATGTCAGACATTGCTCAATTTTGTTCACAAAATCCATTTTTGTATATACCAACTATCAGTTTTGTCACAGAACTGACTTTTGTGCACAAAACTGAAAGTTTATAGACCTGTACAATAATGGATTTTGTGGACAAAATTTAGCAGTGTCCCACATGGTGCCCTGAGGGCGACTTGTTGGACCGGTTAATTCAATTGTTTGTCAAAAAACCCAATTTTGTCAGCTCATTTGCATATTTTTCGACAAATATGGCACACGCAAGTAAGAAAATTACGATTGACCCAAGGGCTAGAAAGTATGGTAATGGCGTCACTTCCGGGTCACCAGCTGCATAAAACAATAACACACGTGGCTTTCCTTAACGTTAGGCAAGCGGACTCGACACAGATGGTGCATTGGATCTATGTTTTGATTTGTGGTTAACTGCAACCACCAGAGCCCGATAGAAATTTGCAGTTTTTTTTCTCAAACCGATTAACACGCAGTGGGAGAAAATAAACATCAGGTGAAAGGTTTGACCTTGACAACTTTACTTGTAGGCCTAGGCTAAGTACGTTATGTACATTTCCGTTGTAATGTAGAAAAGTGACCCGCATAGAAATAAAACTTACCGAGGTCCTTATTCTACGAAGAAATCATATCTAGGCAATTGTTGAAAACTGACAAATCCCTTTAAAAATGACACGGATCTCTGGATGATTCTCTACGGATTCAGAAAAGTCCACAAGGAAAGTCATATTTATAGCCAACATAAATTATGAATTATAAGGATTATGGCTGAGTGATTAACCTCTCATCTGTAGACGTTGATTTGAATCTCGCTCGGAGCAAATGAAGTTGTCAGATGATTTTTCTCCTGAAGAGAAGTTGTCAGAAGTTTCCACTTTCAAATCAAACCACAAAACGACAGAAAAAACAGGAGACATTTGGGAGAACAAAATAATGAATTTAATGCATATTTATGTACATGTATTTTACAGATGTGTTACAAAAGTACAAAATTAAACTCTTTGGCATTTAGATCCACGAATAAACATCTAATAAAACAACAATTTTAACATTGATTCATTAAAGACAATCTGCCTGCGATCGCTAGACAGAAAGAAAGAGAGAAAATGGAATCATTATGACTTATTTTGTTTAGATTTGCGAGCCGTATAAATAATGACTTAACAATCAAAACAGTAAAGACATCACTAGTTCATAAGAAGAAGATAGTGAGAAACGATGTGAGCTAAGTTTTGGCCTTTGGGGGTTCAAGCGGGTCTTCCATGGTCCAGATCATAATTAGGAAATGCATGGAATCACTGTTAATGTACCTTTTCCTCAAAATGTATGGAGGGGTGAAATTTCTCCGGGTGGTCACTTTTTATTGGACTAATAGCAGAAATTTTGAATTGGGTAATTTTTTTCTTTAGAACCAGGGTTAGATTTTTAAAGTTATTTAGGCTAAATTAATAGCCACCAACGTCGTTTCTTTACTTACTGGCTCTTGATCGACTCTTGATCGTGAGGTCGTGAGTTCGAGTCCAGCCGACGGTAGGTTGGTTTCCAATCCTTCTAACTGAGAGAGTAAAAACAGAGGTCCTGTGTCACAATATGTGTCGGCACGTTAAAGAACCCTCACACTGTTCAATGGCCACAAGTGCCGAGTAAAGGCCAAAATTTGAAGCACTTCACCGGCATGTGTTGTCTTCTCCATATGAGTGGGACGTTAAACAATAATAAACTAAAATTCTTTAGATATTATATCAATAGTGCCAACTCACGTATTAGGCATGAGACTCACGCTTTCCATTCTTTTCTCAGGCAAACGATACCTGTCTCTCACGTAAAAAATAAACTGACCACTAATTATGAATATATGTATATAGTTTCAACATTGTCTCGCCATGATATGTTCATACGGCATCAGCGTCAAATGCGTTCCGCTCTAATGTTTATTTTTTTTTAAAGCTTGCTGTTCAGTTAGTAATGACGCTAGCTAAGTGATATTTGGGTGTCTGTCCAGTATTTTGAAGGTCCGGTAGTTCGAAATATTTTCAT
Organism: Atrina japonica; assembly: GCA_030159075.1. Classification (NCBI taxonomy): domain Eukaryota; kingdom Metazoa; phylum Mollusca; class Bivalvia; order Pterioida; family Pinnidae; genus Atrina; species Atrina japonica. The sequence goes on along the minus strand of BROG01000580.1, from coordinate 92,887 downwards.
ACCGATATATATAATTTAAAGCATGCGCGTATGGAATTTAGGAGAGGTCGGTTTTTCATCAGGATCGTCGTAAATATAAATGTACGTATATGCTAAGGCCTTTCCAAGTTTCTTAATGTTTAGCTTCCACAGTATTATCCAAAACTTATCTTTCTATCTGAAAAAAACCAAAACGACAGAAAATACTAGAAATTTTATGAGAACATATACAATTATTATGCACATTAACATAATTTCCTGATGTATTATAAAAAAAAAACCCCCCAAAAAAAAAAAAAAAAAACAAAAGGATCAAACAAACAAAACACAAAAACAAAGTAATAATAATAAAAATAATAATAATGATAATAATAATGATAATAATAATAATAATAATGATAATAATAATGATAATAATAATAATGATAATAATAATAATAATAATAATAATGATAATAATAATAATAAACATAAACAACAGACACTAAAATACATTTATAAAATCTATAACTTTGGCTGATACTAATAAGTAAGAAATCAAATCAAATCAATAGGTAACCTATGAAAAGGTTTTCACAATGATGAAAATAAACGTTCTAGTTTAAATTTTCAAAAATTTGTTTTCATGTTCCCAATTTTCCCTAGATGTTTGTTTTTTGCCCTTTTTTAAATCTCAAAACTTATCTATCAGCGTACAAATAACAGAGAAAAAACTCGGAAATGGCGTAATTTAGTGACAATCCGCTACATGAATTATCTGGTAACAGTCTAGATAATATGGTAACATATGAATCATAATTTCTCTGGGGTGACCCCAAATAACTGGCGGCACTATTTTGCTTGCCACATGACGGCTGCCAGGTATATGATGATCTCCCTTTCATGTTTCGAAGGATCTAGGATTGCAGCTTTTTAATGATTTTTTTAAACTCCACTTTTTGCGAAAAAATGGAATAATTTAGTAGTGCTTTAGAAAGATTTGGTTTAGTATGTAAAAGTCCAGAAAGGGGCCACTAAAGCTTTTTTAAGGCAGCAAGACGTTCCGGTCATACTGTCACTTCATCCATCATAAGTCCTGACGTTTAGGCTATACCTTAGATAGACGTTTATAAATCATTTATTACCTGGGTGTCTTTATGCCTTCCTCTTTGTCTTATAATATTTGAGTTTTCTGACACCCAATTGATTTATTTTAGGTAAATAATTAGCAAGTCTAATGCACATTTGCGTAAATTAACGAGTCGCAATTGTGAAACTTTTAAAATCTATTGGTCACCGTGATTTTATGTCTGGGAGCTAGGGAATAGGCCTACACTATTAGGCTTCTGAATTAGTTAATTTCAAAATGCATCTCGGTAAATGCGGAATTCCCTGAATCCCCTAGCTGTCGCTGAATTCTACTTCGATGGCAGCTGGTTAGTAGACCTATTTTTTATTTGCTGAATTATCCCTCTTTTGAAAAGTATATAAATCAATGTGATTACAGGGCGTATTTTCGCGTCTGGACGCATAAAACTAAAAGTGTATCTACGGGCAACAAGATTTAAAAATTCCTTCTAAAGATGTGTAACAACTTATCCGCATACTACACTAGTACACTAGACGTGACAGTTAAAATAACATATGGCATTAATTGTTAGCCATTTGTTTATTTATATCCAGAAAAGGAAGTCACGTCGGATCTCGGATAAACTCGCGCTTACCTTTATCGCCCTGGGCCTAGCTTTCAGCCCAATCAACGTCGAGATAACATCTCGACCAAATTATGCAAACTTATTTACATACTTAACACCATATTTGGACAACAGAATCGAATAATATGGAAATGAGCTGACAAAATTCATTTTTGTGTCACAGAATTGACTTTTGTGCACAAAATTGAAAGTCTATAGGTACATAAATGGATTTTGTGGACAAAATTTAGCAATGTCCCACATGACGCCCAAATTTCTGTATGTACAAACTTTCACAAAACTGTCACAAAATTGAAATGTATGACTTCAAATTCAATTTTGTGGCACATAATTGAATTTTATGGAACAATATTGAATTTTGTGACCAAATTTGAAAGTTTATACACACAAAAATGATTTTGTGGACAAATAACCTGTCCCATATGGCGTGCCGTAATATTATCCTTATTTTCGGATGTGTATTGAAAGTCATTTTTGGGTCACCCGAGACTAGTTATAGGCAGCTCCATAGTGGGCCATTTGAATTTAACCGCCACTGATGACGTCATCAGAAAGCTGGCTTCGGAAGTGCGCCATACTTGAAGTGAGGTCTTACCGGAAGTGCGTCATACCGGAAGTGAGGTCATGTTGTCATGGCAATAATGAGAAAGATCCAATCGTTGAGCTTGGAGGCGTGTATGACCGGAAGTGGAAGGTTGTGGGGGCGGCAATCTTGGATAACGAGCCAATGGGAGCCTTCGTTACAAGAGGTCGGAGTTACGAGAGGTCACGTGAGTTCACGAGAGGTCAACGGCTAAAGATAGAAGTTGGGTTTTTTCAGTTTTGTGTTGAGAGGGAGTCTATTTTTAGAACCAGTAGTAGGCGTCGCCGCAGTCGGTGAGAGTCCTCTATCAAGTGTGCAAGTGCGAAAAGCGGTAGGCCGAGCTCGAGTCAAGCTTGAACATGTTATCCTTATACTAAGTCCCGTAGAGTTATAAGTTTGTACAAAGGGAGATCACTCTGTATAGACTGTATAGGTGGAACAAAGGCAGATCACTGTATAACCTTTATGGATGGGACAAAGTAAGATCACTCTGTATAGACAGTAGGGATGGGACAAATGGGAAGATCAGTGTATATAGACTGTATAGATGTGAGAAAAGGAGATCACTCTGTATAGCCTGTATGAGTAGGACAAAAGCGAGATTATTCTGTATAGACTGTATAGGTGGAACAAATGGGAAATCACTCTGTATAGATTCTATAGGCGAAAAATCACTCTGTATAGACTGTATAGGTGGAACAAAGGGAGATTATTCTGTATAGACTATAGGGATGCGACAAAATGGGAGATTACTCTATATGGACTGTATGCACTAAACCAGAGAGGGAGGGTGGGTAGTGCAACTAAAAGTATAGGGAGGGTAGCTATCTTGGCTATGGAATCATGGGATAACTAGTTTTTCAGACTGAATAATCTCACGACAGGAGAGAGATGCATTGAACATGAAAGTGTGTAACGTTTTCAAAGTTTGGCAAGTAATCAAGTGTGTGTACCGTTCTCAAAGTTTGCAAAAGTGATCAAGAGTGTACAGTTCTCATGTTCCAAAGTTTGCAACAAGTGCAACGTTCTAAGTTATGAAGTCTCAAAGTGACAAAGTGACACAAGTGACAAAGTGACACAAGTGACAAAGTGACACAAGTGACAAAGTGACACAAGTGACACAAGTGACAAAGTGACACAAGTGACAAAAAATGACAAAGTTGTGAAGTATGAAGTTGTTCACTTATGTCGTTTCAACAAGTATAAAAGTTCAGACAGTGAAAACAGTATCTGTATTATTTTATAGGCGCTACAACAAAAACACTGAACGTGGTCACTGTTCCCTAAATACACAAATCCTGATCTGGCTAATTCTGTCTGTTTAGGTCCCGGTAGATGTTTTGGCCAATGATCTTTAAACGTCGGGTACTTGGATTCATACGTACAAAAATTAGGTAAGGCTGAAAGTATTCTTAATTCCTGATGAAACGATAATCCTCTGGCGGTACCATGTCTTAGTTTAAAAGTGGTCACACCCTGTCTCCTTTCTGTAGGTGGACTCCTTGTCAATTCTATCAGATTGACTCTCGGCACACTATTCACTTCCATCAGGTTGGCTCTCGGTACACTATCCACTTCTACCCGATATGTTCGTGGTACACTATCCATCATGTCTCGGTTCATGGGAGCACTATATGTGACGGTCTGACAAACATCAATCGTCGATGAAAATAAAGGATGGATACTTGATGTTCTTTCCATCGTGTCTGATAGTAAATTGTCCCTGATGTGGATTCCCACCCCTTTTTATAGGGGGCATAAAGTCTATTCTTAGATCAGACCAAAATCATTTATATATAATCATTATATATATATATATATATATATATATATATATATATATATATATATATATATATATATATTACGTGTTTTGTCCTGAAACACAAATTGTATCATCGGTACGTCTACACTTTAACCAAAAATATGCCATGTTAGTTGTCGTTGTTCTTTATCCACATGATACATCATACCTGCTCGGTTACCATTATTATCATTTAATTGTAAATGAGAAGTGTCACCATACACGGGAGACTGACGATAATTGCTTAACCATTTTCGTATAAATATTGAAATATCATTATACTTTTCGTGCTCGTCCCCTCTTTCTTTTCCCTCCTTCCCTCTGCCTTTCTTTTTCTTCTCTTTGTTCTTTTGTTCTCTCTATGGATACTTTTCGTGTACGTCCCCTCTTTCTTTTCACTCTCTGTCCCTGTTCTTCTTTTCCTTCATCACTCTGTCCTTCTGTCTTTTCCTGTCCTTCTGTCTTTTCCTGACTCTGTCCTTCCATCGTTTCCCCATTCTTTCTCTCTGTCCTTCTTCTTCTTCTCGCTGTTTCTCTTCTTCTCTCTGTTTCACTTCTTCTCTCTGTTTCTCTTCTTCTCACTGTTTCTCCCCTTTCCTCCCATTTGGTCTTTTCATTTCTTCTTTTCTCAAGTCTTTTCTCATTTCATTTTCTTTTTCCGTCGGTTTCATATTGATAGAGGTTCAATACCAAATGTTGACACGATGACTCTCGGTCATCAACTGACCAAAGTCCTGTGATGCACTTCATTTTATGATTAAATCACACGTCGAAAATGAAGTTTGGCAGTCACTTTTCCTCCTAGAAAATGAATTTTAAGACCCATGTCATCTCTCAATTATATTTGAATGGTATCAAAATACTTTTTATTTAAGCCCAAATAATTGTAATGAAAAGGTTCCCAATGTTGATGACTGAGCGATTGACCCGTTTGAAAAGGGACCACACGTAATAACGGTAACGATTGTGAACCCACAATCTGACTTTCGGCAATGTTACTGTAGACATATATGCCACTCATACCAATATTTAAATCAAGTGGATACAGTGGCATGTGTGTGACGTCGATCCATTTAGTCATACCCTCATTCGTGTCAATGCCTTGAAAGCCGAGTTTATAACCTAGTAGACTTGGAAAACGTATAAAAAGGGAAAGGAATAGATGGATCGGCCTTTAAACTCAATCACAAATCGTCATACCTGAATTGAATAGTATTTTTACGAGAGAGTTCTTCTTCTACACCATCAATGATATATTGAAAGGCTCTTGAAAACTCAACTCTCAATCTCTTCTATTAAAGCAGCAGGAGACGCGTAAAATTTAAGTCTCCAAATACTTCCTACAATAGCGATTCCCGACTTCGTATACGTTTTAGAGATGACATGGTCAAATTGGGGATCATCTAAGGAAAAGTGTTTCTTAATCTATTAATTCTATAGTAAAACGTTCATGATGACGATATTTAATTTCCTTTTTCTTAGGATACGTAGAGGGGTCCCGGAGATATTTAGGTGTAACGACGGATTCCAAAGGAACGTGAACGGGAACCAGGACATCTGTGTAATTATCATTCGATCCTACCGATTCTATTAAGTTGGGAAAGATCAATTCACTCAAAGCAACCCCCCACTCATTATCTTTCATACATAACGCTTGAGGTAAATGAGTTTTGAATTCTGTTAAGGTATTATCAGGAAAGACCTTTAAACTAGCATCGCTAGGTAAAGTCATGTAAAAACTACCATGATCTTTAGAATCGAGAGTAGCCATGATACATGTACTTGAGATCAAACTGTATAAATGAACCCCTACCCTTCACCTCCTGTTTTATATCAACAACAACAACACCACCAAAGTAATCTTTCATAGTTTTTAATACTAAAAAGACAAACTTTTTTCAAACAACTTTTAAACAAATTTTCAAATAGTCTCACTTTTTCAGTAACCATAAGGTAAAGCACAAACGTTTTCAATGCGATGTCTCTTATCATACACTACACGCACTTCTTTAGTCATCTCCTGGGTTTTGACTTTATGCTGTTTCGTTCGCATGATCTTATGAGGGTGCGATACAAGCACTTTTTTTCGTTGACCACGTAACAACCGTTTCAATGTATCTACGTTGACCGTAGAAGTGGTACGACGATCAAAAGTGATTCCTTTGACTTTACACACCGGTTTGTCCTGACGATTTTGTACTCATAATTTTTAGGACCTCCCGAGACAAAGGATAAGATAGAATCACCATCACAACTGTTCACTATAGCGGGATTCCACTGCTGTGGATCGTGTTGATAAATGATACTGTCTGTATAAAAATATAACACATGTTCTCCCAAACGTTCTAGGGTGGCATAGAGATGTAACCGTGCTAAAGATGTAGTAAAGGCTGCTAGCACTACATTGCTAAAACCATTCGGTTCATCAAAGTCATCCTTCAGTTTCGAATTCATCAGCAACATGTCAAGCTCATCGTGGTATTCGTCATTTGGAATCAGTTCTAAATGTAATATATCACGAGTGTCATCTTGAAGCAACTGTTGTAACGTTTCGTAACTCTCCACATACTGTATCTGAGGTAAATTAGTCCGTTGAGGAAATGTATCCCACAAACAGTTCAGAAACAGTTTAGCAATAATACGTAAGATAGGATTCTTCTCTACATATTCTTCTCGTATGATCAGTTGTTCTCTCGTTTAAATCTCTTTGAGGTATAGACGACGGTCTTCTACTGTTTGACAGGAAGCAGGAAAACCACTAGCCTGTTGCTTAATCTTGAGAAACTGATCAATATAGCTACGGAATAAAGTATCAAGGAAATGCCATACTTCACAGATACGATCTATCACATAACCTTTCTTTATAGCTTTATTCAGCGTCGTCCATGTACCTAACAAATTTCGCTCTTGATTCGTATGATAGCATCGATATCTAATACCCAGCTCCTGTTCGATTCCTTGTTGAGCACAAGTACGGCATAAAGGAAAAAGTAGTTTTCGTCCTGCAAACCGATAAGGTAACGAGGGGAATATTGTACCATCGACATTGTACCAGTCCAAAATATTGATCTAGGCTTTCGAAGTCATGAGCAAACACGTCAGGGTGTCCAGTTGGAAAAGTCCCATGTTTCAAGACAAACGGGTACAAAGAAAATACATCCACGTAACGAATGTCTCCTTCCTCACAAAGCAAACGAGTAGCATTCGTTCGACCTCCAAATAAAGCATCTTTAGGAACTAACGGGTCGGGAAAATTCTCATACGTTTTATCAATGAAATGTTGAAACTCTGGATCCGTCTTGTACCTTTGACGATAGTCATGTTCCCAAAAGGTTTCTACTTGATAGTGTTGACGCAAATACTGATCTCTCTCTAAGGTCTTTTTATATACTTCTTCATACGTCAAAGAGGGATGAAACGGATGTTTCTCTTGCTGTAAGTTAGGAAAACACAAGGGAAATCCATGCCAAAACACCCATGAAACTCGTAAATGGTCCGAGAGTCTCCATGATAACCATCCTCTCGATAAGATCCTACTTGGATTTCACCTCCATGAGAAGCATGTCTAATCGTTTGACCAATTTGATGTTCTTTCCAACTCAACCATCGTAATGCTAGGGTGGAATACTGTCGTGCCGAAGGATATCCCCGTGGAGGTATGATAGCAATCGTATCTTTTTGCATATGATTGTGACGATATGCTATATTCCACATACTGGCAATCGATTCAGCAAATGGTTCCACATCGGTTAGTTTCAAACACATGCTTTGAAAATGCATACAAGCCTGTCGCAAAATAGTCACGTCCGATTCACAGTATTCTTCTAATTCGCATTACAAATGAAAAATCTACTTTCGAATTTGGTCTTGATACCAATCTTCAAAATCACGACGGACATCAGGTTTCATACCTTCTGGGTTATAATACATAGCTTGGGGATATACCCCTATGTAATTAGAATTAGTTACTATATTGAACAAATGTGGAAAGTATCCTTTCTTGAGTTCAGTCAATCCAAAAACTTTGGGTAACGAAGCTGAAGGAAATGACAAGAAATTACACGAGTCTATAAACCTGATTTTTCCTGCCGTCATAGACATCATTTTAGAACCGTTCATGATCACTTCAGGTTTTTCACAGGCATGGTGTACCAGATGATGATGTAAAATAATGTCCATCGTACACTTTAAAGTTATGGGCAATAGCTATAGCCCCATCATGTAAAAGTTTCTCTCTTTAATATATGTCATCATACACGAGTTCAACGATTGGCTCTTTCTCCTTATTGTCATAACAACATGACCTCAATTCCGGTATGACGCACTTCCGGTATGACCTCACTTTCGGTATGACGTACTTCCGGTTAAAACGTCACAGGCGGCTCCATAGCAGGCCATTTGAATTTACCAATCAGAAGCCAGTATTCTGATGACGGTAAAATTAAAATGGCTCGCTCTGGAGCTGTCTATAACTACTCCCAAGCAAAGCTGTCCTATTGCGATCGTTTTGTCTGTCATACATTAATTTTTTCACATTTTCATCTCAAGAAACTCTGGCCCAATCCCAACCAAACTTGGTCACTAGCATCAAAACCTGGAGGGGTTTTGCAAGATTTGTGGTCCCCACCCCCAAGGGCCCTAAGGAGGGGGGTTAAAAATCTTCTCTACTGTGGTACCTTACTGAAACAAATGCTTTCAATGGTTATAATGTTGCTCTACCAAAATTCCAAAATTCATGACCTTGAGGGCATGGATTTTGCCCCTTTCGCGCTGCTAAATTTACTATATAGTAAAAATAGCCAAATTTTCAAAAATCTTCTTAAAGGAAAAACTGATTATATGGTTAAAAAGAACATGAAACTCTACCAAAATTGCAAAATTCATGACCCTGGGTGCATGGGTTTTGCCCCTATGGCGGGGCTAAATTTACTGTATAGTAAAAATAGCCAAACTTACAAAAATGTTCTTCTCATCTCCTGTACATCTTAAAGGAAAACTGAATATGTGGTTAAAAAGAACATGAAACTCTACCAAAATTGCAAAATTCATGACCCTGGGTGCATGGTTTTTGCCCCTATGGCGGGGCTAAATTTACTGTATAGTAAAAATAGCCAAATTTACAAAAATGTAATCTATCGTTGTTTTGGCCCGAAAGGACGAGAAACTTAGAAAGGACGAAATCAACCTTTCGTTATTTCGACCCGTAAGGACGATATTTAGTGTTTTTTAATTGGCGATCCTTTGTTGTTTCGTCCCGAAGGTCGAGCTTTTATTTATCTTTATTGTCGTCCCTTCGTTATTTCACCCCGAAAGATCGAGATTAAGTACTTCTTTATTTTCGACCTTTGTGTTGTTTCGCCCAGAAAGATCAAGATTTTATTTCTCTGAAATGATCTTCTTAATACTTCTTAATTGGTTACCTTTCGTTGTTGCGCCCCAAAAGGTCGAGATTCCATTGTTTTGCCCCTATATGACGAGAATTAGTACTTCTTAATTGGCGACCATTTGTTATTTCGCCCAGAAAGGACGATATTTTATTTTCTTAATAGGAGACCTTTTGTGATCTCGCATTATAAAATAAGTAATTAGGATGAGGAGAAAGATTTATCTTGTGAAATATACAGGTCAGAGAGAGAGAGAGAGAGAGAGAGAGAGAGAGAGAGAGAGAGAGAGAGAGAGAGAGAGAGAGAGAGAGAGAGAGAGAGAGAGAGAGAGAGAGAGAGAGAGAGAGAGAGAGAGAGAGAGAGAGAGAGAGAGAGAGAGAGAGAGAGAGAGGACACACATCTATAAATTTGATATTTGTTGCATCAGGTTGAGACTTCCCCACTGAAAAATAAAACAAGTAAATTAAACAATTTGATTATTTTTTTTATCTGAAATTTATGTAAATGTGTATCGGATGAGTTCTGCGATATTAAAGTAAGTGTGATATATCTTCTTATCACTAAGTATGTTTTAACGACCTTTTATATCTTTTGAAAAGAAGTCTAAACTGACTTATCAAGTTGTAACAATACTTAACAATAATTTCAAATCTAGGAAAACAGGCAATATTGAGAGAGAGCAGAGAGAGGGAGAGAGAGAGAGAGGAGAGAGTCTGAGAGAGATGGTAGATTGTGGTTAATTGGATTTGAAGGGAGTTTGTTTGTGTTGTAGATACTGAATTTTTTTCTTTGATTTTGGGTTTTTGTTTTTTGTTTTTCTTAGAGAGAGAGAGAGAGGACTTTATTACACATCTATTAAACGTGTTTTTGTTGCGTGACGATGATTATGATTTGATATTTGTTGCATCAGGTTGAGACTTCCCCACTGAAAAATAAAACAAGAGTAAATTAAACAATTTGATTATTTTTTTTTATCTGAAATTTATGTAAATAGTGTATCGGATTGAGTTCTGCGATATAAAGTAAGTATTGTGATATATCTTCTTATCACTAAGTATGTTTTAACGACCTTTTATATCTTTTGAAAAGAAGTCTAAACTGACTTATCAAGTTGTAACAATACTTAACAATAATTTCAAATCTAGGAAAACAGGCAATATTTTAATCATAAAATTACGGCTAATGATGAAACTACGTCCTTTTGAGAAACAATTCTCGTTGTTTCGTCCTTTCAGTTCGAAACAACGAAAAGTCGCCAATTAAGAGAAATAAAATCTCGACCTTTCGGGGCGAATCAACGAAAGGATAACAATTAAGAAGCGGTAAATGTTGTCATTTCGGGGCAAAAGGTTAAAACAACGAAACGGTACAAATCAACCACCATATACTACACACCTTCAAACTTGTTGTTATTGGGTAGTACTAAATTCCCAGTTTTCAATTGTAAAAACACTTTCTTATTTCCAGTCATTAACATCGAAATTCTTACAAGGTAACAAACCAGGGACCAGGGCCCAATGGTATAGATTGAGGCAGTGGGGATATACACCAGTAACGTCAAATATCAGATTAGATGTTATTCAGTGATTTTTTTACAAGGTATCATGGATAAGAATATCGAAATGAATTTTAGAATATCAAATTTGAGAAATCCGTGTAATAAAATGTTTTATTTAAAAGGGAAAGTGGAAGAAAGATGAATCTGTTTACTTGACCACAGATCTGACGACAGCAGCATGTGGCGTTACAAACCTCAACAAAACAGAGTATTTGATAATAGGTATTTATTTGTAATGGCGTACATAAGATAATGAAAAAGCGTTTTTTATTCATGTTTGCAGGAAATATATATCAAATAAACTAATGATAATAGTTCTTTTTCAGAATTCAAGTTTCTGTAAGACATGTCATCTCTTATTTATTACACATGCTTTTTAGGTAATATTTCATGATTGACATGAAGTCAGATATCATTTAATACATACTCCTGCGATGATATGGAGATTGAAATAGTCACATTTGTCATAAAAGTTAAGGTGAAAAGGTAAGAAGTTGACCATCCTTCCCAATCGACAGGAGTAAATCTAGGCAAGAAGCAGATGTGTTGCTATCCATTCGAAATAATAAATTAGTATGAAATAATTGATAGTGGGTTGATATTCCCTGGGGGGACTTAAATCAGTGTCCAATGTATCCTAACCCAAGCTTATCATATATAATGTATCCTAACCCAAGCTTATCATATATAATGTATCCTAACCCAAGCTTATCATATATAATGTATCCTAACCCAAGCTTATCATATATAATGTATCCTAACCCAAGCTGATCATGTAACAATATGAGGTACGGGAGATAAATCTTTTAGGAAATTATATACGTGAATAATTGGTGTGACTTGAAATAGTTGATGTGTATTATATGTATTTGGGAAAATACGGGCAGCTAAAATTACATGATTTCTAATTCGGTCAAGTAAATATGTTGACAAAGTTAATTTTAGATATCTAAATTTCCAAATTCAAAATTACTCAGCATAATATTCAGTATTATTACTTAGCATTATTACAATATACTGTTTTGGATAAACAACTTGTCAACACTTTTACAAATTCAGCAGCAATCAAAGAACTTTAGTGTTTTGCGTTGGTCAAAATTGACAAACGTATATAAGCACTGGAGTTCTGGAAACGAGGGAGACCAGCGGGAAACCGCCTAGAGAGAACACCACCATACTCTCTGATTGTTGAAACATTGTTACCATTGCTGTACTCTGCTGAATTAAAATCATCTATACTTATTGATATTTGTGGGTTGGTTTACAAATATCGATTTGGTGCCTTTTGCCCTGGATAAAAGACCTGGGAACAACACAAGACTTGAAACGAAAAGGTAAGACTTTTACTTTTCTTAGTACCTTATTATTTTGACCACAAATTGTGAACATTCTTTTTGACAAACTCTAAAACTTAAACTTAATTTAATAAAATTTAAATTACCAAAACTCTATCTTAAATAAAAACTACAATTTTAACTTATTTAGGCAATAGTATTAAACATCCATAAAAACTTATTTTGAAAACTTTAACAAAATTAGTTAGTAGTAGACTAAAATTCAGTAGTATGGCTACGGCTTTAGGATACAGAAAATGCCGGGTATAGCATTGGTAACATGTTCAGGGCGGTAGCGGATTTCATTAGGAGGTATTTAATAGAACAAGAAAATAACGAAAATGTAGCTAGTTGGGGGGACCTCAAGAAATTATTAAAAGAAAAATTTGGGGAAGTGACAAACAAAAGACAGGCATTAATTAAGTTAAGAAATCTAAAACAAGAGACAGACGAGTCAGTACAAATGTTTGGGGAAAGAATAATACAAGCATCTGAAGATGTTTACACGACAGAGCAGACTAAAAACAAAAGCACAAAAGACTTAGTAGAACAACAGTTGATCGACATATTTTGTAAAGGGGTGACTTTTGATTACATCAAAATGAAATTGATTAGGGAAGAACCTACAACTTTAGAAGCTGCAGTGTCGAGGGTATTAGGCGCAGAATGTTGGGTATGTCACATGATAGGTCACCTTAAAAGAAATTGTCCAAATCGAAACATTAACCCTCGCAACTGGGTACCATATTGGCAGTATATCGTGGCAGGGGTAGAACAAATAATAAACTATCAATATAGACAAAATTACGATCCTCCACCCTCGCAGTTTACACACAATCTGAAATTCATCTTAGCTAGGTTGGGAAAGGCCAAACATTTCACTAGTTTAGATCTTAAAAGTGGGTATTGGCAAGTACAAATGGATGAAGATAGTAAAGAAAAAAACAGCTTTTACTTGTCACAAAGGGTTATTTCAGTTTAATGTGATGCCCTTTGGGTTAAGTAATGCTCCAGCTATCTTCCAAGAACTCATGAACATAGTATTACAAGAATGTGAGGACTTTGCCACTGCTTACTTGGATGACATTTTATAATATTTTCAAAAGACTCAGAAGAACATCTTAGACATGAAAGAATGTAAGAGAAATTAGGGGATATTTTCTCAAAGATACAAAATATGCTAGATTTAGATGGTCAAAAAGAATGCCAAGTAGCCTTTGATTTTCTCAAAGACAGTTTAACAGTAGTACCTTTGACAGATGCTAGTGATACTTGTGTAGGTGCTTGTCTCACACAGCTTAACAGATACTGGGGAAGAAAAACCTATCTATTATTTGTCTCACAAATTAAGCAAATCTCAGAAAAAATGGTCAACAATAGAAAAAGAATGTTTTGGAATAAGTTAAACGGTGCTCTCAGTATCGCAGGTTATAAACTGTATCAGACGAAATAGAAATAGATGATAGATTTTTAGAAGTAGGTGCATTAAATTCAAACAAGTTCACTCCAAAGAAATACATTTAGTCCAAGCCGTTTATAGATCTTCCAGGGAATATAGATATAAAGACGAAATAGATATTATATTTTCTATCTCAACAAGATTCAGAAGATCCAATATGGCAGTAGATAAAACATATGATTAGACCAAAATACTATTTTCCAAAAATGTACCAAAAGTTGCACAAATATGTAGATCAATGTGTAACATGTCAAACTAGAAACCAAAAAGAAAAACACATCCACCTCTCAAAGAAACGGATATTCCACCTTATCCTTTCGCAAAAATTGGTCTAGATCTATCAGGACCATATCCCACCACCTTATCAGGCAACAAGTATATTGTATCATTCATAGATTTATATTCTAATTGATAGTGGGTAATGGCTTATCTGATGATGTTCAGATTTATATTCCCAAGTGAATCGACTTAGATACAATTCTTAAACCTAGAAGAAAATATAATGGGTTAGTAGTACACAAAAATTTAGAAGACGCTAAGAAAAGACAAAAGAAATATGCAGATAGGGACAGAATTATAAGAAAAAGGACCTCAAAGTTTTATAGTTAAGAATCGGTCCAAATCTACCAAGATATTGCAACGAAATACAAAGTTAGATGATAGAGAAAAGTTAACACAACAAGACACTCAGACAGAAAACAAAGAAATAAATAACGACTTGTAGACGAAAATAGACCCTAAGTGGTTGCGAATCCACGTTTTGCTTTGCCTTTTGACAGTATATATTGCCACATATGAAAGAACCCTCGGTACTCGCCAAATATGACATTTGCAAACAGGAGTTAGAAAAATGTTCAAATCCGTCAATAAGATATCAAAACTTGAACAAAACTGTAAAACCACACTGATCAAATAATGCAATTCTATAATTAAGATCTAGGAAACAAAATATATGACTTTAACACCTTACATTTATAAGGAAAGTAATTTTAACTTTAGGGATCCCTTTGAAAACATTAGTTGACAAGTATAAGAAAGACGATTTGTAAATACTTTCTCATACCAATAGTGTTTAATAATTATAATGATAAAATGTGGAAAAAGAATAATAAGAAAAATGTAGAAATAGGCATTTCAGAATCTTCTGTCAAAAAGAAAAAATAAAGATAATCCTAATGTTAAGTGGTCAAGAAAAGAGGAGTTGAGTCTTCCAAATCTTTCAAGACGTAGATTCTTTTTAATGACATTCGTCAACGTAAGAACACATTTTATATTCAAACTGAACTCCAAACGCATATCCAGACAGGAAACTTTGCAGTATGTACCTTATGCGAATATCCAACATGAAACTTTGCAGTATTTAGACATATGTAATATAAGATAAAATGAAAACCGAAACACTATTTTATATCAATGTAAAAAACAGTCCTAAAAAATGAAATATCCAGACGTAAGCTTGAAATCAACTTTATCAATAATGTGACACCGCAAGAATTTATCCTATCGAAAAACCCGAAGCTTTCGATCCAGAGGCCCGATTACCAGTTTTAATTCAAGTAACTAAAGTATCGACTACTAACACAGTGTAGCTAATCGAAAACTATGATTAATGTAAAGGACGGAGGACTTTCCTAACCTTTCCATGAATATTTACAAGCTTTCCGTGATCATGATATGTTAAAAGTGTTAAAAATGAATCCTAACCATAAATTCATTGAGCTTATCATATATACATGTATCCAGGTCAATTTTTATTTTTAATCCAGATCAAGCTTATCTAAGTCATAATTTGTTATTATGATATGAATATATCCCAGGTAAACCAATTAGTAGTGAAAACTTTATTGAATTGTGTTATAACAAGCCACACCCAATAAATTTTATAAAAAGTTACTAATTATAATTTGTATATTTATAAGAATGAAATTTTTACCTTTAACCCAATATGCTCTTTTAGGAAATCATAATATAACTTGAAATAGTATGTGTATTATATGTATTTGGGAAAATACTAACCCGGTCAAGTAGCTTTTATCTAAATAAATAAAATTACTCAGCATGTATCCTAACCCAAGCTTTTACAAATTCATATATAATGTATCAGTTTTTGGTAAACCAGTAACCCAAAGGTTGCTTATCGGCGCCCGTATATATTGTAATGTATCTCTAAAAGCTTCAAGCTTAGTGTTTTGCAAAATACAAACGTATAAAGCACTGTTCTGGATCCTAACCGCAAGCTTATCATATAAACATTGTTAATGTATCATCTATACGATAACCAGACTTTGTTATTGATATTTACAATCATATATAATCCTAACCCAAGCTGATCCTAACCCAAGCTATATAATGTATCCTAACCCAAGCTGATATATATAATGTATCCTAACGCAAGCTGATCATCCTATCATATATAATGTATCCCCCAAGCCTAACCCAAGCTGATCATATATAATGTAATGTAACCCAAGCTGATCATATACCCCCAAGCTGATCATATATAATGTCCTAACCATGATCATATATAATGTAGCTGTTAGAATAATGTATCAACCCAAGCTTATCATATAAAAATGTATCCTAACCCAAGAGATTATAATGTATCCTCACCCAAGCTTATCAAGCCTCACCCAAGCTTATCATCTAACCCAAGCTAGGGTATCATAACCCATAACTTATAATGTATGAAGTATCCATGATTTACACCGAGCTTTATACATTCTCTGTATCATAACTTTGTATGAAGTATAGATTGGCAAAAATATAAAACGCCCACCAAAGCCTAGGATTCAATAAAATTGCTCCCCTCAGAATGAATAACCTGTTTATGTCATGGTATTGCAGAGTTTTGCAATAGAGTTTCGAGTTCTCGGATTGTCCGTTATTATTACATATTTTTCGTGCTGGTATCACGTGACCTTTGGTTTTTGGTTAGCCATTACTACTTTCGCCTAAGGTTATTTACAGGTCAGAGACGACTAAATGGTTTCCCATAGGCGACAATGTAAATGGTTTTTGTATATCTCATCCTTCGAGTGTTGACATATAAATTATACATATATCTAAAATCAACACAAATCCTAGGCTTCAACATCTGGTTTTTCTTTCACATACAGTGCATATTTCAACCCCAGCAGTGAACAGTGAACGATTTATTCAGACACTTTTCAAGAAATTGATTCTAGTTATATCAAATTAACAGTTAAATTATGCCAATTCAGCATTTTCAATTCTTAACACATTATTTTAGTGTGTAAAAAAATAAAAATGCGTTCATTGATATAATATATACCAATCAGACACTAGCTTACAGTCAAAATTACAGCCTACACTTTTTTCAACCAACCAATTTCATTGGTATTTAGTTGCCTTTGATTTTACCAGAGCAGATGCACGATTTCATAAAATAAATAAAAATGTCACAAGATTCCACGTCTGGTAAATGTTCGGATGTAAACGCCAACTGCTTTTTTTATATATATAAAAGGAATAGTAATAATGACCATATCTTCAGATATGACTTTTTGGCGTATTCATATCTTCATAATCGCCATGCAAGTCCAGAACTTCTTAATCAAGCTCCGTTGCTAGTTGACAAGCGAAATAACTCATGTTTGCGATTAAATCTTCAAGATATACATTTTTTCTAGAAAAGATACCAAATCTGGCATGCTGAAACTGTTGTTGATCTACATTTTATTTCTTGATCAACGCAAAAACATATACTGGAAATTGCTTTGGTTAACCAAGTAGAAGCAGCGTATGAAAAATCCTGATCCAAAACAGATTACGTAAATCCCGAAACTACCCTATTGTATTATAATACATTTTAACACACGGATAATGTTGTACATGATACTAATTTTGATGTCTATTATAGGTTACAAGCATAATAACTTGTATTGGTTTGATCTGTGTAACTACTTCAGTCTGTGGTCAAATGTAGACCTAACCTGTCAAGCGCCTAGTCTTAGATATGGACAGTATGCCAAAAATTGCTTCTGTCAGGTATGGAAACATTTTATAGTCATAATATTACATGTATAATGATGAAATACCAATGAAACCCCGAGTCCATTAGGATAAGACAAATTTGACATAACAAGGATTTCATATAAGTTTTTTTATTTCTATGATGACTTAGAAAGCCATGACCAATTTCCCAGGCATTGAAAAAAATGAAAATACTTTTAAATGAACTGATTTAAACATACATCAACAATATAACGCTTCGATATAAAAAATCTGAGATGCCATAGGATAAATCTTTAGGATGTACAGAATATAGATACAAACCTAGTAAAAATGGACAAACACGGGTCTCTGGAAATCAAGAGGTGGGATCAGGTGCCATGGAGGAGTATGCATCCCCTGTCGACCGGTAACACCCGCCGTAAGTCCACAGTCAAGTCAAATGAAATACTTCAGCAACGAATCCTCGTCACAATTGGTACACACAACTTAACAACCGCCAACGAAAAGGCAACTCAGCATTTCACTTAGTGAAACAGAGTAATCGCAAACAAAACTATTATACCGACCGTAAAATTTGCGGAACGTTGACATCAAACGCGGTTTTAGATATCCCTTTGTCAATAGTTTGTCAGTGAGTAGTTTGTATCTAAATGAAATATATATATGTTGAACACGCCCTGGCATATCGGATCATTTGTACTCCATATGCGGGTGACTGTGAGATATGTAGAAAAAGTTCTATGGGAACGTTCGAAATAGTAGCGTATCGTATCATATATGATGCGTAACTATGGAAAAAGAAACGGATATCCCATGTGTTAGGGAAACATCTTTTACACAATGTTATGTCACTGGATGCATGTAAAAATAATAAATATAAGATCTCTCATGAGTTTCCATTCATATCATATTTATGACACTTGTTTTGGATTTTCCATTTTGCGAGACTCTGACTAATGACAGATTATTTTTATCATATGACATAATTAAACATATACATTTTGTACAATTTAAACGGGGTGAAAATTTATATTCTCCTTTCTGTCGAGTTGACCCAATTGTTATAACCTGACCAAATTGTTTCAACTAGGTCAAATACATGCGCAGATATAAGTGAATAAAACATATTGTAAATATTGCTCAGGTTTTCATACATATGTCACAGGGTCCGTTAACACAATAGATACGGTTTTGACAGATTCGACGTATTTATTCAATATTAACTTAATTATTCCTCATATACAGCCTACAATTTTATAAATTCATTCTCTTAATACAATTAAATAAATCTCCTAACTTTCCAGAAATGAACGTTTTACACGCTTTTCACGCTTTTCACACGGAGAATAAACATAATACGTACAAGCCCTGGACTATTTACAACCACAGGAGACCGAAACTATGTTATTAAATAAAATCTACTATAAACATATCATATCTATTATATAGTAGGGTATCGTATCAGGTCTTGGGTCTTCATCACATTCGCAGCAAACTTTATTCTGTTCCTTTTACAAATCTCAATAAAGTTTTTCAAGAAGCAAGAATGAACCCCTCCACGGATTTTTCAACCCCAGTATACATACTGAACTCCATTATAATGGACATCGCTTATAACAGACTGTTTAAGCCTGCACGCGTTACAAACGATGACTGTTCTGAACAGAAACGTCTTTTCCTTAAACTTAAATTTACAAATAAAGGCAGAGACCTTGTTCTAAATCACAAAAACGTTCAGTCCTGTATTCCACCATATTTTAAACTTATGACCACGCCTTGAATTTCATATAGTTATACACCTAGCATCGCATCCAAGCTATTCAATTACAAACAGGTTTTGCAGTGCCTAGACATCAACCATATTCTACACAACACTGTCACATGTTCATGTGCTTCATCTCCTTTCAAATACAATCCTATCGGGCATGTCAATACCGGCGACGTTTCTATTGTTGAAAATGAAAGCCTCAAAAGTCTTATTTTAAGAGGCCCTAAATACCGGGAAGCCCGTTCCTTTAACTGGCGTCAGAATTTCAGTTTAGTTATGGATTCTGTCGAAGATTATGCCAGACGATGGGCCAAACATGAATAAGTAGAACCAGACACTTTGTCTGAATGGCTGAAAGCCATACGATGTTTCACTCTGTATTTAATGATCCAGAAGTAGTAACTGATCTGGATAGATTACATGACCAAAGTGTACTGGTACCAGCAGACAAAGCCTTAAATAAAATAGTTTTTATTTGTAAGGCACATTACTATAATTGTTTATTAGAAGAACTTGGGTTTAATTCTGGAAATCCTACATACACACGTAGCTCACTTTCAAAGGATGAGATCCTTCAAAATCACGAGTCCTTATTACGCCCATTTGATATACCTACAACGGATACCGATTTCGAGCTACCACATTTATATTGGATACCTAAACTTCATAAAACCCCATATAAGCAAAGATCCAGCAATGTTCCACCAAACCTTTATCTTTACTCCTTACCAAGATATTGACAGCCGTTAAGGAGAAACTTCAACAATACTGTACCGTTGCTTATTCCAGAAGCGGTGTAAATCAGATGTGGATACTTAATCATTCTAAACAGCTTTTAGAAAATTTGAAGGCACACAATTTTTCTCGAATTCACAGTATCAAAACCTATGACTTCTCTACTCTTTACACTACTATTCCACATAAAAAAATAAAAGAAAGACTTGACTTTTCAGCATCATAGACAACTGTTTTTTCACTAAAGGTGGTACCGGAAAATTTAAATATCTAGTGATTGGCTATCAGGATACTTATTTCGTCAAATGCCACTCTGATTCTACACATAAATATACTGAAGTTGATATAAAAACATGCTGGAATTTCTAATAGACAATATATTTGTAATGTTCAGAGACGTGGTCTTTCAATAATTGTGCTCCTTTATTGGCCGACATGTTCCTTTATTCATACGAAGCAGACTTCATTCAGAAACTGCTGAATCAAAAGAAGAAAAAGTTAGCGGTGTCCTTTAATTTGACATTTAGATATTTCGACGACGTTTTGTCAATTAATAATGGCAATTTCATACATATGTCAATGCGATATATCCCAGCGAACTATAAATTAAAGATACAACAGAATCAAGCACACACGCTTCATGCTTGGACATTTTACTTAATATAAACACAGACGGGAAATTAGCAACTAAGCTATACGACAAACGCGACGATTTCGGCTTTCCCATCGTAAATTTTCCACATTTAAGTAGTAATATCCCTCAGTCACCCGCATATGGAGTTTATATTTCACAAATGATCCGATGTGCCGGGGCGTGTACAACATATGAAGATTTCATATACAGAGGTAAACTACTCACTGACAAATTATTGACAGAGGGATATCGAAAACCGCGTTTAATGTCAACGTTCCGCAAATTTTACGGACGGTATAATAGTCCTGTTTGCGACTACTCTGTTTCACCAAGTGAAATGTTGAGTTGCCTTTTCGTTGGCGGTTGTTGAGAATTCTGTACCAATTGTGACGAGGATACACGTGTTTCATTGGACTTGACTGTTGACTCACGGTGGGTGTGACCGGTCGACAGGGGATGCTTACTCCTCCATGGCACCTGATCCCACCTCTTGGGTTTCCAGAGGTCTGTGTTTGTCCATTTTTACCGGATTTGTATCCTGGACATTCTATTGATTTATACTTTGGTGCAATCATGCGGTTGTCTCCACAGATACCTGATTATTTAAAAAGTTGTACACACGCACGATATGGGGACAGAAGGGCACCAAGAGACGACCAAGAAGAAAAAGAAGAGAGAAAGAGACCCTACACCCAATTAAATAGGTAACAAGAACAACAGAAACCGAACACAAGAAATTTAAGCGAAGATCACAAGACGGGACAGAAAAACTGAAAATAGAAAAAGAGAACTTATATAGAGGAATACGACACGTACGATAAAAAGAGAAACAATTGCAAAGAAGAAAAAACAAAGAGGAAAAGACATAGAAAACCGGAAAAGAGGAAAAAAGTACAGGACGAAGAGAAAAATCAAGACACGGAAGGGCGAAGAACGGATACTACCAGACCGAGAGGAGACGACGGACCAAGAAAGGAGAGGAACAAGAAGAAAAAGAAAGGCCAATGAGCCAAAAAAAAGAAGATACAAAAGACAACGAAGAAAAAGAAAAGGGGGCACGGATCGACAAAAGGAATCCAGACCACATAACAAAAGACGAGAAAAGAAATACCCCAGTAGCACGCACACAACCACGCATGACAACCGGATACATCCCCACCCTCCTTCTCATTCCCCCTCACTACTTCCACCCCTCCCCTTTCCCCCTCCTTATTCCCCCGTCCCCAACTCTCACCCTATCCCCCTCTCTCTCTCCCCCCCCCCCCGCTCCCTCCCCCCCGCCCCCTCCCTCCCTTCCACCCCCCTTGGCCCTCCCTCACAATACCCCCTCCTCTTCTCCCTCTAACTCTTTAAACTACTATTCCACATAAAAAAATAACAAGAAAGGACTTGAATTTTCGCAGCATATATAGACAACTGTTTTTTCACTAAAGGTAGGTACCGGAAAAATTTAAATATCTTGTGATTGGGCTATTCAGGATACTTATTTCGTCAAATGCCACTATGATTCTACACATAAATAGACTGAAGTTGCATAATAAAAACATGCTGGAATTTCTAATAGGACAATATATTTGTAATGTTCAGAGATCGTTGGTTCTTTCAATTAATTGTGATCCTTTATTGCCGAATGTTCCTTTTATTCTTACGAAGCAGACTTCATCAGAAACTGCTGTGGGAATCAAAGAAGAACAAAGTTAGCGGTGTCCTTTAATTTGAATGTAGATATTTCGACGTCGTTTGTCAATTAATTAATGGCAATTTCATACATTTGTTCAATGCGATATATCCCAGCGAACTATTAATTTAAAGATACAGACAGAATCAAGCACACACGACTTCATGCTTGGACAATTTTACTTAATCTAAACCACAGACGGGAAATTAGCAATAAGCTATACGACAACGCGACGATTTCTGGCTTTCCCATCGTAAAATTTTCCACATTTAAGTAGTAATATCCCTCAGTCACACGCGATATGGGGAGTTCAATATTTCAAATTGATCCGATGTGCCGGGGGCGCTGATATTACAACAATGTGAAGATTTCTTATTCAGAGGTAAAACTACTCTGATTAATTATTGACCAGAAGGGATATCGAAAACCGCGTTTAATGTCAACGTTTCCGCAAATTTACGGGACGGTATAATAGTCCTGTTTGCGGGGACTACTCTGTTTCACCAACGTGAAATGTTTGAGTTGCCTTTATCTCGTTGGCGGTTGTTGAGAATTCCTGTATCACAATTGTCGACGATGGATACACGTGTTTCATTGGACTTGACTGTTGACTCACCTGGTGGGTGTGACCGACGACGGGATGCTTACTCCTCCATGGCCACCTGATCCCACCTTCATTGGGTTTTCCAGAGGTCTGTGTTTGTCCATTTTTACCGGATTTGTATCCTGGACATTCTATTGATTTATACTTTGGTATCTGATTTTTTTTATATAATCATCTAATCATTGTTATCGTCAGCAATACCACGAGAGTGTGAAAATATCAATAATTTTTGTTGCTTGAAATAGATAAATGTTTGAAAAGAGGTTTGGATACTTCCTTACTTGTAAAATGTCTAATCATGTTGTTTTTTTCTAGGTATCTTCCTGTGTATATCCCGGAAATTGTTATCCGAAAGCCAAAGGACCAGGATGTGATGATTACTTTGGTCAAAACTACAGAGATTTGTGCGAGTATAACGGAATCAACTGTAACTGGATGTACTGTTAATTTGGGTGTAAAAAAGTCACATTCACATTGCCATCACAGATTTGTTATCAACAAGACGATCTTTTAATCTTTGAATAAATGCTCGCTCTCTTTCTCTCTCTCTCAGTCGGGATTTTAAATATGGTTCATTTAAATCATATTTAAAATATATTTTAGTATATATAATATTTTTTATTATTATGTTGAATATTTAAAGAAAAAAACCAATTATTTGATATTTGATCTACTCGTTCAGTAAGAAAACAAGAAATGATAATACTGTGACTTCAGACGAATGCCAGACACATTGCCGCGTGACTCAATTCCTAGACTCACACAATACAATTTGTGTAATATGACAACTTTTACTAAGGACAAGCACGACTAAATCAACACAGAGTATATATATATATATATATATATATATATATATATATATATATATATATATATATATAAATATATATATATAAATATATATATATATAAATATATATATATATATATATATATATATATATATATATATATATTTATATATATATATATATATATATATATATATATATATATATATATGTAACTGCGAAACCCTTAGCAACCGCCATCATAAAAGGATATGTCAGCCATACTGAATCAGTGGAGACAACACACAATGTAACGAGGGCTGTTTATGGAGAAATGGAAATTTATCTATTTAGAATTAAGTGAAAGTTACAGTTGGCATATGAGGAGTTATACAGAAGTGCAGCCTACAAATTGTGGGAGCTTAAAGTGAAATTAGAAGGCTTGGGAGCTTCATCTGTTTGATTTTGTGCGACGACAGTCTCCGGAGAGCATTTCCGAAGTGGGCGTGTCTAAGAAAGGTAGTAACCAGTTAATTGAGAAATTCAAATAATTACAACGGCCAATCACAGTTGCTGACTTATACAAAAATTACATATATATACTCACTTCGGTGAGTCGAACTTCAATAAGTCGCATTTCTCAACATTACGGACTATTGACAATGTCCCGAAAACTGTTTTATGTAATTCAACTTATAGAAATTATTAACAATACCAAAGTTTCGAATGAATATGTGGAACTTTTTCTATTCTTGTATGGTTCTATAGCAGTGATATACAACCCAATAGAATCCTATAGTTATATCAATATATAGGGCTTCAGTGGAATTCCTTTATGTTGAAATCGAGTGAGTCCAACTCCCTTTATAAGTCTCACAGTCTCAATTTGTATAGGCAGAAAAATATGTTATTGAAATTTTCGGTTATCTGGATTTTTTGATATCACGAAATAATAGGGGCGGCCCAATGAATTTCGAGACGAGATTCATTTAAGCAATGAACTTTGGTCAGTTGGCATGCATGTGTTTATGAATGCCAGTTGGATAAAGGCAAATTCCATGAAGTTAGCGCTTCATGATGAATTTGGTTTGTGAAGTTGACATTCATAAGGTCATATTGCCAACTGACAGAAGTTCATTGCTTATATTTATTTATTTTTTCCCAACTTTTCATTTTTTCATTCTTTGAAATTGGAATTCAAATTTACATAAAGAATTTGCACCCATTCTTGTACACACAGTTTCGAAAGTTTATGCAAGGTAATGAAGAAGTGCTAACGCGATTCAAAGAATTTGTCTTTGAGCAGTTGGCATTCATAAGCCCATGAATGCCAACTAGCAGTTCAATGCTTAAAGACACAGCAGTCGGTCTTTCTCTTGATCGTGAGTTTGAGTCCAGCCCGCGGCAGGTTTGTTTCCTGCTTTTCGGACAGTAAAAACCGAGGTTCCGTGTTACAGTAGGTGTCGGCACGCACCATCGCAATGGTCATAAGTGCTGGGCATAGACAAGCCCTTCACCGGCATTTGGTGACGTCTCTATATCAGTGAAATATTCTTGAGTGGGATGTTAAACAACAACAACAACAATAATAATAATAATAATAAGACAAACAAAAATAATTATACCAATGACTAATTGATTCCTTGATTTATATGATTTCAATTCTCAATGTAATTGCTTAGTTAAAACAAAAGGTCCATGGGCCATAACGGTCACCTAAGTGTGCAATTTTATATTTGGTCTTCATTGAGTCATCTTTTCTGATCATGTGCTCTTTTACTTCATAATAATTGATGCTATATAGAGATTCCACAACGAGTGTTTGTTAATAATCATGATTATTTAATTTACAAAATTTGAAAAGACAAAATGTTTACCAATATGAAAATTAACTAATGAGAGTTAGATAAACATGATAATCAACGTACGCGAGTTGTTGAATCTGTTTCTACCATAACTGAATCCGCTGATTGGTCGTACATCACGCCTAGACACTATTGGGTTCGGGTCAGATCGCGTCAAAATAGTGCGTCGCTATAATCTCCAGATTACATCAATATGTCAAAGGCATATCGTTAGAGACTGCAAAAACTGACCTCCCGACTTTTCCACTTTTTGCCCCGAAAACTCGTTTTCACTTGGCGAGTCTAAAAGTCGATAATTAGCAACTTTTCGCCTCGAAAAGTCGTTAATTAGAGTTTTTTACTTTTCGCCTTGACAAGAGAAAAATCGCTAATTAGCCTGTTTACAGGACGAAAAAGTTGCTAATTAGCAAGTTTTCGACTGTTTGATTTACCAAGCGAAAAGTAGCTAGTTAGCGATTTTTCGGAGTGAAAACTTGCTTATTAGCGTGTTTTCGGGACGAACAGTCACTAATTAGCGAATTTTCGAAGCCGAAATGGCAGCCATCATACTTTCCCTCCAAATACTTTAATCACCAACTTTGACTGGCGACAACTGGTCTGGTGAAACTTCATGTACAAACATTTACAGTAGTAGTACGGGCTCGGCCAATGAGATATATTCAGCCTCGTTGGTTATATGTTTAACTACCTGCAACTTCGTTTATAACACCACTTGAGAGTATTTTTTTAGATTTTATATTTGAGTTCTAAAACATCATACTTACATTTACTTACAAAAGACACAAACGGGAAATTGGCAATTAAGCTTCACGACAAAATGCGACAATTTCGGCTTTCCCATAGAAAATTTTCTAAATTTAAGTAGTAATATCCCACAATCATCCGCATATGGAGCTTATATTTCAAAAATGATCCGATATACCAGTGCGTGTTCAACATATGAACATTTCATATATAGATGTAAACTACTCATTGGCAAATTATTGAGAAAGGGATATTGAAAACTGCGTTTGAAGTCAACGTTCTGCAGATTTTATGGTCGGTATAATAGTCTTGTTTGCGATTACTGTTTCACTGAGTAAAAATATTAAGTTTTCTTTTCCTTGTCGAATGTTGAGATTTCTGTACCAATTGTGACGAGGATTCACTGCTCACGTATTTCATTTGGTCTAGACTGTGGACTCACGGCCGGTGTGACCGGTCGACAGGGGATGCTTACTCTTCCATGGCACCTGATCTCACCTCTTGGTTTCCAGAGGTCTGTGTTTGTCGATTTTTGCCAGATTTGTATATATCCTGGACGTCCTAAGGAATTATACATTGGTATCCGAGATTTTTTTTATTTAATAATTTCACAATTATATATTATTA
Source organism: Atrina japonica (assembly GCA_030159075.1). Lineage (NCBI taxonomy): Eukaryota > Metazoa > Mollusca > Bivalvia > Pterioida > Pinnidae > Atrina > Atrina japonica. The sequence goes on along the minus strand of BROG01000580.1, from coordinate 65,689 downwards.
TTATAAGAATGAAATGCATTGACATTCGATGTAATAAACATATTTAACACACGAAAGTACGGCGTTTTGTTCTCTGGACAGCTGTCAGTACAACATTTACGGATAAAGTATTCCATAGGAATAACAAAAACATAAATCTAATTCATTTTACCTGTTAATGATTACACTTATCAAATGCCACAAAGTGCCAGTGTAAATCAAGGTCTGAATTTAGAGAATTCAGCACTTCCAGTTCATTGTAGTTCTAACGAAATCCTCAAGCTAGTACGTGAACTAAACAAGTCAAGAGAAGATATTCAAAAATTTGAAGGAAACCCTTTGGATTATCATAGATTTATACGACTCCAAAATATGTGTTAATACTGATTCTTATGAAGAACGTTTAAACTTTCTGCTACAGTATAGAGTTGGGGAAGCACGCAAAATTGCAACAGAATACTCACACATTAATGCAGAATTCGGTTACAGAGCAGCGACGAATCCAAAGACAGATATGGTGAGCCAGATATAACAGCGCAGGCATTTGTCAAAAAGGCAATAGATTGGCCTGATAGTGCAAAGGCCTGAGATGCGTATGGTACCTTCCTGAGTGTCTATTTGCAGTTGAAAATATGGAAGCAGCTAGAGTTTTAGAAAACTCAGAAAACTTAACAAAAAGCCAATATATTACCTACACGAAAAATGAAGAAATATGTTTTTGCGATCTGAAGGAAAAATGTCAGATAGTGAAGTTTTACCACTTAGATACTTTTGTTCGCAAGGAAGCAAAAAACGCAACAGATTCAGGAACCAATGCAACATTTTGTTTAGATAGTGTTGCATATTCTCCTAGCATTGAAGAGAGAAAAACTAAACTGAGTCTTGTAACTATGGGACAAGAGAGTGTCCAAGTGTGTTGTGTCATTTACAGTTTAGAAGTTAGTGATTTAAATGGTGAAAACACCATAGAACTACCACCTGTATTTACGCAATCTTCATTACCACTGTCAAGAAAGGGTGTCATTTCTACGGAAGATGTAAAGTAGTGGTCGTACTTACGTGACATTGATTTGAATACGACTGACTGTAATGTTGGACTTTTGATTGGAGTGAATGCACCTAAGGCAATGGAACCTTGGGACGTTATTCCCAGCTTCAATAATGGTCCTTTTGCAGTGAAAAGTTTACAGGGCTGGGTTGTAAATGGACAGCTGCAAGTTACTCAAAAATTTGAAAACCAAACGTCTGTATCTGTCAGTAGTATAGATGTAAAACAGTTGAGAGGAACAGATTCATTATCAGTTCAATAATGATTTCAGCAAGAGAACAATCGATGACGTTCATGAGATATCTAGAGAAGATAAACAATTTTTGGATAAAAGTTTCTAGTTCAATCCGCCATGAAGACGGTCACTTTGTTATAGAACTTCCGTTCAGGAAAGAAAATGTGAGCTTACCAAACAGAAAACAAGCTGAACAAAGGTTAATGACTCTTGTCAAACGTTTCTATCATAATGATAACTTTTACAACGATTATTGTGATTTCATGAAGATTATAGATAAAAGTTTTGCCACCGAAGTACCTACCGAGGAAATCAAAAGAAATCATAATGGAAAGGTGTAGTATCTAACACATCACGGAGTTTATCATCCTAAGAAAAGGAAACTTTGAGGGGTTGATTGTGCATCAAGTTTCAAAGGTTCTTCTTTTAATGACAAGCCCTTATCTGGACCAAATCTTAGCAATACGCTTTTAGGTACATTGCCGAGATTTCGACAAGGGAAGGTTGCAATCATGGGCGATATTGAGAGCATGTTTTACCAGGTCCGTGTACCTAATCAAGATTCTAGTTTTCTTAGATTTCTTTGGTGGGAAAACGGAGACACAAGTAAGCAAGTCACAGAGTATCAGATGACCGTACATTTGTTCGGTGCTTCATCATCACCCAGTTAAACCAATTGCGCCCTGAGAAAAACTGCCACAGATTGTGATGCTGAGGTAATCAATACAGTTTTAAGGAACTTTTATGTTGAAGACTGTCTCAAGTCAGTTAAAAGTATTAGTGATGCTATCAGCTTGATCAAAGAATTGCAAAATTTGTTGGCTAGGGGAGGATTTCGCATCACAAAATGGATCTGCAACGACAAAGATGTTATGATGTCAATACCAGTTTCCGAGAGGGCAAAGAAAGTTATAGGTTTTGACTTAGACATAGACAACCTCCCAACGGAGAGAGCATAAGGAGTTCAATGGTGCGTGCACTCCCATGTGTTTAGTTTCAAATTAGAAGTAAAAGAAAAACCCATTACAGGACGAGGAATTTTATTTATGGTAAGCAGTGTGTTTGATCCATTGGGATTCTTAGCACCATTTGTGTTGAAAGCTAAATATTTACATACCGACTGTCATTTCCTTCATTGCAAGTATATAGAACGATGTATTCATATTTCAATAACACAAGTCGGTCGTCGCGTGACCCAAGCGTTTAACCGCTTTACTTTTTGGCGTAGGAATACATTGACCATGTATTTGTCGGACAAGTCTTCTCTGAACATATGAATGAATCAATAAAGAATAAAATAGCACAAATTCATTTCGTATTTTTATTTAATAGTAAAAGCCATTCAATACCACAAAACAAAACAAGACTAGGCCTGCATCTGAGCACACTGTACATGCCCATATTGAGATAGATCTAGGTCATGTTATGAAAAGAAACAGAAAAAAGGAGAGTTAGGTCTAATGCAATTTTTTCAAGCATCTCTGATAAACAGTTTGCTTTGCCGTCACCATAATTCCTGTTGGAAACAATTTGTCACTCGCATCATGTGAAATCGGCTCTCACTCCACCTCAAATCCTGTAATTTAGGCTACTTCTCAGGTCCATCTTGTTTTTCATAACCTGTAATGTTAATGCCGAGCATAAGCAGTGTTCATAGGTTTCTCAGTAAATTGACGGGGTACTCTTTATTATATATTTCGACCAATCGTGTTCGCATTATGAAATATATGCTGGTAAATACTGGTCTGAATTGACCTACATAACATGTAATATGGACCTATTATACCTTGTAGGCCTACACGGATTTTCCATAACGAAGGTGTCGATAATTATATTTTAAACAGACAAATAAAAGTTTGTTATTTCACAATATAATCTGCATTTGTCTTGTTTCAATTGATCTGAAGGATTTGCTAGTGGGCTAGCCTATACAGTAGGCCTATACTGAAATACTTAGGAAAACATCACCGATACGGCATTTCCCAGCTGATTCAGCGATTGGTAAAAATGTAAAGTAGAATGGCTACCTCCAGTTTTCATGAACGAATATTAGCAGTCACACTCAAACTTTCTGTGGTATACCCCACTGATAAAATATCAGAATTAAAAAAAATTGTTGTAAACAACGATCATCTGTTGCTATCCAAATCGCACATGGTAGGCCTATCAGCCATTTACACACTGCCCACTTCGGGCAATTCTCTTCTGACACATTTAACACGCCACTATTAAATGGTCGAATATTAATAATCGCGAACTAAATCTGAGCAAAAAGGTTTTCAAAATTGTCTGTATCACTAGTTTCATTCAAAATGATAAAAAAAGAAATTAAACATAACTGTCAAAACAGCTGTTGAGCTATTACGTCATATGAAAACACACCACATAAAGTCAGTATTCTGGAATGAATTTAGTATTCTGTCCAGTTACACCAAATTGCTGATGCAAGTGAATACGGGTATGGGACTGTTTTATATTTACGTTTGAGGAACACAATTGACAAAATACATTGTTCTTTTCTTCTCGTGTAAGCCCTTTAAAAAAACAACAATCTCACGACTAGAACCAACAGTCTGTACGCACATACACGATGTTGAAAGCAGAATTAGATATTCACATAGATGAAACCGTATTTAGGACAGATAGCATGGCTGTACTGCGTTACATTGCAAATGAAACTTCACGTTTTCATGTTTGTTGCAAATAGATTGGCTGTTATTCACGAAGGATCGAAGCCTGAAGAATGGCATTATATTAACACTAAACTCAACCCTGCAGATAACGCATCAAGAGGACTTTCTGCCAATGAAATGTTAAAGCATGAGCACTGGACTATATCTCCGAAGTTCTTGTGGAATAACGTTGATAAATGACCAGCAGTTCCAGCTGAAATTTCTTCGAAATTAACAGATGATGACCTTGAAATAAAAACATTATCAGTTGAGGTCAAAGAATGTAATACCAAGGAGTGTATTGACAAACACATAAGGTATCATTCCTCTTGGTATGATCTAAAGAAAGTTGTGGCATGGAATTTTAAAATTCGCAAGGAACTGCTTCATGACAACGAACGGAACTCGCATGCTTTCAAAGTTGATTCATCACGACACGTTGGGTTTATCTCACATCAAGAACTAGCCGAGGCCGAAATAGCTGTCTCATCCTATGTACAGCAGCACTCATTAGCTAAACTAAAAACGCTCAAAGAAAAACATTCACGTGTTAGGCGAAGCAGTTACATACGGAAACTTGACCCAGTTAAAAAGACGGACTTTTCGTTTGGGGTAGACTACGTAGAGCCATCATTCCAGGAGTAAACATCCAAATATACCACCAAAGAATCACCACGTATCTCTGTTGATTCTTAGACAGATCCACCAAGATCTGAAGGATAGTGGTAGAAATTATATGTAAACAATTTTGAGACAAATATTGGTTGGTTCATGCACCATCTGCGATTCGAAAGGTCATATCAAGGTGTACAATATGTCGTAGGCAAAGAGTTCATGTAGGAGAACAGGAGATGGCTTGCTTACCAAAGGATCGCTTGATTTCAAATGAACCACCGTTCACAAAGGTCGGTGTTTACTATTTTGGACCAACTGAGGTGAAACAGAAACGCAATTGTGTCAAGCGACACACACACATATATATATATATTCACGTGTTTAGCAATTCGGGCTGTACATGTACAGGTAGCAGCTTCTCTTGATACCAGCTCCTATATCAACGCACGTTGAGACAATAGCACCAATTTTGTTGGAGCTGAGCTGAAGGCCATCAACGAATGGAACCTTTCTCAGATCCAAGATTCTATGCTACAAAAGAATATTATTGATTGGGAATTTAATCGGCCTGGTGGATCTCATCATGGTGGTGTGTGGGCAAAACTCATCAGATCGATTCGAAGAGTAATGAATAGTGTTATGGGACAACAGCTTGTAGATGACGAGGGGCTCAAAACACTTATGATACAATAGAATCAATTCTAAACGGACGGTCTATAACAAATGGCTCTGATCATTATAGAGATTTACAAGCTTTGGCTCCAAATCACTTATTGTTGATGAATACAAAAACAAATTTTCTACCGGGTGTCTTCAAGAAATCGGACACTTATAGTAAACGTCGTTGGAGACAAATTCAGTATATGGCGAATCTTTCTTGGAATCGTTGGGTGAGAGAATATTTACCACTTCTTCAAGAGACAACAATGGTGTGATATAAAGAGAAACATGGAAGTCGGTGGTGTTGTGTCGATCTTAACGCACCTAGAAATTCGTGGGCTATGGGTGTCGTTTTGGAAACAATTTCAGATAATCTAGGATTTGTGCGTCAAGTGAAAGTTAAAACTGCAACCAACACCTTGATACGACCGATTGACAAGTTGTGCCTCATCCTTGAAATGGACTCGGTAAAACGAACATTTCAAATATTGTGTATTTTTCTACGAACACATATTTGATAAGACAATACCTGTCAAATAACTTACCGTATTTTATCTACTTTTGTCTGTATGTTATGTCTCGTTAATTTGTAATTGTGTCACATTACGCTCCACAATTAGGGGGCTGGGTTGTGCGAGTGAATTTGCACATTTGAATTTAGCACCCTTATTCAAAGCTACACAATATTTGTATATTGCACGTGCTATAGGTGTAGAAACACGTGTCACAACCATTTAGTTACCCGAGCTGAAAGAATAACATTTTTTTTATTGTTTCGCTGGAAATATATTGTATTGATTGGCTGAAAATGAAGAGAAACTTATTCGGTAAGACATTTGTCCTTTCTAGCAGATGCCATTCATTTATTTTTTTTATATTAATTGTAATTCGAATGTTTACATTTATCATTGTGTTTATAATATGCAAGTTAGTACTACAGTGTAGTTATTTCGGTATATTGTGTTTCTGTTGTTATATACAAAAGATATATTTACTTAAACGTTTGTTTTTTATTACTATAATAGAGTAAACATTCACGATACATTTTTTGTGAATTAGTCGTAAGCTGTTCAGCTCATAACATATTTCGAGCGTAGAACTCTAGTGTTTTCTATAATATTTTTCTGAATAGCATTGTATTTTAAATGTGTAAATTTCTTACGCTTAAAATTTATTCACGGAAGGTAACTCTGGTTACTAGAGTAAGCTGTCATTGTTGTTTGTTTTATTGTTATTTCAGTATAAGTAAACTTAAGTATTGATATTGTTTGATTCACGGAATTTACGGCGTTTCGTTCTCTGGACAGCTGTCAGTACACCATCCATGGAAAAAATTTGTTTGAATTACAGTGTAATGATTTTTATTAGTTAAAATGCAAGTAAAAATACTTTTATTTCTCAAAAAGAACATGCAGTCGATAACAAGAGGGCCTAAATCGCTCACCTGAGAACCATCTACAAATGTGGAAAGAAGACCAAGAAGAATATGTACATGTAGGCTGATCTGGCCAAGAAACATAAATATTGCTGTTTTAAGAAATTCACCAAAAACTCTAGAAATCATAATTTGGCAAAATTCTTGCACAAAAACATTTCTTCAACTATATACAAGTAAAAAATGCAACATTGTGAATGCAAGGGGCGATAATTGAGGAAATCATGCAAAAATTAATGAAAATGACATATAGTCTGAAAAGACCTCAAAAACACGTCAAAAATTATTATTTCGATTTCTATGAAAAATACAAACTTAAATCATACATCCATGTAGCTCACTCACAAACTTTTTACAATTTATGTAGTGGTTCTGACGAAGATTTTAAAAGAGGGTACCTTAAAGGATCTATTCTGCCTCGCCATGGATCCATCCCTAGGCCAATCTGGCTGAAAACTATAAACTTGGAAATGGACCTTCAGCACTTGCTTCCTGCAAAGTTTCGTCAAAATTCCTTAAGTGGTTTCAGAGAAGAAGTTGAAAATATAAAAAGTTTACGGACGCCAAACAGCGTACAGTGAATGATCAAAATAGCTCACTTGAAACTTTGGCTCAGGTGAGCTAAAAACGAGCTAAATACGAAAGAGAGAAGGTGAGATTACACGAAAAATCGGGGCAAGAATTCAACCTAGAGAAAAATCAACATTTAATTAATTTTTTTTCAACAATTTCATTACCAAATGCAACATTTTGACCGCATTTTAGTATGTCTTCGGGTTGTACACAATCACGTTAGCGACCTCAATCCTTAATTCCCATAGCTGAAATTGTTAAACAATCTGCAGTGTCCATAACACAAATTTCTAAACTTTCCAAACTTTAAAGATTGCCGCCCGATTCTTATCAGTTGAAGATCACATTCCAGTGAACATAGCTTGTAGTGTCCTGAACGTCTGAATGAGAACTTCACAGCCTGGTGCCGAGATCAGGGGATGATTCAAAAGTATAAACTATGCAGTATACAAGTAAATATAAAGTACACGATGTTTTTTTATTATGTAGTTTTTGATACTCTCATGAATCCCTATGTTTCGTAACTTAAAAGGCAATTAATTGTCACTTGGTAATATCACAGAGCATTACGCTCAGTCACAGGTTCTATTAAGCGTACTTAAAAATGGGTTTATGAGTAGGCCCCTAGATTATCCAAAGATGATTATGTAGCCTATCGGTAATTTTACTATCCAGGACAAATGGGCAGATTTTTCCTGACTGAAAATTTGACTTGGCACGGGTGACGGGAGATGTAAACCTCGAACACTGAGACACTATCGGACAACTATACTTCAACATGACTCTTAAATTTAGACTTCAGCTGCAATGACATGCGAAAGAGTTCTCTCTTTCAACAACAATATCAATACTAGTCTTCGATATCCATGTGCACGTTGAAAGTAGATCCTATTGTATGTTAAAATGTTTCGAGTGTATAAGCGACTTTGAGTATCAAAATTATCATTTTAGTTTAGTTTTAAGCCTTAGTTACAGTGCACTATATTGCTTCGAAACTGTAGAAATGTTGTGAAGGGTTAATTCTGCATGATCCCTATATACCGCTGAAAGTTAAAATGTTCAATGCTATAAAAAATAATTTTCGATACATAATATCAACAAGAAGATATTCCAGAGGGATCTTAACACCCACCATGAAATGTTCTATGTCTGACCTTATCTCTTATTTTGTGTCTCAACACTGAATTTGAACTTAAATCCATATTTCTGTGAAATACTTTTTTCACAAGATTATAGCAAATCTGAACTTGAACTGAACATATTACATTTCAAGAGAGACTGGAATGCAACATGGCTAACAGGTGTACAACTTGGATTAAGATCTCTCTGAAAATGTAATATGCACATCTAGAGCTCAGGGGGAACCTCCATAATCAATTTCTAAAAGATTCCTTCAGTACATTCTGAGAAATATATACTTCCATTGTCAAAATCCAAGATGGCCAACTGTCAGCCATGTTGGAATCCAATCTCTCTGAAAATGTCATATGAACAACGAGACCTCACGGGGAACCTTCATATCCAATTTCAAGGAAATCTCTTCAGTCCTTTCTGAGATATAGCAATTACAAAATTCCTATAGTCAAAATCCAAGATGGCCACCTGTCAACCATGTTGGATTCCATTCTCTCTGAAAATATAATATGCACAACTAGATCTTAGGGGGAACCTTAGACCTTGATGTCAAATTTCAATGAGATCCCATCAGTACTTTCTGAGAAATAGTGGTAACAAACATCCTTTGGCCAAAATCCAAGATGGCCACCTGTCAGCAATCTGAAAATGCAATATGCACAACAAGATCTTAAGGGTCTTGATGTCAAATTTCAATGAAATCCAATCAGTCTTTTCTGAGAAATAGCGGTAACAAACATCCTTTGATCAAAATCCAAGATGGCCGATGTCAGCCATGTTGGATTCCGATATCTCTGAAAATGTAATATGCACAACTAGACTTCAAGGGGAACCTTCATGTCAAATTACAAGATCCCTTCAGTCCTTTCTGAGAAGCAGAGGTAACAAACTTCCATTGGTCAAAATCGAAGATGGCCGCCTGTTGGCCATGTTGGATTCTTATCTCTCTGAAAATGTAATATGCACAACTAGACATCAAGGGGAACCTTACTGTCAAATTTCAAGGAAATCCCTTAAGTCGTTTCTGAGAAATAGCGGTAACAAGAATTGTTCAGGACAAACGGACTGACTATGGATGGACCAGGGATGCAGGGCCATATGAATAACCCACCATCTGTTGATTGTGGGCTAAACATTTTCAGAAGACAACAAAGCTCGCTGCAGATGGGTGTAAATTTTCAAAATAGATGTTTTGCATACAGATGTCAGGTTTCAAGGTCATGGCTGGTAAATATTTTGATTCCTTTGGCTCAGGCTACACCTTTTGAAACATAGGTCAAAGTCCAACAAGGTCACTAGGTCAAACGTCAAGGTACCAAATGAAAGCTCTGGTCATAAGCAATCTATATGTGAAATATTCAAGCCCTATCCCTTATGGTTTAAAAGACAAGGTTGTGTTTTAAAAAAAAGCAGGTCAAAGTCAAGGTCATTAGGTCAAAAGTCATGTTACATTATGAAAACTCCGGTCATAAGGAATTTATATGTGAAATATCAAAGTCATGTCACTTGCAGTTAAAAAGTTATAGGCCAGTTTGAAGCTTTGTCTACGGATGCCGACAAAGACAATAACAACAACCCTGTATGGCATTAGCTCTCCAGACTTTTGTCGCGGTCAACTAAAAATTACAACAAATTTCTCTGCAATGTGACTGAATCCTCTACTAAATTGTCTTGTTATGTGACTGTAGAAACATTCTGTCATGAAGATAAAGTTATTTAATAGAAAACATTTTGTCAAACATGCAATAAATAAACAAACAATGTCTCATAAATATAAATCTAGGATTTACAGGAATGAATCCAAGCATGATGAGAGGTGTGGTAGAGAATATCCTTTCACTGTAAACTTTGAGTGCTGAAGGTTCATGTCATGTGCTCAGTGACATCTGCAGAGAAGAGATACCTATACTACCCTTATGTCATTCCACTGGATTGACTCCTGTATGCACAAGAAGTATTTCACACTTTGTCTTTCACTGTGGATTTTTGCACCTGAGTATTTATTTGGCATCGATCATTAATACATTCCTCTCTGTTTTGTCCCTTAAGTCTATGCCTGTTAGCAGCAAACCAATCATATCCCATGTTGGCTGTATCTTTAATAACTGGAAGTTCTGTTAATGATGCTAGCCAACCAAGTCCTACACCTCTGTACAAAGCTCTGACACCATCCATTTTGGAGTGAATCTAAAGAGATAAATAGGAAAATTGTCATTCATTATTTCAAGCTTATCTAAGCATTGAACTATGTATACAGCAGTGAGATAAATGTTGGTACATGTACGTTTTATAAAACCAAATTTTTTTCAATACATTCATGGAGAATTATATCTAGAGCAGCTTTGATCAAACTTGCATCAAAATCCCAAAATATCTAACACTGTGTATTTGCTTACATGTACAATGTTAAAATTTTGTAATTTCAAAATTTAGCAATTTTGATAGAAAAATAGGTTCTTTACATGTTTGTCATTAATGGTTTACAGTGAAAACTATTGAAATTGAATATAAAATGACTATGAAATATTTGTTTGAAAAATTGATGTTTTTTTTTAATAAAATACATTTATATAGAGAAAGATAAAAAGTTTCCTCGCTTTGGTCACCCTGCTGAAATTCTATTTGAAGAGAAATACAGCAAAGCTTTGCAAAGGACAGAAGTGAAAATTGGGTGACTATCTAATGGTTCAATACTTCATTATATTTCAGTCAAAGATATAAATAATAGTAATTAAAATACAACATTCAATTTTCAATAAATAATAGCTGTGAAGTCGGTAACATCAGTTTTACATATGAATATGTTGAGTAGTTTGTGTCTACAGTCTGCCATAAATTTCACACAATGAACATGTGAGCCTGACTGAATATAAAATAGAGGAATTCTGATGCAAAAGAAAAAATAAACTCTTTTTAGTGCACTGGAACATTGAGAAGCATTGTGGGCTATTTCATTTCCTTAACACATGCAAGTATACAGACCTCTTTCTATAGTCTTCAAGGGGCTGATAGTTGGCCAAATTCCCAATGCAAAATACATGTGTTTTTTCCAATTTCAGGGATTTTCACACTTTTTTAAATGGGGCCTGGGTCTTTTGAATTGGGAATTTTAGCCATTATATATTTAAATTGGGAAATCTAGAAATACATGAAAACTACATGTGCAATGTATGTGAAAATACTAGAATATCTTCATATTTATTGTCATTTGACTTCAATTGGGAAATTTCAACTGCAAACTAGGAAAAAATGCATTGTTTTTGCATTGAGAAAAAAAAGGGCCTTATTTCAGTCCTGTATGATAGGGTGGAAAATGATTGAATTTGATGAAGTATAATCCTAATGTGATTTAAAGGCTGCGCCATAATGAAAAAAGAGATTCCATCACATTTATATTTACATGTATGCAAACATTTTTCCTAATATGATACAAATTCACAATAAAATTCTCAATTTTATTGCCTGCTGCATATTCCCAAAATTGGCAGAAAAAGGTCTGGTATACATGTACCTACATGTACTTGACAAAAATACCATGGCTGTCACCATTAACATCATAGCTGACCATTCATTCAACTTCTCCCTCAAAGAAAAGTTGTGGAATCATACAAATTCTTGGGATTTTCTTTGATAAAACGTGGATATTTCTTAGGCAAACCATTATGATACATGTGCTTTTTTATGCAAAGTCACGCCTTAACTATGAGCTGTCCTGTATTAAACGATAATTCTCAACACAACTGTGTGACTGGTATGTGGGGTATAATTTACACAAAGAACTTTTCATCTTGTATTAAGTGTACATTTTGTACATTTACAGTACCAAATTGTTTATAGAATTTTCAGAAATCAGGGAAAATTAGAGTTTTTCCTCAACCACATAACAGGGAGACTTACATGTACATGTAAAGTTAAATGCTAAATTCTGTCTCCCAATTTTCTGAGATTGGTGATTCCTGAAATGTACAAATTAATACATAGATAAACATGATTAATACAACATCCTTTACCACTTTACACTGTATTTGGTGATTGCTACATTCGTGTATACCTGTTTATCTGGCCCAATGACATGCATGTTTCCCATTGCCTCCTGGAATGTGATTCCCATATGATCCTGTGGTCGATATTCACCCTTTGTTATGTCTACAAAACTGACCTTATTATCTTTGTTCAAGTATGACTTTAAGAAATTGATTTCAATCATACACAATGGGCATTCACCATCATAAAGCACCTACAATGTACAATGTGAACAGATACATGTAATAACATGGCTTACATAATGTACAAGTAATCCATTACCAGTACATGTAGTACCAAAATAACAGATCTCTAAACTATTACTGCAAGACTGAAGTGACTTGCTTCTCATTTCTACATTCAAATGTACTACAGGAGAGAGGGAGTATAGAAATGAACCAGTTTTTTTCCAGATCTTTTGACAACAAGGACTAAATAAATAAATGTAGAAACAGGCTATTATCACAAAACAATTCATAGAGAACCAGAGAACATAGTGTGAAACTATTGGAAATGTCAGGAAAGTAAATATTCAGAAGTAACTGTTGGAACATGGTAATCAGTCTAGTCTCATTCAGGATAACCATGTCATCAGTTTTCATTTGGAATATACAGACTTGCTGATCAGGAAGTTTCCTGAGTGTTTCTCCAATCGGTTGAGATATATTCACTAATTGCCAATAAAATTTATACAAGAGGGGCCTCATTCACTAACTCACTCACCTGAGAATCATCTACAAATGTGGAAAGAAGACCAAGACAAATATGTAGGCTGATCTGGCTAAGAAACATAAATATTGCAGTTTGAAGAAATTTATAAATATATCTAAAAATTACAATTCAAATTAATTTTAGCACATAATCATTTCTTCACCTTTATACAGGTAAAACACATGAAATGAATGCATCAAAGAAATCATAAAAAATGAATAAAAATGACAGTCTGAAAAGAACTAAAATGCATCAGAAATGAATATTTCAATTTAGCCAAAAAATACAACCTTGAATCATACATCCATGTTGATCACTCAGAAACAAGCCATTCTGAATTCACCAATGGTTCTTGAAGAGATTTTCAAAGAGGGGTACCATTTGCAACTTACTTTGTCCCAACCCCTTACTTTGATCTACCCCTAGGCCAATCAGGCCCAAAAACAAAAATCTGGTAGAGAACCTCAAGTACTTACATGTACTTCCTATATAAAATTTCATTAATCCTTTGTGTCATCTTGAAATACAGGCTGATATTATGAACGAATACCCCCCTCCCCGCCTTTTTTTGCAGTCTTAAAAAAATTGTGTACAAAAAGATTCTTTCACCAAATTACTGGTAAAACACATGAAATGAATGCATCATAGTGAATACAAGGGGAGATAATCAGAGAAATCATGAAAAAATGAATGATATAGTATGAAAACATTGTATTTTGCCCCAGCCTGGATCCAACCCCGGGCCAATCTTGAGTTTTTGCTTCCTGGCAACTTTATATACTATATAAAATAAATATATGACTATAAGTACATATATAATTATCTTTTTGATAATTATTTTTTACAATCATTAGCAATATAACACAATTAACGCTTGATTTTACAATGAGGTAAAAGTTAAAATTTGGGACAAAATTCTATACTACGCATGAAGCAGTGGTGGCAGTGGTGTAAGCCAAGATGAAGAGATATTATAAGAAGTGGTGCACCATTTATCATGCATGTAATGTAGTAGTATACAAATAAATAAATATCTTTTTGAAGCGTGATACTATATGAAAAACTCTAAAGAACTCTGAAAAATTCTAGATTTTTGGGAGGTTTAGTGGGTGTTAGTTACTTGCATTTGCCTAATATTAATTAACTCAATACAAACAACTTAATTACAGTAAAACTTGCTTTAGCGACCACCTGTGTATAAAGACCATTTTTTGCTGTCCCCAATAGTGTACAAGTCAACCTCCATATAAAGACCATCTCCCTATAAAGACTAGATTTGTGGTGTCCCTGTCTTTATATACAAGTTTCACTGTATATGTACTCTTTTATTTTATAGATTTATGATAGAAATAATATAACTTGAGTTAACCTACTTATAGACGGTTTTTCATTATTTTGATCAAACTCTTGTTCCTAATAAGTCTTGAACTTTTTATCTAATTATTAATCTTTGGTAAATTGATTCTTTTTTTAATTCATTGATCATTTTATATCACTTTTTTATCAGCCATTTTTATACCTGTCGTTTTCAAAATATATAGCCGAGTCCTTGTTTCAAGATGGCGCCTGCTACTATCGTAAATATATAACAAGAGGCTCAATGGGCCTCAACAGTCACCTGAAAAAAATTTCGAGTCAAGTTTAGTTAAAATTAGTCCATTGTTTCTTGAGAAGTCAAAAATGTCTAAACTTTAACAAAAAACTTATACTTTCTGTCTACTTACATGTGTTTGTGACCTTGACCCCATGACTTTGAAATTTTGTCAAAATGATAGATAATTTCTAACAACTTACTGATATATCTTTGTATACAAATAATCAATCAGTTTTAAGCTATTTTTGAGAATATAACTGTACCCTATGTTATTCAAGTGTCCCCTAGTGGACCGTTTTTTGACAGATTTAGTTTTCATTTGCAAACATTGTAGATACTGACTGTATAATCATGCATACAAAAACTTGAAAGCCATATGACCATTGGTTCATGAGAAGAAGATTTTTAAAGATGCCCAGTTTAGTTCCTTTCTGGGGCCCCTATGGGTTCTAGCCCCTATTCATTTGCAAACTTCATGAAGCTTCACATGGGGATGCTATATGCCAAGTTTGGTTAACTCATCAACCCCTGAAAAACAGTGGACTCTTCTATAAATTTATTACTTAGACCAGTCCAAATATGTCTTAAGGGGTGAATGGGTTAAGATTGGTCCACTGGTTCTTCAGAAGAAGTCAACAAGAGGGTCAATGGGCCTTAGTGGTCACCTGACAAAATTTCAAGTCAAGTTTGGTTAAAATTAGTCCACTGGTTCATGAGAAGAAGTCAAAAATGTCTAAAATGTGACAAAAGCCTAATACTTTCTGCACACTTAGGTGTCTGACCTTGACCTTTGATTCCATGACTTTAAAATTTTGTCAAAATGATCCTTAGTTAATTCCTAACAACTTTCTCATATATACAACTGTACTCTATGATATTCAAGTCACCGCTCCCCTTTTTCCAGATTTCCTTTTTATTCACAAACATTGTAAATACTGACTGTAAAATAATACATACAAAATTTGAACCTGCATTACTGAAGCAGCCACTAGTGGCTCATTTATGAACAGATTTCATTTTCATTTGCAAACTTGGTAGATACTGACTTAACAATCATGCATACAAAATTTGAAAGTTATCTGATCATTGGTTCATGAGAAGAAGATTTTTAAAGATGTACCAAGTTTGAGTCCTTTTTGGGCCCCTATGGGTGCTAGCCACTATTCATTCACAAACGTTATGCAGCTTTACATGGGAATGATACATGCCAAGTTTGGTTAAAATTGGTCCACTGAAAATAGTGTATTCATTCAGTGTAAAGAATTGGATATCATTGATGATTAAATTTTTATATATCCAGCTGATAATAACACAATGTAGGGAAAATCATATAAATTTTGATATACATGTAATACAAATTTTGTTCATATTCATACATACAATGTAATTAGAAAATGCAAATCAAAATCTATTTACTGATATGTAGGTCAAACACTTTTGAGATAAAATGAAAAAAAAATTGAGTCAAAAGCTATGAAATTCAAAATTTACAGACAAATTCAGTGCAGATCTATGATTTGAAGTTAGAGGGAAGGAAGATTATGATGTTGTTTTGCCAAGCGCAGCGAGGAGCGAAAATTTTGGTAATTTATTTTTATTATTTTTCTAACTTCTTATTTAAAAATTCAGCGAAACCTTGCTATTAAAATCACGTATCTGCAACTGACTCCAAGTGATCTGATCAGTGAGGTGGTCTCTTAAGTTTAAGGTTCTGTACTGATTCAACATTAATTAAGAGACTGGAAATTCATGGTCTTAATTGAGAAGTTGTATTCTAAGTGAGGTGTTCTTTAGGTGTGGTTTCACTCTATAGACCCTTTTATGTTAACTGACTTTGAGGGGCAAAATGATACAGATACCTGTAAAAACATAGATATTGTTATAGTAACCGATTGTTTCTTTATGTCATTTTACGGGAATCTGTATTATTTTGCCACTTAGAGTAACAGAACCGCAGTTATTGTGAAAGGGTCTATAGAGGTTTTAATAATTTTTTGTCAAATTCTGGGCTTTTATTTTTTATTAGAGTTTATTTTAATTTACTGTACATATAATAAATCCATATCATTTGGCAAGATGGAGTCTTACAAACACCTTTCTTGACTTGACTTTGACTTTTAGGTAATAAAGCATAACATTAAAATAACACTGACTAGAGTAATTGTATCTACTTGTTGTCATATGTAAGAGACTATTCTCTACATAAAAAATGTGAAGTGATGCGAGCCAAAATTTTTTAAACATTAATTAATTTTCACCATAACTTTGGCACCAAGATTATTTATTTTCTTGCTCGGCGAGGACAAATTATTTATTTTCAAGGCCAGAATATTTATTTCCAGAATCTGCCAGACTCAGTCCCTTGTATTCGGGTAATGGTAAACGTCGAAATGTGCCAAAATGTACATGAAATGTTGAAATGTAGTATTGAAACGTTGAAATGGAGGGTAAAAATGTTGAAAATTTAATTATTTTAATATATTAGACATATTTATAAACATCTGGAATAATATAAAGCCCAAATCAACAATTATTTTGACATAATCACCCCAAATCATCATATATTTATGTTGATTCAGAGTCATGTTGTCACTTTAGATGGAGTCAAGTGAAATGTATCTTAAATATGTCTAAATGGACGGTATTGCCAAGGGTTGAATTTAGCAATTCTGTCTCACTAGTCAATTGGACTAGTTGGAGAGAAATTTTACAAGTCCTACGACAAATTTACTAGTCCCAAAGTAGTACAATGGATTAACAAACTGGCACGTATTTACCGAATCGGTACTATTTTGTGTATTAGTACCATCATAAGTCAAAACAACCATGATTGTCTTTTTTGAGTTTGGAAAAAAATTAAGGAGCTGATTAGGTGATATTCAATGTACATTATAAACTGTCAATAATCATTGTCCATGTTTATACGGCAATATTTATACAGAAGTTATACTAGTCAACCGGACTAGCTGAAGAACATCCTTGACTAGTCTGCTGCAAAAGTTACAAGTCTCGGACTCGCGGACTAGTGCCAATTCCGAACCCTGATTGCTATAGAAATGGGTGTAATTCTTGGTTAAAACCAATACTTCAACAGATTCCAAATGAGGTACACGTAAATATACAGAAATAATTTTAAAGCCCGTTCAATATATGCACTCCCTATTAATGTGCCATGGTAAAGCTGATGAACTAAGGGAGACTTCTGAAGAATTTGAATGAAAAAAAAAAAAAAATGGTCATCTGTGTGGTAAAGTTAAAAAATGCTGTGATTTTTACTCTACTGTTGTGAGAAGATTTTCTTAAGCATTGATTAAGAAAGAATGAAGATTCTATATGTGAATTTACCTAGAAAAATATTATGAAAAAAATTAATTATTGCAAAAGGTTTACTGTATGTACAATGTATAGATTCAAAACCTGAGATGGATTTATATGTTATATTTTTAAAATGAACTAAAATTCTTTTAAAATGTGTACATAAATGCCTGATGTTTTAGGGAAAACTATATACATGTATCGGCAGGCCTCCACTTCAACCCCCACTATTACCCATGAACATATGGCCCTCGGCAGCCATCGCTGTCAAAGCTCATGCTGATATGGGTTTAGTTTAAACATATTTATTCAATTAGAATTTATATATAACTACATAAATTGACAGTACACAAAGGTATAAGGGATTTGAAAAGAAGCGTAACGCTTATGTAAATTCATCTCCCTAGATACAAATTAATTAGTCGGTGATATATTAAGTACTTGTCCCGTAGACTATACATATATAAATTGATGTTTGGATATACAGCAGAAAATAACGAAAAACTAAAGTAATACAATGAGAGTTGCATAATATCATTTGAAATTCAAGCTACTGATAAAGTAATATTAAATAAATTGATGAAGGGTATCCATATAAATGAAGGTGATGAATATGATGATGGTGGGTAGCGGATGCTTAATTTTGAAGCCAACATTATTGAAAGACAGGAATATAACATACAAGTTATAGAAATTCACACTACATGTATTAGTGCAGTATCTGGTACTTGGAAAAACCAACATATGTTCACTATGATATACATTGGATATTACGTACCGTAACGTAAGGAGTCGAATTAATATGGAATTGTCCATGATAACATTGCTCATAAGAAATGTTTTTTAAGTTCTAGTAAAACGTTTTGTTTGCACAATAAATTTCTGTACATTTGTAAATATATTTTCATTAAAGTCGTTGTTTTTGTCTGGATTACCATATAGTAATATCTTTGTTGTAAATGGGAAGTTTAGTGCATTTCTTAATTCAATTCTCAGGTTAAGGTAATGTGGACAAGAGAGAAGAAAGTGCTCGGTTGTTTCGATTTCTCCACAGGCGCAGTATGGGGATTCTACAATATTTTTCAGATAAAGATGGTGATTTAAAGAACTTCATGACATGCGAAGCCTTGCATGTAATATTTGACCTTTCCTGGTCCCTACATTATAGTAGAGTGGAGGCTTATCAATATTGTAAAATTTAGAAATGTTATTTTTGAACGAACTTAATGAAATAGATTTTCTAATTCCGAGAGGGAGATTGTTCCATAGAGTTGTTGTTGAGGGGATGAAGCTATGTAAATGTTGAGATGTTCTGCAATGGGGGACGACAAAGTTGTCAGCGTGTCTCGTTGGATAAGAATGTTGTTGTTCATATTGAAGAGGTAATAGTTCTCGCATGTAATCCGGAGTTAATAGGTTTACAATTTTATAATATTGAATAAGTTTGTGTTTTTCCCTACGTGTACATAGTGTTTCCCACCCACATTCTCTATAAAGAGCTTCGAGACCAACTAATTTTGTAGCACCTGTAACAATTCTGGCAGCTTCTATATTAATTTTTTCCAATTGATCTTTACAATATTCCGGACAGTTATCAAATAGTATATCCCCATATTCCAGTATGGGACGTATAAACGTGAAATACATACATTGTAGTGTTTGGCGATCAAGGTCAAATTTTAATTTTCGGAGAAGATTTAGTTTTATATTTGCCTTTTCTATGATATAATTTATGTGATCCCCCCAATGGCATTTATCATTAAAAATTATCCCTAAGTGTTTGTGTTTGGATACTTCTGCTACTGGTGTGTTATTAAAGTAAAGTGTAGGGTGAATATTTGTGTTACGTTTTCTAGATATCAGTAAGCACTCAGTTTTACGCGGGTTAAAATTAACCAACCATTGTTTGGACCATTTATTTACCTTATCTAGGTTAGTATTTAGCTCACGAGCTGCTGCTTCAGGGTTGTCAATTACAATAGATAAAGAGGTATCGTCAGCGAAGAGCTTAATAGTACATCCAATGTTTGAAACAATATCATTTATGAAAATTAAAAAGAATAGTGGACCAAGGATTGATCCCTGGGGCACTCCAGCACAAACTCTACGCAGTGTAGATTTCTTTCCATTGAGAACAACTCTCTGTTTTCTGTTTAGGAGATAGCTTTTTACCCATGTTAAAAGATCACCTTTGATCCCTATTCTTTCTATTTTATAAAGAAGCCCCTTATGCCAAACCCTGTCAAAAGCCTTGCTTATGTCAAAGAAGACCACCCTTATATCTTTCCCTTCATCTAACGCTTTAGAAAAATCATGTGATATGTATAAGAGTTGATTTATTGTGGAGTCACCCTCCCGAAAACCTGACTGATGTTGAGACAACAAATTATTTTTGTGTATAAAATTATGCACGTATTTATGAATACATTTTTCAAAAATTTTACTTGCAACTGAAAGTAGTGAAATGGGTCTATAATTATTTATTTTTTGGGGATCATCTTTTTGAAAAACAGGTACAACATTTGCGATTTTCCATTCCGAGGGATATGTTTTTTGTGATAGTGACAAGTTAAATAATGTACATAGAGGAATAGTTAATTCGTCAGAAGCCTCTTTGAGTAACCTAGGGCTTAAGAGATCATGTCCTACAGCTTTAGAAGTGTCTAGTAGTCTTAAGAAGTCGTTTACATCTTTGTTTAAAATAACAATATGGTTTAAAACAGCTTGTTCAACATTATTAGCATCATTTGTAGACGGTAGACTGGAGTTTATTTCATCAATTTTAGATTGTGATACAAAGAAAGAATTTAATGATATGGGTTTAATATGTTACATCTTTATTACTGAACTTAAAACCATTCTAGGAGATCAAATCAATACATATCCTCTTAAAATACCCTAAATTTCGGCACCCTAAACCTCCATTTCAATGTTTTTGAACTACATTTCGACATTTTATGTACATTTCAACATTTACCATTACCGCTCATAATCAAATGGTTGTTCCCTTAATTGTACATGAATTTACCTTTAAACATTCATTGCAGATGAATTAAATGGTAAAAGAATAGAATACTGAAGGCTACCTTAGTTTTGGTGTCTGTCTCTCCATGTTGACCCCTTGTTGATGTTGCTAGTGATCTTCTTAATGTATTTTGTTCATTGCATTGTAATAGACAAGCAGATAATTTGGATCGACTGATAGTCACTTTTTCCTGTAACATTCCTATTCCATTCAGGAACACAATACGTTTCTGCAGAATGTTCTTCAACTTCAAGACGGACATTTTGTTTATATGAAAAAAGTCGTGTTACTCAATATTTGTCGAAAAAATACTGTAGACTAATATAGATTAAATATCGATAGATTAGCCAACCACTAAAAATCCAAATTTTTTTCTAAGACAGATAAAACACTGCATCTAATCGTTAATATCAATCCCATAATACTCTTTCTTAATTTACCAGATATTATTACACAACATACTAGACTTAAAGTTAAAGTTACACAACGTTTTGATTCAAATATGTAAAATCTTGAGGATTCCTAATGCAAAATGAAATAGATTAATGTGGGACATTCCGTGCCCGATCCTACAAATGTATTACGGAACACATACTGATATCATTGATATTTTTATATTTAAATCATTGATATAATAATTATAAAGAAATAACTAGAGTACATCAGTTATATCTCATCGTCGCTCGTGTCTGTTACATTAATAGAAATTAATTAAATGAAAAATAAAATCGTGATCGGAAATTACACATTTATTTATAGAGCCTACTTTACTCCATTCAGAACTTTTCGGGCGGTGTTGTTAGCAAAGCCTCACTGTCAAAATCAGCGCGAAAGGAAAACAACAATGACATCGAAATCGCCGATGATTGAACAGTTTTGTGCCATAACAGGTAATTCATTTTGTTTCACAATATATCGTTATCTGATTTCTAGTCGATCCGTCCCCAGTTCTATCCGTCCCCAGTCAATCCGTCCCGATTTGTCCCCAAGTCAATCCGGCCGCAGCGTATTCGATCCGGTTATACATAATCGCTGGTTTCGTAAATGATGTATTTCTATTCAAGATCAAAATTGTAATACAAGAATAAGGATTTAGAATTTTAGATTCTTATTTTGAATTCTTGATTGAAAAATGCAAGTACAAATGAGTATGAATAAATACTGTAGTGATAGGTTTGCGATATTAATACCGTGAATGTACCAGTACAGTGTTCAATCTAGGACCACGAACAAGGGGGTCAGACGATCCCATGCTATTAAAATCAGGGGACCATTTTCAAAAAGAAGGGGCCATAACATATAAAGAAAAACTGGCCAGTTGTGATGAGTTTAGAGTAAACTGTAACCATCATAACTGTCCATGTACATTGTTCTCCAATATACAAAAATTGGTACATCCTGTAGTGAAGGGATTTACTTTTTAAAATTTTGTGCATACACTATAGTTCACGGTACAAGAATTGTCATCATAAGTCAACCAGTTTTTAAAACGTTCGTCGTGTAACCACTGATTTTGAAACTTTCGTTTCTGATTCTCAGAGACAGATTCTGATTTTTCTGCTGTTTTTTTTTTTCACTTGATGACGAACTTGGGTTGTTTTGAATATCATTTCGATTTTTTTTTAGAACTCTGAGTGACTGAGAAAAAGTCTGATATTCTATTCATGTTTTTAAATTTTGACAGAGAGAAAAAACATTGTCTGCACATGGACGCAGCACAAAATACGCTTGACAGCATATAGCAGACCTTAAGCGTTTGGCAGACTCTGACACTGAAGCCTCGTTTTAACAAATAATACCAGGTAGTTACTTCTGGCTATGTGGTTTGCTCAAGACTATTCATAACCCAAATAATTCAGTCATTATATTCCGTTCACTTTGATCACTGCATTAACCTAGAGTAGTTTGGAGATAATCGGAAACGATTCGGGCTTGAATTATTTGCATTAGACTATCCATGACGTTACAATTCAAGGTATTATTTCAGATTATATGTGGATATTTAATTGAAATAAAGTTATCACTGGGAAGATCAGCATTGCGCCTGAGTGGCCCATCATTGAATTTTAATTGCGGCATGTCTGATTTCAGTGGGCCATTGATGCAATGGCGCGGCCTAGATTGAACACTGCAGTATATCGGTATATTGCAATATTTTAAAAGATGACCATAAGTCCATATACATTGATTTATCACGATAGGCCTACTTGTTCTTTTATGCAGGGTTACGCAAGATGCACCGGTGAAAGTTCGGTAGACATGAAAAAAAATCAGTACAATAAATATCGCAAAATATTGCTATTTATTTTAAAAATTGGTGCAAAATTTAGTTTATTCTGCATATCAGTCCTTTGTTTGGGGAATTTCTGGAAAAGATTACATTTTCAACATATATCCAAGCATGTAACTTTCAGAATGATACGATGACTCAGATTTTATCTGCAGGTGTATTTTATTTTTCATGTTTCTCCTTTATTTTGTGGATTATCTGAATAAAAAAAAACATACTGTTGTTCCAATACCATTGATCTGTAGTTTACAAAGTTAAACAACGATTCATATATTTGTTGACTTATACATTTTGATGCAGGCGTATTTCAGTGGTATAACCCTACCTAATATAAAAATAACATTTTGTCAATTTAATACCTTGACAGTTGACAAATAATTGAGAAAACTAACACGGATACATAATATGATAGTATAACGTTGCATTATACGGGATCCACTGGGGCCGAATCAACATGGGAACGGAATGACTTAGGGATGGATTAGTTTGGGGACGGATCAACCTGCTACCTCGATATCTTACGATCGTTCTAACAACAGGTATTAGATATTTTATCTGTAGGCCCAAGGCGGCAAGGTAAAATCAAGAGGCAAGCATCTGATAGTCAGAGAAACATTAAGCAGGATACAAAATAAGAAATTTTATCGGAACCCGTTTACAGGTTACGCTAAAATGGCGGATTGTAACCCACAGGTTATGTAGAAGAGATAGATTGCAAATTGTAATATAGTGCACATATGATATTAGGCCAAACTTTCTGCCCCGATTTTAAGCGATTTTTAGGGGTAAATCAGGGGGCAGAAGTCCTTCCTTATACTTTCTTCGTAGCAAGATGCTGTGACATTTTCATAGCAGTTAAGCGATTGTTTTAATCATCTATTTCTCATCACTGACATCTGATATTTGTTGATATGCTTACTTAATCTTTTAGATTTCTAAATCAATCATCACTAAGTTATGACATGACATAATTCCATATCTATGACATGGTTATTCTAGCTACCTATCGTTTTTTTTTGTATTCATGTCATCTGTCTCCATTTTGAACATCAGAAAATCTACAATGTAAGATGTTTGCTGATTGGATAACTTTAAGATAATAATGGATATGCATTTATGATCAACCAATCAATCAGCAAACATCTTAGATATTCTTATGTTCAAAATGGAAAATGGGATGACATGTAAATAAAAATGATGGGTAGATTGAATTCACATCTTATATAAATGGAATTATGTCATATCACAAATTAACAATTTTTGCATCAATATACATGTACATATAAATACATGTATAAGTTAAAAAACAAGCTACTACATGTAGTATTTATTTTAATGACTATAAGTTTGATTTGATTAAAAATGGAAAGCAAAAAAAAATTTGTACATAAAGTGAAGTAGGCATTGTTGCAATACTTTTGTCTGTAAGTTTTACCTGTCTTGAATTACTGTATTAACCAGTGCTTATTGTATTTAGAAATATTGGACTAAATGTACAATACAGTAAAACCTGCTGTAGCTGCCACCTCTATATAAGGATTACTTGTTTATAAAGGCCAGTTTTTTCAAGTCCCTTGACTGCATACTTCTACTAAATTGAACCTGTGTATAAGGGTCACCTGCAGATAAAGGTCAATATTTTCTGGTCCCTTGGGTGGCCCCTATATACAGGTTTCACTGTAATTCCTCTACATGTACATGTTTTTAATTACACAGAATTATAATTTGACTTTGTAAACTCTAAAGAAAAAAGTTTTACTGATCCTAGGACCAGATAGAATTATTTTTTTGTAATAAATAATTCCTGTGATTTGAAAATTAATTTTCACAATTTATCATTTTTATTACCAAGGTACATTGTATGTAAACATATACTCAGCTTTGTGCTAGACAAAACATTTTGTATTAGATCTAATTCGTATAAATTAAATTGATGGGGTATAAAAGAGAAAAGTTAATGTTAATTGTTATAGAAATAATTCTCATCAACTTTTTAAATTAGAACCAAACGTCACAATAATGTAGCAAATCGATCAATCAACAATTTTGTTTATAAATCAATACTTCCGACAAAAGATAAAGCTTTGCTTTTTGTTGTAGATATCACTTTTGTTTGAAATCCGATAATACACAAGGTTTTGATATATAGACCCTAGTCTTATCATTATTAGCTTATTGGGCATGATAATTGTTTCGTGTGCGAACACTTGACATGACAATTTTTCCAAGTTGAACTCGTGCGGAAACAAGAAAGTTTGAGTTACTTCCCTTTGTGATCAATATCAGGGGTTCAAAATTCCCCAAATCTAAAGCCCTGGACGTGGTTAATTCGGGTTTGGACTTGGCATTTAGAAAAACTGGAAGTCCAAGGGACTTGCCTCATCTTCAATCATTTAATTTTACGGTATAACTTATTAACAAAATTCAACACAGACTTTGAAATTTCTCAGTTGGACTTGCCAGAAATTTACTCTCCAAGGCCCAGACCTGAGTATCTGAAAGTAATTTTGAACCTTTGATTATGCTTCGAAATACACAAGCGACAGTCAACTCTGTTTACAGCTTTCTAACTTTCTGAGATTGTTATGTCTTCAATAAATTGGTGAACGAAAAATCGGGTTTGTGATTTTGCAAAGCGTAACCGCCAGGTAACCTGAACGACTGGTCACAAAAAATTATGTTGTGGCCTGATTAAATCTCATTAAGTAGGAAATATAGAATTTTCAATGCAATAGGTTGACCGATTTCAAAAAAAAAAAAAAAATGTGCTGATGTCAATAGAAAACAAAAAAGTGTATCCCTATCTTTTCTACGGTATCAGGCTTTTTTGTACCAGGGCTTGTTCATACCGTGCTTATTAGTCCCTAGGCTTGTTCGCCCCAAGTATATCATGTAAACGAGAATTATGCACTTTATAGACATACATGAAAGATGGAATTTCTCTACAGTGGGATCAAAATCATATGAACACTATATACACTGTCATGTATTGTGAGCATGAATGTTTGAAATAAAACTAGAGTTATTTAGGGTGCTAATGATCTTTTATGCATTTTTTGCACATAGAATTGATCACGAATGATCGTAGATAATATCGTTGATATAATTATCACATTTCTTTGACCTGACAACTTTGCACTAAATAATAAGATACAGATATTTGAAATTTAAATAATTTAAAAAATAAAAAATAGAGTATTGTAATAAACTCAGCTGAGGAAATTCATAATGAACAGGTGAGTTACGCATTACATGTACATGAAATTATGCCATGAGGCCAAAAAAGAAAATATGTGTGTTTCCAGTCACCCGACCGACCCTGTTTTTCCCATCCGACCCTATTAGATTTTAACGTATCAAAATCTGGAACATTGAAGTTACATGTACGTTATCGACTTTAAATGTAGTGGTCACATTTCTGAGCCATTTTCTTTAATTCAGCTTACCGGTATGCAACAATCGAAAATTAAATCTGTACTTACTGTGGAGATATTTTAAAATCCATCCAAGTGTATAATTTTAAATGTCAACACTTTAAAATAGGTTTTTTCAGTCGCATAACTTCAGTCACCATGTTTTGTTTTTAAAATCCCTTCATATTGGAAATGGAGAAAATGGGCATGCTACAAAGTGCAAAAAAAATGCTATAGTCTGTTTATGGGTAAACATTTTTACGTTTGTACAATGTTATTTATATATACGAAATACGGAATAAACTTATTCAGAAATGAACTATAGTCACCTGCACTGGACATTTTGGTCTGTATGCTTGCCTATTGTCTCAATTTCCAAGATGGTGGGGGTTTATAAACAAAACTAGTGATCAAGTTATTTGATTGAAAAAATGTAATTTAAAGTGTTGATTTTTAAAATTATATACTTGGATTGATTAAAAAATATCTCTATAGTAAGTACATGTTTAATTTTTCATTGTTGCATGAGTTAAATTGAAGAAATTAGCTCTGAGATGAGACCTGTCAAATCTGCCCAAAATCGCCAGTTTCAAATGTCTTGTATGAAGATACGGACTGCAACGAAGGAGACAGAAAAATCAAAATACCTTCTTTGTTGCAGCTGTAACTAGGATAGACTTTTTCTTCAAATTTCACTTTGGAGAAATTTACTGTCAATTATGCATAAAGTGTTTAACACATTAAATCATTTTGATATTTGATTAAAATGGCCGTTTTTTGTTCAGTGGCTATTCTTACATGACTGTAATGCATTTTCACCCGGCTATTCTTATATGGGCATACTGGAATTGTCGGATTTGTTTTGCTTTTGTGGTCTGCCATAGAAATAAAGATAAATAGTTATTCTTATGTGACCGTAATGTTGTTTCACCTGGCTATTCTTACATGAATTTGGACAGACCATAGGTAGTTACAGCTGCAACCAAGAAGCTATTTTACTATTTTTATTTTTCTGTCTCCTTCGTTGAAGCCCATCCCTTCGTACGAGACATCTGAAACCGGACAGATTTGATAGGCCTCATCTTGGAGCTATTTCACTCGATTCAACTCGATAATGCAATGATAAAAAATTAAACATGTACTTACTTACTGTGGAGACATTTTTAATAGCCTAAGTATACTTTGTTCAGGAAAAAAAAAGAAAAGAGAAAAAAGCGTTTGCTGACCTACATGTACCTACCCTAATTTTTGGGGACATGTAACCAGAAACACATATTTTTTTTTTGCCTGACCATTGCATTGAAATTACCCCATGACTGTTGCATTCGAATGCAGAAAATGAATGACTATTACTTTTAATAACTCATGACTGCTGTTAGGGTGATGTTCTGGTCGGATATAACTAAAGCCCTGTTTATGTGGGCAACTTTTACTCCAGGAGTAAATTTGCATGATCTGTAAATTTACTCACTTATGTAAAAGCAAATTTGCTATGCGTTCACGTGGTAAAAATAGCATGTGTGTAAATCTTTTATTTGCACTTGGTTCTACTAGTCGTTGATTCTTTGGGGGGCATAAAAGATGTATGCTCCCTTTGGACGCCAAAGTATAAATGTATTAATCAACTCTATATGAACTGCACAATATTTTTCAGCATGTTGGGTTTGCATCCAGAAATTGACAAAAATGTTTAAAACCCAGTATATTTTTTTTTAGATAATAAGTTGGAAAATTAATAAGAATAAATTACCAAAATTTTTGTTATTTCGAACTGTTTACGGTCCATTACGAGTTATTGTAATTTATTTATGGCTATACCAAGGGTCTAGGAATTGATCCCCATGGGGAACAACCTGAAAATCGTCTGATGTGGTTTTTCAGAGGTGATTTATTATCTCCCACTTCAAAAAATGGATATGACTATTCCTTCACAACATACCTATAATATGAGTAGTGACATGATGCATTTGTACACACCTTTTCAGGTGCTCCAGAGTCTGAGGCTAAGCAGCTACTGGAAGCCTGCAATAATAATCTTGAGTTAGCTATTGATATGCACATGGACAGTGGTGCTGTTGAAGCTGTAGATGACAGAGAACCAGTTGCCTCCTCCTCTAGTTCTGCATCATCAGCCGGAGCTGGAAAGTATTACATTTATTTATATATTTTTAATAAGATTTAAACATATGTCTATAGAAGAGCTGAAATGAATGTTCAACTCCAACATTTGCAAATGAATAGTAAACAACAAGTATTCGGATATAAAATTACCATTTGAATATTCAGTCACTTGTCTAGTACCAGAATATTATGCAGTGTATAGGGAAGATGATTTTCCATTTTTAGCTCACATGACCTGAAGGGTCATTTCCATGGCTTTGCATCAGTCATTTGTCTATCCATTCATTTATATTTCACATTTTGAACTTATTCTGGAGAACTATTGAATGGATTGAAACCAAACATGAAATGATTGTTCCTTATGAGGTGCTAGCAGGGGCAGGATTCCTGCTAATTAAAATGCAGCAAAGTAGTTTATATCTATTTGTCTTCTGCTAGCTGCATTGAAGTCTATTCTATTTAATTACAAGTACTTTTGAGTAAACACATCTTTAATATTCTCGGGATGAACAATTTTAAACTACACTAGGATTATGCGATTCTCACTGTCAGCCATGACAGGTCAGTGTTTAATCACATGGTTGTCACATGATCAGACGTAATCACTTCTACATGTGGATAAGATATTACTTAAAATTTGACACAAAAAGAGGATGTCTTGTCTTGTAAATAAATGACAGGCATGACATGAATTTAGCAGGATGGTAGGGCACTTGTCCAAACATTTGATGCTGGGCCAGTAACAACTTGTCTTTGATCAACTTCTGGTCACTCAGATACCAAAGTGGTCGCATCTGGTGAGCTGGTGACTGGCTATTTCAGACACTGCTTTATGAAAAATGCTTGTATCTGAGTGATCTCCATGGATGTATTATTCAAGTTTGTGTTCTCTATTAAAATCAGATAAATTTTTCACAAATTTTTGAGATCTTTTTAGACTTTCAGTTGTCATTATTAATCATTTTAGTATACTTATCTCCCTTTATATTCACTTTGATGCATTTATTTAATGCATTTTACCTTTAATTAGGTAGATAGATGATTTTGTGACTTTGACTAAAATTTGATTTGATTTTTACATGTATTTACATGTATTGACATTTAGCGGGATACTGTGTGAAGATTGCATGTCTGTCTTGGGATGGTCATTTCTATCTGAAACCTTAGGTGGTCTTTTCCATCTAAAACTAATGATAGAGAAATATCCAGAGCATTTTTTTATTAGTAGAATAAATATTGTATGTACATTGTAATATAAAAATATGAATTTATGTACATTTAAAGATATAATATCTGAATTGGCCATATTGCAGCAAAAATAACAAATACATCAATTTAAATGCTTACATCTGAAAACTACCCTTTAATGGCATAGTTCATTGACAGGCAATATCAATAGATTATAGTTAGCAAACATTTCAACTGAGAAATAATATTTGGAACAGATAAATGAATAATGTATCATGTTGAAGTGTATGGGTTGTCTCATGTTAAGCATGTGCTCATGGAACACAGCTTCCTATAATAAGCGCTTCAATTCGTGGCCTTATCTTTGGGAAATGTGCTTTTTCCATATTTGCTTACTTGCTACATGTATCTGTGTGGATATTTCACTTGGTCAGACCTGTTGACAGCTGTGGGTCAAAAATCTGTTTTGTAAATTTACACCTATTCTGACAACTCTTGTTAGGTCTTTTTAGACTGTCATTATTTTTAGATCAACTGAGTCACTCGGATGACCTTATGCCATGGGATTTCGTTTGTCTTTGTGTCATGCCATGGGTTTTTGTCCATCGTCGTGCTGTGTCTGTAAACAACTGAACATTTTTAACTTCTTGAAAACTACTTTGCCAATCAGCTTCAAATCTGGTTAGAAGCTTCATTAGGTTAAGGGGAAGATAAATTGTGAATTTCGTAATCCTGGTCTTCCCTGCACTGTTTGGACTAGGCCAAAACTGTCAAAATAGGCCAAACTTTAAAAATTTTCTTTACCCTTGCACAACAAGGGTATGTATTGTTATTTATTTTGTTACTTTATTAGTCCCCTAATGGTTAAGGGTTTTCAATGGTTCACCATTCATTTAATGATAGTATACTTTGCATATAGGTTCTTCAGGGGTCAAACATAAATGTTGGAGAGTAAAACAAGAAAAATATTTATATTATTTTCTTTTTTTTTGACATGTTTTGGACTCCCCCCCCAAATCTGCAGATTTTGGTTGAAGTTTTTGAAGGCTGGTGTTGACATATGGGATGGTAGGGGACATGTATTTATTCATCAATACTCTCAGAATGCTTGTTTACACCATTTTTACTTTTATCCCTCACCTACATTTAATTAAGATTTTATAACTTTTATATATAATGTATAGTGTTAAAGGCATCATCATTTTAACACATCCTGAAATTCAGTTCTGTTCAGTATTGGTTCATTTATTACACATCTAATGAGGTGATATGAATGAATCACCATATGACACTTTAATTGCCATAATGTATTCCTGTAGTGATTTTAGTTTCATTATCAAAGGGTATTTCCTAACCCATATAATCCAGTTGTTATAATTCACTCTCTTTGATCACTACAATAAACATTTTTTCACAAATATCTCAGCAATAACAGACTCAGGGTTTGC
The DNA here is from genome assembly GCA_030159075.1 of Atrina japonica. Classification (NCBI taxonomy): domain Eukaryota; kingdom Metazoa; phylum Mollusca; class Bivalvia; order Pterioida; family Pinnidae; genus Atrina; species Atrina japonica. The sequence goes on along the minus strand of BROG01000580.1, from coordinate 34,210 downwards.
ACAGACCTTAAAAAGTGCTTGAATATAGAGTTAGTTCCTGAAAAGTGCTTGAAAACAAAAATATCCTTGAAAAGTGCTTGAATTTAATGCAAAATGCTTGATTAATTTCATTAGAGTGCTTGAATTTTACTTATAGCATGTTATACATCACTAATGAAAGACTTTTTAAATAAGAAAAATAGCTTGATCATACAGATGCTTCACCTAGTATACACATGTTATACAATTTGAGTAAAGCATTTTTGTGATGCCTTACTGCTGGCTCTCTTTAGTATGTAGTGACTCTTTAAGCAGCGCACCATTTAAATGTGAAACAACTTTGCTGTGTCAGTGTTTCTTTTTTACTTTGCTTTGACTAGCAAGTTGTGACAGCTTAAGTATACCCATTGAAAGTGCTTGAAAAGTACTCAGAAAGGTCCTGGAAAATACTCAGAAAGGTCCTGGAAAAGTGCTTGAAAAATACTTAGAAAGGTCCTGCAATTCCACAAGAAAACAAAGAAACTGAATTCATCATTTTATTTATAATAAAACAGGGAAATCTTTACCTCTAATATGGATCTAGAAGCAACAAGACAACATCGTTCATCACTTTATGGGTACTTCCGGAAGTATAAATTAAAGAAGGGATACCTAACCCGACTTTCATGTGAATTATGCAAATTAAAAAATAATAATGAAAGTACTAATGATAGTTATATAAAATGATTTATTTACACAAATGTTTATGTAAATCTTACATATGATAAAGTACTTTAATACTTGAATTGGATAAAATAGATATAATTTTCAAATAATAAATTTGAGGCATCAATTAGTAGGCTACATGTATTCAGTAACTTTTCAGTTTTGCATCTATATTTCTAAAACATGTAAGTGTATTACAATTTATAGATTTTTAATATAAATTTTCCATATGATTTCAAATGTAGTTAAAACAACTATATTTTTTTATTTCTTATAAACCTTTAATCTATAGTACATGTATGTATACTATAATTATATATTGAATTAAGGGAACTCTGACGGTTCAAGAACAAACCAGGAAATTATGATGGTGTTACAGTAACATATAAAAATGGTGCTGATGTTTTGTTTCACATATGAATGCGGGAAAAACTACTCACTCTCTCCCGACATGATTAAATTATGATCAGAAAATAAATGCTCCACATGTACTCTTGATGTTTTCTCTATAGGGATGTCAGTAATTATCAACAAAAGTGCACATTTGACATTCAGTTTAATTCTGGTCAAATTGAAGTGGACGGCAAATGGACTCCTAAATTACCAAATGGACTCTTAATTTTGTAGTTGTGGGAGTCCATGGACTCCTCATTTGAAAATCCCAGGGAAAACCCTGTGGGTGGTAAGCCTGACAAAGTTTTTTTGTAATAACGATGTACGAGTCAATGTATATCATCATTTATGTCTACAGTGACGGTGAATAAATCAATAAATGAATCTTGTTGTCTTTTATTTTTGTGTGTTTCAGTTTACAAATAGGCTAGACTACACAGGCACTTGTGTAATGTAATCCCTTGATCCAGGGTGTTGTGATCGGTGGATTGCATAACGCAAGTGCCTGCGCAAGGCTAGCCTAGTTGCGATGTTTGGCGAGGAAACAGAATAGTACAGTACCTGTTGCTTATCTTCATCATGAAGTTTTGTTATTATTGAAAAATAGAACAATCTCAACAAGAATTCTAATAATTATTTCACGCTGGTGAACGACGAAGCGAACAGCCATGTTGTAACTGTAAATGAGGGGGCTAAATGAAAGAGCAAATATGTAGTACATGTATCTTGTAGTTTCGTATTTTCCCATTTATATCATATTATGTTTTTTGCGTTGCTTGTTTTGAGACGATGACTATACATTAATAAATAAAGCAATGTTTTCTGGGTGTTTTGTTCTGTGGAGGAATGTTATTTTACACATTTCGTACAAAAGGTATATACCAGTAACTCTCTTACTACAGTACATCTACAGTGTAGTACTAAGTTTATGGAACATGCCAATTATACAAGTAAGTACGATGAGTTAATTTTAAATTGAAAATATGATAAAAGGTGTAAAATAACACAATGCCACACCAAGGTAATTAATGTTTGTAGTATATGTCTCCATTCATAATCAATGATGCGTGTAACAGACAACAGTATACTTGGATCTATATATATATATCCCTTTGTTTCAATAATTACGCTATACATGCGTATTCTGGATATATAGATCGCTTGTGTACAAGTGCTCGCCACTAATTAAAATTGTTACAAACTTTTATGTCGCCGATTTCCGCAAATATAATATCTATTTCAAATGTTGTTCTAATACATACTATTAATTAAATATATAGGCTACCACGCCAGCAAAAGCAAATGATTGCGCTGTAATTAACAGAATGTAATTTTACAAAGACTTTATTTCAAATCATTAATTTGCTTATCATATCCCTTATCTAATATCTCGAATATATATATCTATAATAAATATTTATCTATTTCTTCCAAATACCGATCTGCGAATTTTGAAAATATTTCCGATCGTCATACTGCACTTATACACAATAATAATCAATCTCGCCGACGATTTTCGGCCATACGGCCTTTGAAAAAAGTCAACGCGGATTATACGCACGAAGTCCTTTTTTCTCCGAGATCTGATGCTGAAATGGGGGGTGTGGATAATACGTAAATGCGGATTAGATTTTGTAATTTTCATTCATTTTTGTATGATTTCTTTGATTTTCTCCCCTTTTATTCATTATGATGCATTCATTTTATGTGTTTTACCTGTGATTTGGTAGATAAATGCTTTCCTGGAAGAATGTTACTGAAATTTAATTTTTTGAATTTTTCAAGACTGCAAGAAGGGATTTTGATAAATCTTTATAGGAAGCAAGTACAAGTTCTCTACCAAGTTTATAGTTATTTATTTTGGCCAGATTGGACCAGGGGTGGAACCAGGGCAGGGCAAAAGAGGCCCAGGGGTATCCCTCTTTAGAAATCTCCTCCTCCAGAACTGCTGCATGGATTGAAAAACTAATTTTATCTGAGTGATCTACATGTACATAGATTTGTGACTAAAGTTTGTTAAATTAAGTACATTTGAATTTTTTTATGAATTTCTAAAACTGCAAAAAGGAGGGAGCATTTTTTTACACACTTGTTCATCAAAACCACTGAAGGATAAAGGAAGCAAGTAGAGTATCCAAGTTCCCAAGACAAGTTTATGTTTTTGACCAGATCGACTCAGAGTTGGATCAAGGGTGGTCTCAGGTCTCAGAGGGTACCCCTCTTTAAAAATTGTCTCCAGAACTGCTGCATGGATTGAAAAACTAATTGCATCTCAGGGATTTTTATGGTTTTCATGATTCAATTTCCTGTTTTTTAAATAAATTGGAAAACTAATTTTTGACATGTTTCTGACATCTTTCCCAGCTTTGTCATTTTCATTCATTTTTAAATGAATTTGTAAATTTGAGATTCCCATATGTAAGATACCAACACAGTTCAGGTGAGCGATTTGGCCCATGGGCCTCTTGTTTTGTTACATGCCCACTAATTATATTTATTAGTTTCACATTTGGTAATGCTTTTTAACAAGCCAATGTGTACCAGTGTAATTAATGATAACTTTGTATCTTGATATATATATAAGGATATATAATCACTTAAAGAAAAAATCACACCCTAGACACCGCAAGTGCTGCTTTAAGATGAAATGTGGAAAATATATAGAACAAAGACTTATAAATAAAACAGTATATATTTTGTCTCAAACTCTAATTGATATCACAAATTCCTTTTCTTCAAAACCAAGTAAAATAAATTGTTAATTGTTGATTATTTCTTTGTCTTTATGTACATCCATTGCACTGTAAATAAAGTTTCTAATAAGCCTCCAGGGATTACAGTACAGCCATGATATCACAGCTATGACATTGCAGCTGGCAGTAATTATATACAATGTACAGTAATAGGACACAAATGAGTTAATTGCATAAGCATATGGGTACCAAATATGAATTGAGTTTTGTTAAAATTGGAAAATGATGAATTCTTGAGTTCTTGAAAAAAAAATTACTATCAAAGAATATACATGTATAGTGAAAACAAATTTTGGAAACTCATTTATGTCCAACTATGCGTATACATTGTATGTTGCAGTAGTGAAAGGGTTAAGAGTATTGTAAAACAGAAAAGTCAAAAATATTGAAAGAATAACAGTGTTCAATCTAGGACCATGAACAAGGGGGTCAGACGGGCCCATGCTATTAAAATCAGGGGGCCATTTTCAAAAAGAAGGGGCCATAACATATAAAGAAAATTTGACCAGTTGTGATGAGTTTAGAGTTTACTGTAACCATCATAATTGTCCATGTACATTGTTCACCAATATACAATTCAATGATCAAAGACTCTTCTATGCTTAACTTTTTGCCACACCGATAAAGCTTCTTTGAAGTTGAAGTCAGCCACTACAGTTCATGGTACAAGATGTTTCATCATAAGTCAACCAGTTTTTAAAACGTTTGTCGTGTAACCACTGATTTTGAAACTTTTGTTTCTGATTCTCAGAGACAGATTCTGATTTTTCTGCTGTTTTTTTTCACTTGATGACGAGCTTGGGTTGTTTTGAATATCATTTCGAGTTTTTTTTTTTAACTCTGGGTGACTGAGAAAAAGTCTGATATTCTCTTCATGTTTTTAAATTTTGACAGAGAAAAACGTTGTCTGCACATGGACGCACATAATACGCTTGATAGCATATAGCAGACCTTAAGCGTTTGGCAGACTCTGACACTGAAGCCACGTTTTAACTAATAATACCAAGCAGTTACTTCCGGCTATATAGTTTGCTCAAGACTATCCATAATCCGAATAATTCAGTTGTTATATTCCGTTCTCTTTGATCATTGCATTAGCCTAGCGTAGTATGGAGATAATCGGAAACGGAGTGGGCTTGAATTATTCGCGTTAGACTATCCACGGTGTTACATTTCAAGGTATTATTTCAGCTTATATGCGGACATTTAATTGAAATAAAGTTATCACTGGGAAGATTAGCATTGCGCCCGAGTGGCCCATCATTGAATTTTAATTGCGTCATGTCTGATTTCAGCGGGCCATTGATGCAATGGCGCGGCCTAGATTGAACACTGGAATAAATCTAGGATGTAAAAAAAAAACTATCTAGAAACAAAGCCAACGTAAAACTCTTTTGACATAAGATAAAAATTTATAGCTGAAAACTCTTGTGGAAGTGTCCAAAACTAAGCATTCTTGATTATATTTGCTTTTAAAAGTCCTTGAAAACATGAGTCCATGAAAAGTCATTAAATTTTGAACTTAAGTGACTGTATGAACCATGGTTAGGAATTATCTAAGGATCATGGGGTCAAAGGTCCAAAGAACTATTGGACAAATTTTAACCAAACTTGACAGGAAATTTGCAATGGTGACCGTTAAGGTCCATCAGGCCTCTTGTTAACAAACATAATGTCTGAGGAATTGCCAGGATGGCCGGGCTCCATAGATGAATGGTTTGAGCCTCACCTCTAGTCGGCCCAGGTTTGATCCCCATTGAAATGTTAGTTGATGTTGTGAGACATTTTGTCAGTTGTCTTTTCCCCGGTAATTGTAACCTGGTGTTCGCCTCCACTTAGACCATAGTAGAGTAGATAAATACATGGATGTCAAATTGCTATGCTTTATGTTTCAGCTCAGAAGATGTGAGAGCTCCCATTCCACAGAAAAGTGAAACACTTGTAGAAGATGTACCAGCATTTGGTAATTTCTTTTGGTTCTTATATGTGATGGGTCCTTGAGAAAAGATTCTATGAATTAATATAAGATAGAGAATGATGTTTGGTTGTTTATCTAGTCAAGACAGTATCTGTTCATGTACCTTGGTAAACGAATTGAAAGCAGAGGGTTTTCCAACCATATACAACTCGTGTATCTTGGGGCTTTTTATCTCCCAGAAAAAAATTCTGTCTGTTGTACTGTCTGTCTGTTCGTCTCATTTCTGTACCATAACATCAGAATACATGATGCTAGGGAGCTGATGTTTGGTATACAAATTTCTCTGCAGAGTACTAAGAACCCTATTGATTTTGGGTCAAGTCCATCAAAGGTGAAGGTCACATTTACGTTAGATAGATTTTCTTTTTTTTTTCCCCCCCCACCCCCACCCCTCCCCCCCCCCCCTTTTCCCCCCTGTTTTTTTTTTTTTTACTATTTTTTTTATAGTTTCTAAACCATAACTTCATGAGATTGCATGATGCTAGAGAGCTGATTTTTGGTATACAAGTTCCTCTGCAGGATGCTAAGAACCCTATTGATTTTGGGATAGGTCCATCAAAGGTTAAGGTCACAATCGTGTTAGATAGATTTTCTTTATGCTTTATCGTTTTCGGACCATAACTTCAGATTGCATGATGCTAGGGAGCTGTTTTTTGGTATACAAGTTTTTTTGCAGGGTACAAAGAGCCCTATTGAATTTGGGTCAGATCCACCAAAGGTCAAGGTCACATTTATGTTAGATAGATTTTCTGTATGCTTTCTTGTTATTGCATGATAGAAGGAAGCTCTTTTTTGGTATACCGTCTACAGGGTTCGAACAAATTTGTATAAAAGCATTCACCTTTCGGGCGAGTGATTACATAACTTCCACTCGCCCAAACTCATTTTGCACTCTCTCAAGTATGAAAACGTAGTATTTCAAACTATATGTGTTAAGAGCGTATAAAATCTTTTTTCAAAGTAAATAGATCTTATATGACTTAACAGATATGATACTCTTTATTTGACAAATTGTCTTTTTTTCTAATTAAGTACTTATTATGATGGAAAATGTGTGAAAATCTTACCACACCTTTTGTATGCTCTTATTTTAAGTTTTTAGAATTCAAATTCTTGACTGAAATTTGGTTGCCTGCCATAAAAATCTGGTTACCCACAATGAAAACTTACATTCAGATTTTATTACTTCTATACAAATTATAGTTTTATGATTATTTTACCAAATCCTGAAATTCAGGTCCGTTCGGAATTGGTTCTTTTATTTACACACATCCAACTTCCACTTCCTCAACAAACTGCAAGTATCAGCTGTCAACACATGATGTGTTCTGTGACATTTTTGGCCATGAGGTAAAGACTAACATGTTTAATTGTCAATATAATAATTATTTAAGTTTCTAATTGTTTATTGTAATGTATTTTGAACTGAAAATAGAAGGAAATAGAGTAGTTATGTCCCCCACTTTAGCCCCCTTTTTTCCGAGAACTGGCCGACGTGTCCATTTCCGGGAATTCAGGAGTCACGTGATCACACACACAGGTAAATGTCGTTATATATAGACAATGATATATAACGTGTTTATTGGATGACACGCGACACGGGCGATTTCAATTTTATCTGTTCCTAGAGATGACACGCTCCCGTACAGGTGTCCCAATGGTATAGTGTGAAAAAATTGAAATGTCATTAAGATGTTTAACCAATTCATTGAAGCCATGAGTATTTTTGAGAAGATAATGAGTAAGTGTTGGGTTGATTACAAAAAATGTACCGGGTGGGACGAACCGTGGGATCCTGCGGTGGACTGGGATAGCAAACTGCGTTGGTTTAAGTACAAACGCAGTATCAAGAGAGAAGAGTTGTTTGTTTTAGACTACAATATCGGTGACTGTAGAGACGAGCCGTGGGATCCTGCGGTGGACTGGTTTAACAAAAGAGGGTGGTTTATGTGCTACCTAGCTTCCGGGAGAGACGAGCCGTGGGATCCCGAGATGAACTGGAGTAACAAACGCGATTGGTTTGATTACAACTGCGAAACCGGGAGAGACGAGCCATGGGACCCCGCGGTGAATTGGCTTAACAAATCAGTGTGGTTTAATTACAACAACAGATTTGGAAGGAGAGACGAACAACCGTGGGATCCCGCGGTGGACTGGGCTGATAGGTGGGATGTAATTTACAAAAAAAATATAAAAAAACTGCATGGTTATAAAAAATACTAAAAATTTATATTTTACACAAAATATAAATTATTCTATAAATTTGTAACCCGTTGGCTGTTCCATCCACAAGATCAGCTTGGAGTGTTTGTGTTGTGACAGTTCGTGTTTGAAACGTTTTCTATCCTCTTCGAGACGACGTCGTTTCTCGTCAGACATTCGTTGTAACTGAACCTGTCTTTGGTGTAGAATGGAGGGTGTGAGCCACTTGATCTGCGATCTAAATTCTTTAGACACGCTGTTGTAGCGTTGCGTCAAGATCCAGATGGACTGGTTGGCGTGTCTCCCCGAAAACGCTAACATGGACAGGGTGTCCGCCTTCTTCTTGATCTGCTTCGTGGCCGAACAGTTGTCGATGATGTACAGCGTGGACGTAGTCTTGTATATATCGTAAAAGTGTTGCAACATTTCCTGCAATAACTCGTCTCCATTTTTAGACACCGGATTAACGATGACGACTCGTTTGTCCTTCGGATGTTTGACGTCGTCGCCTATCCACTTTCTCGATTTGTACGCCTTGTTGAACTCGATCGAGGGGCACAGGATCACGATGTGTTCGAAGAAGTCTTTGTATTCGCCTTCCAACAGATCGAGGGCGAATACCGTCTTCCCGCAACCGGTGGCGCCCACGATCATCGCGGTGTGTGGTTGTTGTATGAACATATTTTCTTATGGGATTTTAATTTTTCTTAAGAGATGACGCTCGCGAAACGACCGTCCAACATGTTGAATTCTGTCCGTCCTTGACGACGAAGATGTAAACGTCCACGGGGATCGGTATCGGTTTCGGGTGTTTTCTCGATTCGGACCGGGAAACGCCTTCGCTGATGTTTTGAAGCTTGCGACCCGTACCGTGGAAGATGGTTTTCGGGTTGGGGTGTCGTCCGTAAGTCCAACCAGAGTGCGTAATGATCTTTGAGATATTTCCCAGAGTCACGTTTGCTCAGGTCGAGTTCCTTGACGATCGTTTCAGTGACGGTTTCGCGATTCAGGTAGAAAAACTTTTTAATCTCGTCAAAGTGGTGATGCGGGTCTCATGCCGGCCGAGAACAGTTGGTTCGGTTGTCCCTCGATGGTACATCGTTTCCACTTTGGTGATTCTCGGATTATTAAAATTTTTCCGGATCGTTGACGGAAATGTCTTTGAAGAGAAAACAGGATACCCGAGAGAGACTTCGCAGGGGTGTTGATCTGATAATTGAGGATATCCGTCCGATTTACTCATCATCGTTTTGCTGATATCGCAATACTTTTGGTTGAAGTAATAGGTGTGTTTTCCCGCGCGTACCTCTGTCTGATGCTGCGAGCGAGATGCTCGTCGGTGATTTTCTCGAACTCCAACGCGATGTTGGTCGCCTTATAACTTATCGCTTTATCGGTATCGCCGGGATCCGTCAGGACGACGTGTATGGCATCGTTAAACGTCAGCATGTATTCCAAACAATCTTTGTAAACCCGCTTGATAAAAGGGTTCGCGTCGTCATCCAAGATTTCGAAAGTCCAAGGGAATGTAAAAGCGATTCCCGAACGGTCGCAACAATTTCGTAGTCTTCGTTGGTGTTTCGCGGGGTATTTTATAGCTGGTTGGTTTTGCTCTTATTATATTGAGATCGTTAGTCTGTATCCCCTGATAGGCCATGTTACCTCGTTCCACTTTCCAAAGATCGTTATAGACGAAGAATTTATCTGCATCGTCTATGGTCTGAACGGTGTTTCCCGAGATCTTCACCTCGATTTTCTTGACGATGTTGCGTCCCAGATTATTATAAACACCCGTTTTGGTGAGAGATCGCCACCCTCCACGGCGACATTCCATGTCGAAGCATAGTCTCGTGCTTCTGGGGACACGATGACGTCGTTCTCGCTCAGAATTGGGGAAAACGAACCCCGTCAACGTTGGTTTTCTTCGATGCTCGAAGGATTGTGGGACACAGTCAACGTTTGGCGTATACCCTTCACGCCGAAGGCAGTGCGCAATTTCCTATCGGGATTGAGAATGCGTCCGTAATTCATCATCTTTTTTTTATTACGTAATAAAAAATTTAAAGCGTTTTAAAAATGGACGATCCATATACATTTAATAATCCGACGTTCGACGAGGATGATACAACGTATGGTGACAACGTTGAAGATAATCCTCCGAATGAGGGCGATGTCTCTCCAAAATACTACGGATGCGTCTTTCACGATAATAACGAAAGCTCCTGGCTGGGCCAGTGGAGAGAGAGTTACCCCCCGATCTAAAGAAGAGGATGTAACGTCTGAAAAAGAAAACTGCGACCACTAGTGGAGACATGGAAAGAGGCTAAAAGTCCTTATGGTATTTAAAGCGTCTTACAAATTTAAAGCATCGAAACAAGGTGATTTATGGGTTTAATTGGGGAGCGGATTGGATAAGATTAACGTCTATCATGATAGAAGCAATTTTTTAGCGGCGAGCACTTTACAGGGTAAGTATGGTATTGTTTTTTGTTAGGGCATTGGGTATGGTGGAGGAACTTCCTGTACAACAACTCAATTAAGTACTAAATGAGGCGATGAATTAACTAGAAGACTCGAACAAAAAAATGTGGAAACTATAAAAATGGATATGAACTTGACAGCGACGAAACGCAAGTAAAACAATTAGACGATGGGCTTGAGAGTTTATCTGAAAGTATACACGACCTCGCCGATGCATCGACGCAAATCCATGGAAAAGACTTAAAGGGAGATTTCCCCCTGAGAGAACTGCAGGCATTAGATAAGTCTTTACAAAACCATTCGCGGGTGAATTAAGTCGTCTAGAAGTTGAAAGATCGATGTCGCAAACGAATGATCAGGGAATGGACCGACCAACTCAGAGAAAGACCGGAGATATAAAAGATTGGCTCGAGCAATCCATAGAGAAAGCGGGCGGCGGAACTCGAGGGGATTAACGAGAGTATCGATATTCTGATAGGGTCAATTGCAGATCGCAAATCACCGCCATCAAGGGAGTCCATCAAGAGGGTTACTGGACGACAATCTCCCCGTTGAGAGAGAGAATCGCCGATCTGTTCAGAGAACAGGGCATCACCATCTTCAGCGTCCTGACGGTGATCGGTATGACGATAGGTTTCTTAGTCGAATTGCTCCTTCCGGGGATGAGTCCACCACCACCCGCTCAACCTCCGCCACCTCCCAACAAGGAGGGTGGAGCGAAGGAATGGATCAAGAAACAGCTGGACGCGATCGGTAAATTGCTTGCGAGACTGGCCGTCAAGTTCGGTGAGGCGTTGCCGGGTATATTGGGTGCCATCGTGTCCTGGATCCTGTCGACGCTCGGCAAGACGGCAATGTGGCTGGGAGAACATCTGTGGGTGTTGGGCATGGTTGTCGTCGGTTGGTTGTTAACGAAAAACTCGACGAAGACAAGAAAAGAAAGTAACGCTAGAGCCAAGACGGCGGCCTTCTGATCCTCGTGATCGTCTGAAGTACTTGTCCTGTAGGGGAGGGTACGGTGGTAGCAGGCGGGTGTGATCTCTATGGGGGGTGATGGCTGTGTGATCTCTACGGGAGGTGGTGGCGGTTTATCCCGCGCGAACGTTTTCGCGTTGAGGTCGACGTTCGTTCCGGGTGTCGTGGTGTCGGGGGCGATCAAGATCTCGTTATTGTAGTCGACGATGTTCTTACCGATATTCAGCTCCATGTTGCTGGGCAGCATGTAGAGCCCTGGATGGACGACGTAGTCGAGCTTGGAATTGGCGTACTTCAGACAGTCTTCGTAGCGCGAGATTGTTGGCGGGCAGGTCGAGCGGGGTCGGTTGATTGGCGTCCTCGACGTTTGACCAGGAATTGCTTCTGGGCGTCCAGCGACGTGGGCACCGGCGTCCACGATCGAGGCCCTCGTCTCCCCCTGCGAACCAGGAGATCGCCCAGGCGAAGACTCGGATGGACGCGTCCAGTCTGGCCAGACCCGGAAGCGTGAAGCCCTCCGACCGGTTCGCGATGAAGGTGGACCACTTCGTGTTATATTTCCCGAAGATGGTCCCCTTGATCTTCCAGTCCGCGTCGACCGGCAACCCCCGAATTCGCGACAGATCCGCTGGTACGCCGACGCTGTTCGACGTTGTTCGTGAAGTGCTCGAAGTCGGCGTCGCTGGGTAAGGGGGGCGGCGCGATCTCCTGCAGGATCCTTCTGATCTGATAGTAGATGTGGAACCGGAAAGAACGACTTGGACAGGTGGTCGTTTCCCATGTCCAGCGTCACACCGCATATACCGGTCGTGAGGCACCACACCGCGAAATTCAGCTGGTTCTGCCAGAATCCGTCAATGGGATGCTGGTACCACACCGCTTCAGCATGGACGTAGTATTTTGACGTGCCCTCCTCGAAGACGTCCGGGTTGTCGTACTTGACGAAGATGTTCTCGAACGACGCGCGAAACTTTTTGGTCGCGTTGACGTAGATGTCGAACGACGACAGATCTAGATTCTCTCTGTACTCGTAGACGTTCATTCTCTTTTTTTAGTTAAGATTTAGTAATTATAAAAACAGCATGTTCTATCTCGTGACGGACATCGGAAAACCCGTTGAAACTCTCGATCGCTACATCGACAACAGCGAACGGCGGGTGGTGTGTGGGCGTCAAGTCCATTCGCCTTTACAACGGGCCTGTACAACGTCAAGAAAGACGTGGAGATACGCTACGTCAAAGGGAGAGACAGACCCAAAGTCCAAAGCATCGTGCACGCGGGTCGTACACCTTCGTCGACCTACGACGAATTTTCGCGAAATACTTCGACAAGGTGTTCCTGGAACAAGACTACCATGAGATTGTTGGAATCGACAGTTCGGGCAGTAACGGCGGTGATGCTTCCGCCGGAAATCGGCAAGATTCTCGGCATTAGCGCGAATGTGGCTCTCGGCGGGACCATCTCCGCGAGCCAGAGCATCAACCTGCAACCGGTGAACTTCTCAACGTTCATCTCGACAAGTTGGAGGAGGGGGTGTCAGAGACGGTACGGCGAAGGACATCCTCATGTCCTGCCTTGTTCCCAACGTGAAAATTTTCCGGAGTTGTACGAAAAAGACGTCGCACATCAACCGTGTTCTTAACGTTGAGACGCGAATCGCGTCTCGGAATTAACGATACGTCTAAAAGACGAGAAGGCAACCCCGTCGACAATCACGGTCATTCGTTCACGTTCTGTGTGGAATTTAAGAAAAAAACCGTATAATAAAACATGTCTAGATCGGGATTCTATTGGGAAGACGTGGAAAGGATAGGGAAGAACTGGTGGAGGACCTGAATGAGAAACTCCTCAAAGACCTCAACGACGCTATAAGAGGAGATCACCGCGTTGGCCAAAAGCCGTCGCATCATGAACACGTTCCAATTCTACGTGAATCAAAACGAAAAATCAGACCGCAGACTGGGTACGACGATCTTGTTCGACGGTTACGTCATCTGTCTGGGATTTTTGGGGGAACTGGATGTGACGCTCGTCGTGAACGACGTGGAACACAAGACTTTTCAGACCAAGACAGGCAAGATCGTCTCGCTGAATCCGCCGTTGCGGGTGATGTCAGGAGACGTCCTCACCTTCGGTGTGAACAAAGGATCTAAAGTGGGCACCGTTAACGGCGTCGTTGGTCTCGACGTATAAAAAATTTCCCTTTTAAAAAGATGAGTAAAAGATACATTGTACCCGACGTTAGAGAGCTCCCGATCCGCAACACTATCGTCTCAAAAGGATCGGAGAGATCGAGCAGACGTTCAGGCAAGAGATCGAGACGCGGAAGAGCGTTCACAAGAAATACAAGCGCGCCATCAACACCGCCGACGGTATCGACACCGTCTTGATCTCGGGAAGCGCCGTCGTGGCCGGTGTGGGATTGGCCGTACCCGTCGTGGGTTCACCTCTCCTGATCGCGGCTTTGTCCGTGGGTGGACTAGGTTTAATCATCAAGGGCATTAGACGATTGTTATCGAGAAAATCGTGAAGAAACATCTCAAGATCGTCAAACTCGCGGAAAGTAAATTGAATTCGATCACGGATCGGCTGGTGAGTCGCGCACTCGAAGTCGGGGAAGATCTCAGAAGAAGAATTCGCCTCCGTGTCGCACGAACTGAGCAAGTATCGCGAGATGAAGGAGAAACTGTACACCAAATACAAGTCCGAAACCGTTTTAAAAAAGGAGTCGGATCAAGAGACGGACGACCTCCGCAAGCAGCTCCTCGCCCTCGTAAACAAATCCACTTCTCGTTAACCGTAGATTTTTAAGACATTCTGTTTTAAAAAATCTGGTTAAACCTCTTTCTTGGGACGTCCACGTCTTCTTCTCTCGGACCGTGGATGCGTCTTGTGCCACTCGTCTGCGCATTCTTTTCCGCCACACGTATAACACGTTTCGTATTTAGTGCTATCGGTCATCCATTTTTGGCAAGAGGCGCAATACTTCAACGTGTCGATACCTCTCTCTTTCAAGTAGTTGTGATGAATGCTACAAAACAACGAATTCACGACGAGCCGGATTGCTTACAGGGGTAGTCTCTGCGCATGCGAGGCATTTGACACGTGAGTTTGACGTACGTCGGGGCCAATACACTCAAGACTTGGTTACCACCCAACTGCATGCACGCTATGTCGTCCCCCAACATCTGTTTTACACAGCGTTCGGTAAACGCCTTGTCCAGTAAAATAAACATTTTTTTATTTATATATCTATTGTTTAAGCCGTTTAACAAATTTTTTTACGTTAAGAAATGAAACGTTTTACCGAGAGGGTCTTGTTCGCGTTGTTGTCGTTGATCGCGGTAGGGTGTGCGCTCGTGTTATCCGCGATATTAACTATGTTACGTCTGGAAAACTATCGCAGAACGGAGGAAAGGGCTCAGAACACATTTTTTAAAAAAATGACTTAAAGAAAGTTTTTATTCGTTATAAAAAAGAAAAACATGGCATTCGTTGACAGTTGAGAACTTTGACATGGGGTGTGAACAATTTAAGGACGGGCACCCATTACGTCGATAAGAAAGGGAAGCGCTATCAACGCGTTTACGTCGCGTATCAGTACTCCGAACGGCTGGCGTGAAACCGTTAGTGATACGCACTCCCAAAACGGAATCGTCCGGCTTGTGCCGACACGAGGACGCTTCCGATTATTCTATGAAATTTAAATGCGGAAAGGAATTCGCCGACGTGTTGGAAAAGATCGCGGCGTTCTTGAGAACGGAAATAGAAAAACTCGCAAAGACACTGAAAGAAAATGGTAGAAAAATCCCCGTGGATGTCAACGATATAACCATCGTCAAAAACGGATCAGAAACGGTGACAAGGTGATCTACTCGAAAGTTAAACAGGGGGGGGACAGAGACAAGTCTACTTTTTTATAGAAAGAGAACGGGCGACGATCCGAAAGATAAACATCCGCTCGTCGAAACCGATCTTCACCAATACGAGAAAAAACGATGTCTGGCCATTGGTTCTTTACGCGTAGACAACGTTTACATCGCCAACAAAGATCGGACCGTATCCTTGCAAACTCTCTTTACACCAGGCCGTCATCGTCAAAACACAATCGACGTTGCTCCTCTACCGGATTTGGTCCGACTGTGTAGAAGACTTGGACTTGGATTCCGACACGGAATAAATAAAAAACGTGACAGTATTTTGTAAACGTAACGTTTACAAAATATAAATAAGATGTATTTAAAAAAAGATGAACGTGGACGAGATACTAACGAACACCGCCAGTACGACGGATATATCAGTCAAAGACAGGCTATCGTCTATCGTTGGATCCGGGCAATCGCGTGACTTTCTGGGTAAAGATGTGACCACCGCCGAATTGGAAAAGATGAACGATAAGGAGCTGGAAAAGCTGAATCGTCTGATGAACGCTCGACTCAACATGCGCATGGCCAAGTCGATCGGCAATTCCTTCATCACTCTGTACACCCAAGGTCTTAAATATTTTTACGACATCAAAGAAAAAGACGAACCCAAACTGATCGAGGATCTGAACGAAGACCCCTTCTTGGACGCGGCCATCGGTGAAGTGTGCTGTAGTCTGTATTATAAATACGGTGCGTTCTTAGCACCTTTCAGCTTAGTCGCCATATCTTGCCGAATATATTACGGGATTTAAAAAATCGGAGGATATAAAAAAAGACGATGAATCCGGAAGAAACTCATAGGGAAAAAGAACCCGAAACGTCAGGAAGCGGGGAAGAGGGGGAGCGCAAAAGAGCATGGAAGTCGTAAGCCATTAAAGAGGATAGCAATGCTAATAGACAGGTTAGCAACAATGCTATTAGCAATGCTAATAGCCAGGATAGCAATGCTAATAGCCAGGATAGCAATGCTAATAGCCAGGATAGCAATGCTATTAGCAATGCTAATTAGCAATGCTAATAGCCAGGATAGCAATGCTAATATGCCAGGATAGCAATGCTAATAGGATAGCTGGACATGGCTAGCGGCCGGTGGACTCGCGGTTGATGGATTGGTAGTATTCTACGGGAAAAAGGAACAACCACCGCCACCGCCTCCTCCAGAACCTAAAGAAGAATCGAAACCCAATCCCCATGAAATGTATTAAATAATTTTTTCTCATCTTAAAAACGAGATGTGTTTAAATCGCGATTTTTACGCTTGGCATCCTGAGGAACTCCCCGGGATTTTGGAGGTTCTCCGCAAACTGTTAGCCTTATTCACGGCGGAATCCCAGGATCCCGACGTGAGTTGGAAGAAGAAATCAGATTGGTTTATATACAACGATATGATCGACGAAGACGAGCCGTGGGATCCTCTCGTGGATTGGGTGAACAAACTAAAATGGGTCCATTACAACGAATTTATCAATCTAGACGAACCGTGGGATCCCGACGTGAATTGGTACAACAAACTGGATTGGTTTCGTTACAACAAACGATGGGAACGAAACGAACCGTGGGATCCCAACGTGGATTGGCTGATGAAAGGTTCTTGGTTGCTTTACAACGAAAGGACCAAACGAGACGAACCGTGGGATCCCGATGTAGATTGGAATAATAAACGCGATTGGCGTCTTTACAAAGAAAAGACGAAAAGAGACGAACCGTGGGATTCCGACGTGGATTGGCTGAAGAAGCATTCTTGGTTGCGTTACAACGAATTTACCAATCTAGACGAACCGTGGGATCCCGACGTGGCGTGGTGTATGAAATCATTGTGGTTTGGGTACAACGAACGATGGGAACGAAACGAACCGTGGGATCCCAACGTGGATTGGCTGATGAAAGGTTCTTGGTTGCATTACAACGAATGGGTCAAACGAGACGAACCGTGGGATCCCGACGTGGATTGGACGAGGAAATTAAGTCGGTTTCGTTACGAAGAAAAGATAAAAAACGCGATAAATAATTTTTTACTATAAAAAAATGTGTAACGAGACACTGAGAACGTTCATGAACACGGCGGCGTTGATGGCGTCGGGGATCATCACCACGAGTTTATTCGTGGCCATGATCGGGCAAGTAGTGGAAGCTAACGTTCACTACGTCCACCACGACTGTAGAGAAGACGAAGAAAAAGAGGTAAAACCCGATAAATAATTTTCTTCCGTCTCTAAAATGAGCGAAAAAGATTTGGTCAACACCATGTATCACGCGGCCGTCAGTACTGGAATTGCCATCGGATACGCGCAACTTGTTTAGGAAGGTCCTCAAGAATGCCCGCACCCAAGATGGATCTAGACCCGAAGGACTTCGGGATGATCCTCCTGGAGTTTGCGCTCGCCGAGTACACCAAAGACATGTTGGTCAAGAAGGGCCTTATCCCCGCCGATATCATGAAATAAACTAAACTCTATTAAAATGGCAACGATCGCGATGATGATAGGTGGTGCATTAGTCAATGCTCTAGCCTTCTCGGGATCGCAATTTCTATTCTCGAATCACAAAGAACAGAAGAGACACGATGAGGCGATGGAAAAACTGACCAAGTCCAGAGATCAGTGGAATCACGATACGCACGAAGCGATTAGATTTTCTCAAACGAGAGACTCTCAAGAAAGAAGGACACGCCTCTGTACACCTACAAAGAAGTGGACGCCGCCATGTCACTCTACTCCTGGATGACGAACGAAGTTGGCGATGGCTCCCGAACCGAAGTTTGAGTGATTTCTATCAACCTCGGAAGAGCAAAAAGACAAGGAAATCCTCTTCGTGGTGATCGGGACGGGTCTTGTCTTCTACGGCGTTAAAAAATACGTCGCCTAAAGTAAAATGGAAGAGATCTATCACAAACACTATTGGAAGGGAAAGGCTGCCATCGGGAAATTGGTCAAAAGCAGCAAAGTCAGCGAGAAGGAAGCGTTGGAGTTCCTGAAAAAAACAAGACGTTTTGTTTGTGGCAAATCTACCTACCCGCCCCCCCAAGAAGATCGTGAGACCCCGATTCGAAGACGCGAAAGAAAACGACACTCACCAGGCCGACCTGTTGTTTTTACCGCATGACAAGGTGGACGGGAAAACGTACAAATACGCGCTGACGTTGGTCGACGTGGGCACTCGCTACAAAGAAGCAGAACCGCTGACGACCAAAAACAGTCGAGAGGTGGCCGACGCTTTCGAAAAGATCTACGAACGGCGTCTGACGTTTCCGAAATTATTACAAGTCGATCCCGGTCGCGAATTTCATGGGCGCCGTCTCCAAAACTCATGACCCCGACACGTCGTGGAGAATAAGAAGGGGACGGGTCGACCTTCATCGCGACCAAGCCATCGAGTCGAACGATTTAATAGAACGTTTGTGCGAAACAGTTGTTTAGCTATCAATACGATCAAAGAGATGAAAACCCAAAGACAGAAACAGAGATATGGGTGAAACGGTTGTCGGAGGGTCGTCAAAAAACGATCAACGGAAGGAGGACCGACCCGCCCAAAAAGGTAGAACCCGTCGATAAAGTGCAACCGCCCATCAGTCCCTTTGCGAAAGTAAGATATCTGTATCAACCGGGCGAATTGGAAGGCGGTGGGCGCAAGGAGGGCCACCGACCCCATCTGGAGCGTCGACACAACACGACATAGACAGGCATTTCAGAATGCAGGGCATTCGACCTGTATCAGCTCAAGGAACGGCGCCTCAGAGAACGTTCGTGCCGAGAGGAATTATTGGTTGTCGTCGATTAAAAAAATTTTATTAATACTAATAAAATTTTTAATACCCGTAGGGAAGCGTGTCGTACCCGTCCTTCATCACCCGTTTATCGTAACACAACGTAAACTCTTTCTCCTGGTATCGATTCACGACGCGTTTGGTTTTGGAATCTCTCGGGATGGCGTTTTCTCGAACGGTCGTAATCCTCTTACGCGTTTCTTTGACGACGTCGGTCATTGCGTCTCGGTTGATGTAAAAGAGAATTTTCGTAATTCAGACTAAATCCCTTGACTTACACACCTTTTTACCCGCGTTCGTTCGTTGTCGAATAAGATTTGGGGACGGTGGCGCACCACGACGTGATTGATGAAATCACCAGCCTAACATTGTCCGTCAAATCACCCAAGTTATCACCCGTGTCGATCGAGACCTCGTCGTCGCGATCTATGTACCACACACTATCGGTCTTTCGAATCCTAAAACTCTATCGTCGAGGGTATCCAACACGTCGTATAACATTGGTTCTGGCATGAGCCGTCGTTATAACACGCCTATGAAGATGTTGACGTCATTGACCTTGTCGACGAATTGTCCCTTTAAATCGTAAGACATCTGGACCATGTCGTCGTTGATGAACTGAATGTTGAGATTGTCTATCGTGTCGTCCAGCAACAGGGTGTAAAAGTCTTTCGGTTCGTTCACGTATTGAGTCTGTTTCATGTTGACCCTTTGGCCGAACCTTGCCCCAGAGAGAGTTGAGACATAATTTAGAGATGGCACGCATGCCGGGATTATACTCTATTTTCGTCCAATGTCGATCCCCCAATCGTTCTCTGACCATGTCTTTATATACCGTTCTTCCGAGTCGTAAGGGGTGCCCGGACCCACCTTTAACGCGGAACTTTCCATCTTGATCTTCATAAACTTCTTGACGTAGTCTCTAAAAAGGTCCACGTCCTCGCTGGTATAGACAAAATCCCAAACTTCGTAAATTTTCTCTATCTCGTACCCTTTATCTAAGGCCTTAAATAGCTCGGAGTACACCACGTGCCCGCTAACGACCTCTGCTCGTCAGTTGTGTTCGCACTGGCTCTCGTTGTGCGCACGTCTTTCACAAGCGGCATCGGCATCTCCGCATTTCATTTTGATGGGTAGGACGGGATGATATAATTTCCGAGGCGGCACGACTTTACATTTGATGAACCCTAACCAAGTTCGATCGACGCGCTCAGGATTAACTATTTTGGTGGGATGACCTACCGGGTAGGTCTTATAGAACTGTACCGTCGGGTACAGACTGACAAAGTCGACGTAACGTCCCTTTTCTCTTCCGTCGAAGTCGTACAGCAACTTGGTCACGTTGGTCCTAACCGCCGAAAAAGGGCGTCTCGCGGGTTCTAACGGCGTCACGATCTCTTTACCGTTTTACTGTCTATGCCTTTCGTTATCGCATTCCCAGGTCTCGACGAAAGCGTAACCGGCCCGCCGTATCTTCTTGTTTTTCGCGGAGGTTCGTTTTTCTGAGCGTGTCCATGTCGAATTGGTTCTTGTTATTGAGGGGTGTCTCGCGCATAACACTTTTTACACCCGTGCCAGAAGCACCTTGAAATTCGCTTATAAACGTCCTCGTGTCTTCGCAATACCCGTCGACTTTACCGATGTCTGGCAGAGTCACCTCGCCGCCGTTCAACGCGTGTCGAATGACGACGCCGTCTCTCTCGGCCACGTGATCCAGCCAAGAAATGGATTTCCCGCTGTACGTTTCGTGAACGACGTTATCGTTATAGACGGCTATCGTCTTTTCGGGCTTGTAATTTGCTTCTGTAGACGGTCATGCACACGGATGCTATCGTCACGTACTGTAACGGATCTATGTTTTCCAACGCGAAAGTATAAGTCTTCCCTGATATTTCTAACATGGGACCGCCGTAATATGTCGACGTTCTCGGACGTGCAGTACTCCCTCAGTTCTTTCTGGAAATCAAACACGTCGTTCTTTCGCACCTCGTACCACTTTAAAAACTCTTCCCTGTTGCGTTTGCTCATGTGATCGACACCGTAAGTGTTTTTTACTAGGCAACGGTCCCACGTAACGATTGGTGACACGGTTTGTTGAAATAATGCGGGAAATAACCCTTTTTGAGTTTCAGTCAGACCAAACGTCTTCGGAAAACTCCGCCAGAGCGGGATTGGACAAAATTTATGGAATCGATAAAGCGAATACAATCGGCTTCCATGTACATGATCTTCGTTACCGTTGTAAATGCAATAGGGTTTAATGTTATGCTCACACGAAATACTTTAACAAAAACTGCGCGTCGTACGCTTTTGGCATTGTGGGCGATGAACGTACCGTTTTTGCCTGAGACAAACTTACAGAACTCGTTTACGGTTAGAAAAATTCGTGTTGTTACCATCAAAGTCTTTGCACACGATTAGATTCGGTATGTGAACGCCGGTATCTTGCGTGGCTTCTATGTCGTAAAAAATAATAACTCTACCTATGTTGTTCGCGTTTTACAACTGTAACACCATTCAGACTTCTTTTTTTTTCACCTCCTCCTCGCACGGTTTCTTTTCCTTGCACTCTCCGCCCTTACATTGTTTCTTGAGCATGAAACACTTGTGCGTCGTCATGTCGACATATTCTTTACAATTCGGGCATTCAGAATGACCACATACATGGGACTTCAAGTTCTTGACCACCCGTTCACACTCTAAACATTTCTGTACAATTGAACAAACCACGTCCGGTTTGCCGTCTCGTTTTTTTTGCGTGCCTCTGACGCGTTTATGTTCCTTAAAAACAGTCTTCGCCGAAAAAACGCTCTGTTACAATCGTCGCACACTTTCCTTTCACCCCCCGGACAATCATGA
The DNA here is from genome assembly GCA_030159075.1 of Atrina japonica. NCBI lineage: Eukaryota > Metazoa > Mollusca > Bivalvia > Pterioida > Pinnidae > Atrina > Atrina japonica. The sequence continues at coordinate 12,196 of BROG01000580.1, read as the reverse complement.
CCGAAGCACGATAAACACTTTTCGGGACATCTGTGACGATCTCGTTTGTCGTACGATTCTTTACACGAGTGACAGTAATGTCTTTTACCCCAAAACCCCGTCATGGTCGTAATATCAGTCGAAGTGATTTTTATTCTTGTACAGATAGATCGCGTCGTCGTTGCTTCCTTCGGTCGTATAGATGATTTCGTTAAACCGATCGCTGTCCACTATATTGATCTGCACACTCAGGTGATCGGCAAACGTTTTCACGTCTTCTAAGGTACAGCCGTGATCCTGGACGAGAACGCCCGCTTCTTCGTGAAGTTTTAGCGCTTCGACTCTTTGTAATTTGCGACTCTCGTTGAAACCGTGCCAAAGCTGGGAATTCGTCCATTTATCTTTATGTTTTGTTGGCCACCGCCGTCACGATGGCTCGTGCCAGACACGTGGCGTCGTCGTTTTTAATCGTGATGAGGATACTTCTTTTCGACGACGAAGTCTCCTTTGTCACCGGTTCTTTGGGTTCTCCCCATCCCCCCTCGGCATTTTCGTTATAATGGACAAATATTTCTACTTCGTCTGAGGGCACCTCGTAATATTCTATATACTCTTGCAATGCGTTTTTAAATAACTCTTCGGACAAATCCCCCGAGATGGTGATATATTTCGTACTGTTACGGTTTCGGGAATTTCGGGGTGATTGATGATGATGCGAAAATTTATCGCCGTTTTGCAACCGTCTAACTTTTATCACCGACCTTACGAGGTGCACAAATAAACGGTCTATATCGATAGGTCTGTCCCTCAATAGAACTACTTTATACTCGTCCGACCAGGTTGTAAACTTTTTAATCTCTGTCTCGGAAACTTTATCAAAACGATAGGTTCTGCCCCGTATAGACACGTTTGGGTCTTAAAAACGTTTTTTTTTAAAATCGGGGGGAATCGGGGAGATCCAATAACGGTTCAATATATTCGGTCGTAACAGATCTCTCGGGAGGGATCGGTAAATCCAAAAACTGCTCGGGTAGATCGATGTGCATGAGGACATGTTTTAAAATTGGGGTGAAATTACTTATGGTGTTTTCAATATTTGCTACACTATACCATTGGGACACCTGTACGGGAGCGTGTCATCTCTAGGAAACAGATAAAATTTGAAATCGCCCGTGTCGCGTGTCATCCAATAAACACGTTATATATCATTGTCTATATATAACGACATTTACCTGTGTGTGTGATCACGTGACTCCTGAATTCCCGGAAATGGACACGTCGGCCAGTTCTCGGAAAAAAGGGGGCTAAAGTGGGGGACATAACTACTAATAGACCAGTTTTGAAATTTAAAAGGGAAAAGATTTTCAGTAGGGCGTCAGCACTCGCCACACGGGCGAGTTCATTATGGATATTTACTCGCCCAAAACAATTTTTTACTTGCCAATGCAAAAGGGCGAGTGGATTTTTCGAACCCTGGTCTATACCTGTACATCTATGTTTATAGCTCATACCTGTACCTTACATATGTAATTGAAGAATGGTTTGTTCACATGTTGTTCCAGGCCATAGGGTCCCAGATCAAGGTCATAGGCACAATAGAAGACTAAAATGCTACTTTTCTCCAGAATTGTTTACTTTTTGTTCTCCATTGTTCTACCTTTTTGCAAACCTATTCCAATTCACATAGAATAGTAACAAATTTTGCTTCCCCATTATAAACATCACAGTATTGCATGTAACAATCCAACAAAAATGTCACTTTCCCTTTTTTCGGGGATATGCTGCCCCTGGCGGCTCTCTCATTATAATTATCATTTAATCTATATCCCGCCAATCGCGACTATAGTCGCGAAAATTAAATACTCCATTGCCTGCTAATCGCGACTATTGTCGTTTTTTCCACGTGGTCTTCTTTCGTTTCCTATAATTTTTGAAATAATTCATCCCTGTTTTAACTTCGTATCCCATGTTAAACGTGAATAAACAACTTTCGCTTACGAGAGTTTTCCAACTGAAAGTCGCGAGACATCTCGCAAAAAACGAGATTCTAAATTTAGAATGTGACGTATTCAATACGTAGTTACGAGACGCCAAAATGGCAGATCAACACCAAAGTGAAAGTAGGGAAGACGACGATGACTTCAACTTAATTCGGCTTCTATTTTACGATTCTGATGGCGAGGATTTTGAAGGTTTTTATATGGAGGACATTAATGATTGTGAAATTCGAAGGACAGTTGATATGGACCAATTTTACAACTATCGAGAGTTTTTGCAGTGACACAGAAATGGGGTGGAGTCGTGACGACGACTTACTTTGACAGCTCCCTTTACAGGTCGACCTGGTATAAATGCAAGTATTACCGGAACAAACAACACCACTGGACTTTTTTTATTTGTTATTTGACTATAACATGTGGTATGTGCTTGTTCATGAAACTATAGGTATGCAGAATCTAAGTTGTTGTCAGGTAATTTAAAGCCATCAAGGCAGGATGAATGCATGGAGGGATGTTTACAGTGGATGAAATGAAAACATTTATTGCATTGATAATTGCTACCGGTTAAAAACGGTCTTGTTAAAAAAGATGATATTGAAATGTACTGGACAACTGATGAGACCACCGAGACACCATTTTTTGGGAACATTATGTCAGAAAATCGGTTTTTAAGTATTCTCAGTAACCTACACTTGACAAACAATGAAGAAAATACCAATAGTAATGATTCCTTGTCAAAAGTTCATCCATTTCTGATGATGCTGTCTTCATTCAAAGATGTGTACTCCCCAGAGAGAGACTTAAGTTTTGACGAGGCTACATTGTCCCATCCAAAGGCAGAGTTGGATTTAAAGGTGATTATTAATCCATTAAAGCCACACAAATTTGGAATTAAACTTTACCAGGTAAATAAAATTAATCAGTACATTTTTCAACCTCTCTTCCTGATCAGCTGTAAAATGTTTTTTGATTTTTATCATTTTGTTTCTTATTGATAAAAAAAAATAAAATCAGAAAAGAAATTACAATTGTAAATATAATTTTAAAAATCAGTCGATCCTGAAAAAATGAGATTATTTTTACTGAAAATGCTCTTCAGTAAGATTCAATTTTAATCCAACAGACATAAGACTATGCAAAGTATATAATTATATATATATATATATATATATATTTATATATATATATATATATTATATATATAGTATATATATATATATATAAAAAATCTTTACATGGCATTTATAACTTCATTGTCATGGAGTTAAATGCAAAATTTCCTTTTAAAATTTTGAACATGCATGTACATGTGTTTGAATATTATGTACTTCACTTGATAATCAACACAAGTTTTCATACGTGTTATACTTGAGCTGGCCTGGCTTAGTTGGTAGCGCATTTGACTCTTGATCATGAGGTCATGAGTTTGAGTCCAACCAGTGGCATTTTGGTTTCCTGTCTTTTGGATGTCAGACAGCAAAAACCGATGTCCCATGTCACAACAAGTGTCGGCACTGCTCAATGGCCATAAATGTCGAGCATAGGCCAAAATTTTAAGCCCTTCCCTGTGATTTGATGACAAGTCCATATAGATGAAAGATTCTTGAGTGGGATGTTAAACAACAATAAACAATCAAATGTGTTATACTTTTATTCTATAATTGTCATCAGCTTCTGGAGGGCGCACTGTACCTACAGACCCCCTGCCTGAATTCTGTTAAATCCCAAACTATATCCATTACAATATGATAATAATTATTAATGATTAATAAATGAATGCATGAAATTCATTTGTAAGTTAAAAAAACATAGGAATGTTAAACACACACACACACACACACACACACACACACACACACACACACACACATTTAGCAAATCACTGTATAAGCAGAAATTTTAGTAAGGTATTGAGATTGCTAAAATTGGATATCGCTAACATTTAATTCTCAGACATTTTGAAATTAAAAAAATATTACTGGTCAACCAGACCAGTGAATAAAGGAATTTCACTGGTCAAAGAAAATTTTTTTACTGGTCAGTATATATACACAATTGAAATGAAATGGAAAATTACTGGTCATTTGGACCAGTTATCAGATAGATTTCACTGGACTTTTGTAAAATGTACTGCTTGTTCTGGCAAGACCAGTGAAGTTCAAAAACTCTGAATTCCTCATTGTAGATAAGTTTTATCATTTTAAATCATTAATGCGGTAAATCTGAAATTTCCAATTATACAGTATATGTATACTTTATTTTTTATTAACCTCACCTAGACCAATACAATAATATACAGGTTTTCTTTTCACACCATGTAATTTAATTTTCCACATTTGGCCTGCACTGGGGGCCTCCATGTCAAAGTGGTTAGAGCATCACTCTTTAAACTGTGATATTTCTCACTTCTTGTCACTGCAGTGTTGATTCCTGCTGGAACCTAAGCTGAGAAAGTTTGCAAAGGACAACAGGTTCTCTCTCCTCCATTAAAACTGGCCAAGACCATACATGTACAACTGAAGAATTGTTGAGTGTGGCCTAAAAGACTATTAAACAATTTTAAAAAAAATCTGGCCTCCACTAATGCTAATACTATGTGATAAATCTATCATAACAAAAGACCTTTGAATTCAGAAATATTATTATTGTTTTCCAATAGTGCAGACATAATATATATTTATGTACTAATAATATATATTTATGTTTTGTGAGAAAGTATAATTTCTGGCTTTCAGGTCTGTGAGGCATCCAGTGGATATTGCATCATTTTCAGGATATACCAGGGTAGAGGAGCTGAAAATGAAACCATGGCAGAACTTACTGACTGTCCAAATGATTTAACACTTACATCCAAGACTGTTCTTGGATTATTGGCATCCTCTGGTCTTTTGAATACTGGTCACCATGTATATATGGATAACTATTATACGTCACCAGAATTGTTTGAAGAACTTGATATCAAAGATACATATGCTTGTGGCACTGTGAGAGTTAACCGTAGGAATATGCCTGAAGTTTTCCAGAAAGGAAATGTTAAACTTGGTTTGCAGGGTGGTATTTTTCGCAGAAAGGGTAATCTGCTGGCGCTGAAATATCACGATAAACGTGATATTCACATGCTTTCCACAATACATGGAGCTCATCTAGGTGTCACTGGTAAAACAGATGTGAATGGTAATCCAGTTGTAAAACCAGTATGCATAATTGACTACGTACAAAAGATGGGAGGTGTTGATACTAGTGACCAGTTGGTTCAGTATTATGAATGCTTTAGGAAAAACTGTAAAGTGGTGGTGTGTAAGCTAATGTTTCATCTGTTAAATCTACTAATCTGCAATGCATTTATTTTATACAAGAAACATGGTGCAAGTACCAGCAATAGATCACATCAAGTATTTCGCTGTGAGCTGGTAAGATTCCTGATACAGAGCGCTACTGAAGCACCACGCCCACAGAAAAAAGGCCGTAAAACTGAGGCAATTGATAGATTGAGAGCCAGACATTTCCCTGCTTGGAATTAAGCTAAAGAAGGAGCCAAAAGAAGCAAGCCAGTAAGGGATTGTGGCCGTCTGTAATGAAAGTGTGAAAAATAGAGAGGGCTTTAAAAGAAAACAAACTGCATTTTGTTGTGAACCATGTGGTGTTTCATTATGTGTTCCAGTCTGTTTTGAATTGTACCACACTAAAGCCGATTACAAGAGGGCATATTGTGAAATGCATCCTACTACAATTGAGGAATAGTTGTGTGTATCAGTACTGTTAACATCTACATTTTCTCATGCTAGACCTTCAAACTATATATATATGCAAAAAAGTAAACATGCTCTAATTTCACAAATTTACAGTCCCATGGCCTTTATGAAGTGATACACAAAGCAAGAGATCATATCTAATAATTCCCATTGAGCTCCTTTTTTAGCTTTATTCCAAGTAATCCACTGTACCAGTAATCTTATCAGCTCACTGAGCAATATTTGATGTGATCTCTTGCTTTGTCGTCTTTCACTTGATGAAGGCCAAGTGACAAAAAAAAATTGAATTTAGAGTGTGTTTACTGTTTTAGTGTGTGTGTTTGAGTTTTCCAGACAGTTTGAATTAGTAATTTCACAAAACTTTTTCAACAGAAGATATACCCAGTTTTTAATATAAAACATTGGAACTTTGAAGCATTGTAGTATACTGATACATATATCTTAAGTTACACTGACTCCAAAAACAAAATAATTTCATGATAAAGGGGCTATTGTAAATTATTATAAATATAAAAATACATTGTAGTTTTAACTACAATTTCAACATGGTGTAATGTTATAATAGATAAAATATGTCTCAATTTGGAAATTTGAATTATTAGTATATGATTTATGGTAAAAGCTTGAATATGAATTGTATAATTTTACTCTATTTTGTTGTGATTATTGACATTGATTTCATTTTTTCTTAATGAATCTTTCATCAAAATATCTGTAAATGAAAAAACTCATAGATAATTAACTACATGACTTATTAGGTTTCTATACTGAATAACATTTGAACTTAAATTTATAATTAACAAAGACAATTGGGATGTTGGAATAATGTTTTTGGCAAGTGATTTTGCCATGGCACATGCAAGATATCAAGCGTTTATATTTCATGATAACGTTGTTCATGTCATGACAAATGTTTTTCAGTTGTATGTACAGCAATGTTCTTATATCTCATGTGTTTCTTAATATTACTATATTGTGAATAGAGTGCTTAAGCAAGCTGTGATATAGTTAGTACTCCAGTAGCACATATTAGATCTACATATTTTAAAGGCAATCTACATTTCTTAACAGTGAATTGAATAAAGTTATTTTCTAGACTTGAAATTGATTTCTTGACTTATTTGTCCTCCTATTATACCATTAAATCTAGAAAATATCTTCTACAATTACATGTACCAATGAGAATAGTTCACATGAGTTTTTCATTGTATCAGCTGCAACTTTTCAGCTTTACAGATCTCCATTGGATTTTTCAAATTTAACCTCATTTTGTGAGGTAAATTTGGCGTTGAGCGACATGATATCTGAAAACTGACTGGCGGGATAAGGGTTAAGTTGAAAATTAATTTAAAATTTTTTTAATTCACAATGATTTTTATTATGGAAAATTAATTTTATCTGGTCCCAGGATTAATAAAAAAAAGGATTTTAAGAGTCTAAAAAGTAAAACAATTCTGTCTAAGTAAAGAGTAGATGTATTAGTACAGTTTTATATATACAGTATGTGCATTGTGTTTTTGTCATTTGCCACTATATGTTGTGGTCGTGGCAAGATTTATTTGTGTTGTGGCGTATCAAATTCTTAGGTTTCTGTCACTACATATAGTGTCTACAATTGCATAATATGATTCTGCCACAACACATGAGATTAGTGTGTCATGGCAATTACAATAAATATCCATTGAACTGCTCAGCAGGGAGTGCACACGGCAGATCAACATTTATTGCCCGGGCAGATCGACATTTATCGCCTCGGGGTAAAATGTCTGTGTAGACGGAGTTTTATATATAGGACATACATTATAACTAATTGAAAATCAAAATAAAATAATACACAAGATTTTGTCTCATCACATTTGTTTATTTTGTGCATGCATATTAAATCATTTGAAATAACTTTAACATTAATGGCACGGAAATGTGATGATTTTGAAATGTGTATGTCTTCATATCTGGACTGACCTACATTGTCAGTGCTCATGAAATACATGTGTATGTGTAATGAACACAATTTTAAATCTTAAAATGTGCAGATAGATCTTTTTTCAGGTAAAGTGTGTTATATTTTAAAATATTGGGAGATAAAAAACAAAGCTCTACTGCAGTACACATCCCGACTTGCCCCCAAAGACGAAGGCCAAATTTACACTGACGTAATATTTATTAAAAACTCCTGTCATGGTTAATTTAAATAGTCACAATTGAATTAAGTATAGTGCATATATATGTATGTTTATTCGAACAAATACATTGAGTAACGGGAGGATAAAAAAGAAAAACTTTGACGAAATGTGTATTCAAGATGAGCGAGTCGACAGACAGAGGTGTACATAAATTATGCACAAGTATCTGAAAATACCAACCAGTTTAGTAATCATTGCGTATCTGTCATTAGGTATGGTTTTGCTGACACCTTGGTTGACATTTTGCATGCACTCTTTTCTCCGTTGTTAATGATAATGTATATCATGGATGTGTTCAAAATACATTATTAACCAATAAAAAAAAATACAAAATTATAGCAAAGTTATATACTTCGTACATCCAAATTTCTGCTACCAGAAAGTTTTCAACGAAAGATTTTGATTCTATATATTCTTGAAATATACACTACCAGCTCCTTGACTGAATCCTAGATATAAAAACTTTTGAAATTGTTTATTCCCGGTATAAAATATTTTATTCGTCCACCATCAACAGATGGTGGGATATTCAAATCGCCCTGCATCCGTGGTGCGTCGTCCGTCCTTAAACAAAGCACTGAAATTTATGTTTTTACTTATAACTTAAAAACCATTCACATCCCCACCCTTTAACCATATATATTTTGGATTGTAATGGGGAGACACATCTAGTGGTGCATATGCGGGTCCTGCTCCCCCCCCGATTTATATTTTTGCTTATAACTTAAAAACCCTTTGCAGCCCCACCTTTTAACCATATACATGTATATTATTAATCATTATTGGGAAACACATTCAATGGTGTATGGGGGTCTTTGGGGATCCTGCCACACCCTCTGAAATATATATTTTTACTTATAGCTTAAAAACCCTTCACAGCCCCACCCTTAAACTATATATATTATTAATCATCATTGGGAAACACATTCAGTGGTGTATGGGGTGTCCTTGGAGGTCCTGCCACACCGTCTGAAATATATGTTTTAATTTATAACTTAAAAACCATTCACAGCCCCACCTTTAAACCATATATATTATTGATTGATATGGGGAGACACATTTAGTTGTGCATATGGGGGTCCCCCTGAAATTTATAATTTTGCTGTTCACAGCCCCACCTTTAAATCATATATATTATTGATTGTTATGGGAAAACACATTCAGTAGTGTATATGGGGGTACTGCCACACCCCTGAAATATAAGAGATAAAGATTAAGGTAATTTTGTAATTTCTCCATCTTTCACTTTAAAGTGGAAATAGTGGACAGCATGTGAAAAGGTAAAGGAAGTATTTTCAGATTATTTAAGTTTATCTAAATTAGATAGATTTTAAAAAGGAGGTTCAGCTAAATAAGATCTTAAGAAAATATGTAAGAATCTATTTTATGCAATTTTCTTCTTAAAATTGTACAATTTCTTTGCATTATTTTTTTTCCAAGGTAGAAAGTCAAATAATAGAAGATTTGTCATACACCCGGGCGACCTGTATTCAGATACCACTAGTATTTTATACGTATGTGTACAAGGTTTCGTCAGTTCCTGCCCTGGTCAAATTAATTTACCGATTACAGCTATTGATCAGAATTTCATAACACACACTTACACACTCTCTCTCATATTTATTATTTATCATTGATAGTCAAGATTTTGAAATAATCTGTTTTTATACAGAAACTTGAAATGTCGTAGTCTCAGGGCATTTGTAATCATGACACCAACATTAACTGATTTTTTCAGAATAAAGGTAGCGATACAAGTGATGGTTAAAACTTTTGATGGAAAAAAAAATTCACATAATGTTTCAACAATGATACATTTATGTAACTGACACTGATTATGTCTTTTTCTTCTTTCTTTCTTCCTTTCTTTCCCTGGTGAACTTGTCTGTACGTTTTCTTGGAAACGCCTTGATGGATTCTAATTGTAATGATGTTCCAATTTTTTGTGTTTTATTTTTGCAAGAAACTGACTTGTAAAAAGGTCCACTTTGATGGCAACCTCTGATCACATATTTCAGACAGTAATAAAATGTTGTGGAGAGAGCAATATTTGCTTTGTATGCCTTCCACCAGACAACACTCATCTTTGCCTGTGGTTATCTCTTATTTTTAAATGTACATCAATTTACATGTATTAGTGAAAAAAGAAATTGTTTTTAAAAAACACAGTTAATACCCCTTAAAGCTGTCATCTCAACTTTTAAACCAATTCAATCAAATAAAAAAAATCATAATAATTTTTGAAACATCCCCAGTGTTTTACTTCCATTTGTCGCCATAATTGTTCAGTTTTCTGAATAGAAACAAGCCCCCATAACTGATATAAAAGGTGAGTTTGCAAAATCAGTTGTCATTGTCTAACTACAGTGGCATAGAACAGACGTGTGAAGTAATGAAGTTTGAGTATACATGTAACTCAACTACATGTCGAAAATAAATGTTGATATTAACAAAGTTCATTTACTCCATCTGGACATTTAGCCGGCTAATATAGAGTTCACAAGCATGTAATTAATCAGTTTAAACATAAGCATATCAAACATAATTCCAAATTGTAAACAAACAATAATTCAGACCACCTGTTATGATATGAATGTCCTCACTTCCGAATCAGAGACAACTCAGACAAAGGTCAACTCGGAAATATATATATTCAAACACTCAGTTCGTTTTACAGTACCACCCGATCCATTTCGAAATATTTGATAGCAATGTTTCACAGCTATGTCTCTTATAACATTTATTTATTGTCATCATTGTAAAAATATGAGAGGGGTACCTTGTCACTGGTCAAGTGTGCGCGACCCGACTGCTCACTTTACTGAGTCCACCAGAATGTGTGAGGCTATGCAGATTATTGGTAGGATTTTATTTATTTTTACGTTCAAAGTGCATATCATTTTAGGGATACTAATAGTAATGAATTTAAAACTAATTATAAAATCTATTTATTACGTATCTTTATTTAAGTCTTTGATGTAAAATTAATTAATTGTTTATGATTTGAGTAAAGTGTATGTTTTGATTACATGTCATCTGCCCATTGTTTCACTTTGGGAGTACAGGTGTGAAATAACGTTTGTTCTGCGGCCTCGTATTTTAAAGCGGAATTGCGAGCCAATTTATATTGATAACATTTAACAAAAATGTCTGCCTTTGGAATAATAAATCTGGGGGTGTTTCAAAAGCATTATATATATATATTTTTTTCAAATTCAAAACTAGTTTAAAATTTACGATGACAGCTTTAAAGATATTACACATAACATGCAAAAAATTTACCAAAATCACTTTGATTTACAGTATACAGTAAAACCTGTTATAGTGGCCACCTCTATATAAGGATTACCTGCTTATAAAGGCCAGTTTTTTCAAGTCCCTTGACTGCATACTTCAACTAAATTGAACCTGTATATAAGGGTCACCTGCATATAAAGGTCAATATTTTCTGGTCCCTTGGGTGGCCCCTATATACAGGTTTCACTGTATATGTAAAACCTTTTCTAGCAATTTTTTATGAATTTAAAGTTGCATCCTTAAAGCAAATGTTTAAAAAAATCATGACCACCTAAGCAGGACTAAAACTGGCAAAAAAAGTACAATTGCAATAGCTCTTCTGCGATAAGCCTCAACTCTCCTCTGTTTCACAAGCACATTTAAGATTATCAAGCAATTTTTATTTCAGTTGTTCGAGGACGACGGCGACAAGCAAGATCAGTGTTTGATGGGTTCAGAGATTTCCAAGCAGAAGCAAGTAAGGATCTATGTAGAATTAATTTTTTATATACATCAATAAAAAATATCTTGTAAACTGTACCTGACTCTAAAATCATGCATGTGCAATTTGTATCATATTTTATCTCACAATTAAGTGACACAAGTCTTGTTTTAAAAACTGCTTACAAATACAAATGTATCAACCCACTACTAACCTATCGCTGAAGTTGTGAAAAATATGGTGTAATTAGCAATGAAAAACACTCATACTGGAATACGATGGCATTACACAATGTCATACAGTACGGGCCACGCAGATTCCTCAAAATTTACGTCATCGCGGCAGGGTTAGTTTTTAGCGAACAGTAACGTTAAAATTGCGGCAGTCGCAGTGATTAAAATCTTCGCAAATCGCAGGGATGAATAAAATCATTGTTAATCGCAGCTGTTGGAAATCATCGTAAATCGCGTCTGTTGAAAATCATTGCAAATAACAGCTGCTGATCTCCGTATACTACTGGAATTGTCGAACTGAATTCTGTTTTTTTTTTGTGTTGATGCGTGA